>BDMV01000009.1:32746335-33071750 GCA_008326285.1 Oryza officinalis | reverse complement strand
TACCAATACTCTCCAAGTGCCTCCGTCTTCCAAGACCTCCGTCAGGCCTTTGAGTGGATGACGGACATCGATACGGCCGCCGCCGCTTTGCTGGAGGTTGAGATGTATCGCCGTAAGACTGGTGAATTTGGGAGGGCCCTTGCAAGAAAGATGGCCACCGATGGAAAAACTTCCCCTGGTATGTTTGTAATCATTTGCACATGTCATATGTCCTGCTGCTTTACACGTATTCAGTGTTGTAAATTGACATGGAAATTGGCATGTGCAGCACAATGGTGGTCTATGTTTGCCTCAGACACGCCGAATTTGAAGAGGCTTGCGCTGCGTATGGTTGGTCAATGTTGCTCTTCAAGTGGATGTGAACGGAACTGGAGCACATTCGCATTCGTACACACAAAGGTCCGTAATAAACTTACCCACAAGAAGCTGAGCAAACTAGTTTATGTCAACTACAACCTTCGCCTGCGCATTCAGCTCGCAAATGCCCAAGTAAGGAAGGAGGATGACGATCCCCTTCAAAGACTAGCGGACCTATCATTCTATGAAACTAACAATCATGTTAAAGAATGGATGGATAATGCTCGGTCCAATGCTAACCCAGAACTAGATGAAGACTCAACTGAGAGTGACGCCCCCGTGCCTAGTCCACTTGTAGCCAACCTAGTGAACTTGACTGACCTGCGCAGAACCACGGGAGCTTCTTCTATTGCAGAGTGGGCTGATGCGAATGTAGGTGACACTCATATTGGAAAAAGGAAGACTCGGCAGCCACCAAAAGCACCTACATCCAAAAGAGCTAAGGGCAAAGGTCCACAGTCGTACAATGTTGATAGCGATGAAGAGACCGAAGGAAGCCCAGACTACCAAGAGTCGAATGATAGTAGCTCAGGAACTGATTCAGATGACGGAGACAACGGTGGTCAAGGAGGGCAACGCACCACTGAAGTGCCTTCTGGAAGTCACCACAGCCCTATTCAATTCACAGGTGAGATGTGCTTCAATTACCATTTAGACCTTTACCATGCATTTCACTATTGATTAATTTTCTTCCTACAATTTCATTTGCAGGTGAGGCCGACTTCACTCACGCGACTCAGGACCGTGATCACGGTGCTCCAAGCTCTCAACGAACTACGGTTTCACCGAGTGAGCACCAACAACGACAGCATCTTGACATACCACAGGATAGCTACAGCTCATTCAGTGCCTCTAGTATTGAAAGTGGCTATCCAACGTATGCGTACAATCGTCCCCAAGCTTCTGATTATCCCCCTCCTACCTGGGTGTACGAGTGGCAAGAGCCCCAGTGGTACGCTCAATTGTATGCTCAGTGGCAAACAACATCATCATGGACAGGTCAAAGTTGGGAGGAATACAAGGCAGGGTTGCTACACTCGCATGGCTTGATGCTCATGTCCACAGAGGAGTACAACATGACATATAATCAGTGGAACTTATAGCTTGCTCTATGCTGGTATGTCCTTCTATTTTCTTTCATTGAAAACAAAAGTTGCTTGCTCTATGTTGATATGTTGCTATGTGAACTATCATATTGTGGATGTTATATTGTGGACATGTGGACACCTTGTGCGATGTCTTGAGATTGTTGATTGTTGTTGTCGACATATTATCTTATTATCTTATGAATTGTTCAATTGATTTCAAGTCCGTAATATAGAAAAGATCATGCCAAAAATTTTTTTTATACCCACAAGTATTGTTCAATTGATTTTAAGTCCGTAATATAGAAAAGATCATGCCAAAATTTTTTATAGTATACACATAAGTAATCTACATATTTTACTTATTATCCACAAATTCTACTCATTTTTAAGCATTTCTCTGATTTTTTTTAAAAAAATTTCATTTCGTTTTTCCTTGGATCAAACATTGCGCGGTAACCGCGCCATACCGCACGGTAACCGTGGCAGATACCGCGGTTTTGGATTCAAATTTTTGAATTTCGAATTTGTCACGGTTTTGCGCGGTAACCACGGTTACCGCCGGTTACCGCGCTACCGCCGACCGGCGGTAACCGGGCGCAAAACGGTAAGGGCAACCCTGGATGCGAGAGACCGAGAGAGGTCACAATGTGCGCACCAGAATGAGCGGGCGGCCTCGGTACTCCTGCGGAGCAAAAACATAAAAATATCTTTAAAATCCGTTATAAATTTTTTAAGTGAAAAACTTTTAAATCTAATTAATATGGCCTGATCGAGTAAAAACTAGTACTCCAGTACGGAGTACTAATCAATTAAACCGGCACTGTACCTGCATATCTCCTCCGCTAGTAGCCGTTGCCACTCAAACATGGACCCAGCCACACATAGGGCAGTTCCTAATATATTGGGTGATATATTGGGGTCCTTAGAGTGACCAACAATTTGGGGTTCTTTTTAATAAATTAATCTCTTATTGAATTATATATATTATTATATTTGTAAAATGCATTGTGCCAATGATTTTAATTTATAATAGATTATAAATTAATCATATGTAAGTTAATAGAAAGCTAAAAATTAATTGGATCTACTTTATTAATGGACGTTACCTAGCATATAGGAAAGATTAATAGAGAAATATTATTTGTTTTAGAGAAACGCTTATTTAGCTCGAAGTAGACAAAGTTAATATAATATATGATGGATGGATAATTGTTGCACATGTCATGTTAATATTATTAATCATAGTTAACTTTGTTTTTCTATTAATTGATTTAGTTGATCGATCTAAGTTAATTAGATATGGTACGATACTTATAATATTTAAAAACATATCAACCAAATAAGACCCCTAAATGCAATGCGTTGGGTCCTTCACGGTCGCCCTTCTCGCCATGTCGAACGGCCCTGGCCGCACAGCTGGCGCACTAACGGCCAACGTGCAATCTTACGTGACTCTATCGACCTGGTGCGACGCGGGCGCGCGCATATGTGCACGGGGCACACCTCTCCCCTCGCGGGCCTGGGCCACGCGACGCGACGCGATCAACCAACCCACCAATTATTAACGACGGCGACGTCCCGACCTCGCTACGACGTACATTGATTGTTGACACAGCCGCGACGCGACGCGACGACGCGGCGCTCGCGCGCTGGCTCTCGCTCCCTGTCCGCACAACACCATCGACAGCGAGCTAGCTAGGACGGACGATTCGAGATACCCGCGAGATCGCCATCGCGAATCCGACGAATCGTACGTGTTGATAATTTGGCTCCGATCTCTCTAGCGACCTACTCTGCTAGTGAATGATCTTGGCGAATGATGGCGCACATGTACCATAAGTACACTCAGGAACAGAGTGGTTCCTTTTTTCAACCCAGCAGCAAAGGAACTGAGTCTTGATATTTCTTTAGGATGATTATGTTTTTATTTTTTCTTTGTATTTGGTTGCTGGCTATACCATTTTCACGCTGGAGAAAATATTGAGTTCGTCAAGAAATGAGTAGAAATAGAGTGTGAGCCAGTGACTATATAATGACTGGCTCTATACGCTCCAATACAACACTAGAAGCATATGCCCAATTTCTGTTGGGATCTCAGTGAGTGACTGCTCACTTCTCGAGAAAAATGAGTGGATAGAAAAACTTCAAAAACGTAAGGATAAGCCTAGACAAGAAAAATATTAGATTAAAAAATTAAGAAAAACACACTTAGGTGATTAGTTGCTAGTTACACTTTATCACAGTTTGTCATATATAAGATTAGATAGGTTTGATCGCATTGGCAACTATTTGGTTGTAGTCACAGTTGTGACAAGATTTTCTTCTAATAAATTAGATTTCACTGTTGTCAGAAAAATATGACAAGATTTTTTTAGGCTTGCTAAAGTGTGGTAAAAAATTTAATCATCCCAACTTAGTCAAGTATGACGATATTTATTGTCAAATGATAAAGTATGGTTAGAAATTAAACATATTCAATGGCTATCTATTGCATACATACTATTACTATTAGTTAGCTTTAGAGCCGATAGCCAACAAACAGTGAGAACCGGGCACATTAAATAAACAGCTAGTAGCATGGTGAAAACCGATGCTTTCCAGGTTTGTTTTAATGATCAATAATTGGCTTGGGTAAAATTTTCTTAGCCATAATGTAGTGCATGTTAAACTAACACTTTGGCAAGGATGTCGGCCCTAATTTATTGGTCGAAAGGCATGCATGTGCACCACCAATTAAAAGAACAACATTTTCTCCTTTTTAAAAAAGGAACATAAAGAAGTAGTAGTACTAGCATTTTTACCGTTCTTATGAACCGATTTATACAAGGTGAACGACAGGAATCATTATTGTTCTTGTGAAAGAGACACAAGGCAGCTGGGACTGGTAGCGAGTAGCGAGTTAGCGACAGCTTTCTTTTCAATTTGACTATGGCGCAGAGAGCACACTTTATGGAGATTAAAATGATAGGGCAGAATAGACACGTGCATATATTTTCTCGAATTTAATGGGTGAGCTCGTATTTCTCATTGGAGTGAATGGGTGGGCCCGGTCCCTCTTCACCTGGGACGGATCTATAAAATTTGGTTAGTTGATATCATAACTATTGTTGTTATAGAATGTTAATTATACTTAAACTATAGTGTTATAATATATGAACAAACAGTTTAATCATAAGTTTTATCGAAAGTCGTCGATGTCATTTGACACCGGTGTTCATGGTATAGATCCGCACCGTTAGGTATGACTATATGAGTAAAGATGGTTTCACTTAATTTACGTATCTTCAATGTTTACAAAGTAGAACAATTGAGTAAGTTTTATAAAACAACCAATTATTTTTAGAAACTATTGATTTCCTATAATTTTAACTAGGCATACTAGACAATGAAACAATAATGATCGTCACAGCCGTAGCCATGGCTGCCGCATGAAGCCTGTCACGCCCTTCCTGTAAGCCACGGCCCTTGGATCCACCGTGCCTCCGTCCGAAGAAAGGGGAGAGGCCAAGGGAAGAGGTGAGGAGCGAGAGAGGAGATGATGATGGGAGGCAGAGCAGCTAGGGCCTAGGGGGAGGCGGCATGGAGGGGAGAGTGAAGAGAAGTAGAGGAGCGTCAAGAAGAGAAGAGAAAAGAAAGGAGGAGAGAAAAAGGTGGAGGTGCGGTTAGTGTGGGGACGCGCGTGGATAGTTCGTCTTAGCTTCGTGCAAAATATCAATGGCCCACCTGCTTTTCATGTTGTTCGTTCGTGAAAATCAATTTTCATAGCGAGTCTTAATTGGATATCTCTCGTACATTTTTACAGATGGATCTTTTTTTTAGCCCATTTATACAAATAAAGAGATGTATGTAAAAATCATTTTTATAATAGTAAGATTCACCCATCGAACACACAGGCAATACTCATGTTTTATGTTGGGCATACATGTCAAATACACCTAGATGTGTCAACTTAAGGTGCAAACCTCTAATAAAATCGCGACACTATGTAACAGAAGTTACATGTTATTGTAACAGTTTAACGACATGTTAGGTTAAAATTGTTGCAAAATGATAACCTTGGCTAAATCATTATAATTTTACGAAATTCCCTAATTAGTTTTATGCGTGCCAAGTATCTATCTCTCTGTTACTATAGCTATCTATGCATCGATGATTTGATTGGTTATGTTATTAATTTGATCAATCACCGTGCATGCCTGTTAGGACAAACTTGCCTTGTAACTAGAATGTTTACGTTACTACCTTTTCTTTGGGACTCCACATAATTAGATGCGTATTTCTTATTTATTAATACTGTATTCTTTTCGGAAAAAGTTAACACTAAAAAAACACATACCTCAGGGTACCTATTCAAGCACCATAAAGAAATGGAGAAAATTAAAGGTTCATTCCTTTGCCTCTTGCCCACAACCTCCTGAGCCTATAAATACCTCAGTGTTGGTTGGGTAGCCAACCAACAAGCAAAAAGAAATTTCTCTCCTTGTAGAAACAAGCCTAGAGAGTACTATGGAGCAGAGGAAATTTTTGTTGTGCCTAATTCTTGGCTTACTTGCGGCTTCAGGACCTGCCAAGACCGTCAATGCTGACTCGGCCTTTGATTTTTATTATCTCATCCTCATGGTATGAACTGTGAATCATCAAATATTTAACTTCTTGCAAGGATACGCATTAAGTTTAGTTAAATTATGACTACATGATGTATCTTCTTTACACTTCCCTTTTCAAATTAATAAAAAAGATTCTGCTTGCAATTCTTTTTAGTATTACATAAAACTTTTATTCAAGGATACAAGACAATTAATCTAGTTATATGCACGTTATACATGATGTACTATTGGCGGCATTTAACCTTATATTCACGTGAACTAAAAATTTGTAAAATTATGAAAGTTTGCTCAGAACAAGTATAGCATTTTTTTAAATAGAAATATTAATATCACATAAACAACCTAAATGGACTAATTAGCAGTACGAGATCTTGCTAAAACGGGGGTCAAAGAATGAAAGCACAACAAACGAGCATATCAACATATTTGAACATGTACAGCAAGCAGGAGCTGCAAGACAATATCGACAAAATCTACTCTGATATATGATGAATTGAAGTTTCAACAATGTTAATTTAAAGCATACTCATCTCAATAGTACGTAAAATCAGTATATATATATCTATATATATCTCATAGGATTCAGGACTCAGCCCCAAACGAGGGGAAAATTTTCAAACTGAAATGCAGATCAAATAAAAATGATCTCTAGCTCAGTAGCTCTACAGTTTCGTACTTAGTTTGCATGGTTAGTATAAATTGATTCGCGTTCGTGCCTGCAGTGGCCTGGAGCATACTGCTCGGACAGCTACTATGGTTGTTGCGTGCCCAAGTATGGTTACCCGTCAGAAGATTTCTTCGTCCAGAGCTTCATGACATTTGACTCGGCAGAGAACACAGCTGTTGTCAGGTGCAACTCCGACAATCCTTTCGACATTAACAAGGTTAGCACATTAATTTACAAGCAGGGGTTCATTTAGCTTCATGTACAATAATTGATCCATCTTGTCAAATACATGTCTACACACACACAGACACAGACACAGATAATATATATGATGCATATGCATATACAACGTGACATTGCAGCTAGACTCAATCGAGAACAACCTGAACCACTACTGGAGCAACATCAAGTGTCCCCACACCGACGGCGTGAACACATGGAAGAGCGCGTGGAACAGCTACGGCGTCTGCTCCGGCCTCAAGGAGTTGGACTACTTCAAGGCTGGTCTCCAGCTCAGAAAGAGCGCAGATGTTCTCTCTGCTCTCGCCGAACAAGGTACATGCATGTACAAATCACACTATCACAAATGATAAAAACTGAATTAACGTACGTACATAATTCATGCATTATGCATGTCACCAAGCAAGCTCTAGTTAATCTTTGGGCCAATCGATGAATAGGCATCAAGCCGGACTACCAGTTGTACAACACGGCGTTCATCAAGTGGGCTGTGAATCAGAAGCTGGGCGTGACGCCAGGAGTGCAGTGTAGAGACGGACCATTCGGGAAGAAGCAATTGTATGAGATCTACCTCTGCGTTGACAAGGACGCTAAGAGCTTCATCGACTGCCCTGTCATGCCCAACCTCAACTGCCCTGCCGAGGTGCTCTTCCATCCGTTCCACACCTGGATGCTCAACACCACATCGGCTGCCAACATCGTGATTCCCACTGAAACGGTGTTGGCCTAAGAGCCTTTGCTAGCTGCCATGATCTCTTCGATCGGTCATGAACCTGTCTAAGAGCATGTAGCATATGCTAGCTTTGTTGCTTTGGGTGAATAATCGCGCAACTTTTATACATTAATGTTGCCCGCTGAATAATATGTGCAATACTATATATGAAGCATTGTACATGTGCTATGTATTACATGTGCAAGTCTTGTGCACACCTGTGAGGTGAATGAATAATGAATGAATATGTAACTTGTTGTGCTGTGAACTTTTGGCTTTTGGTTCTCCTCCTTGAAAATAAAAAAAAAAGAAAAGAAAAAACAGAGAGAAGATGTGGCATGAACAATTATGTTAAGTATGTGGAATGAACTATGTTAATTAAGTCATCATTTGTAAAATTATGGAACATTTCTGCCTTATGAGAAGTGTCGATATCAATCGCATTAGGGCATGAAAACTACTGTGATGTCAACGCGTGGGAGAGAATGCCATATACAGTTTTTTGTGAGTTGGATGCAAGCTGGAGGAGAGAGGAAGATGCCAGATGTTGATCATTAGACGACCTAATAATAGACAACTTAATAGTAAAATATATACCATTATATAATATATATACTATATATAATTATATTATTTATGATGTGAATTTATTAAAATAACTGAGCAGACAACCTATTATACGAGCTATCTATTCACTATGCAAATATAAAGTGAGGGTGTGTTTGGAAAATGGGTCAGAAGAGATGGGATTAGAAAATAGAAATGAATAGAGGGATAGGATAAAATGGAGTGAGAAAAATGAATGGTTAAGATTGAAAGATACCCTTTGAGAGGTGGAAAATCATATCCCAAACCCATTTTTCAAACATGGCCTGAAAAGCTTATACAAATAGCAGTGGTCTAATTAATCATTGTTCATCTCCTTATATACTTTTTTTGATAATTCTCTATCTAAGCAGGGTTCCGGGTCATTGAATACAACTGTTTGGTGCACACTGTTTGTGCCTTTAACCTAAATGAAACCATGAAATTATCTTCATCATTCGTTCCATCACAGTACTGCTTGATTATTAGTGTTATTCTCGTTACTCCCCTGAATTATTTCATTTGCTCACTTTACTGCTTAGCATTTATCTTCTTTGTTTTTTTTATACGAGTCGTATTTTAAGCTGAAATTTTGTAGAGCTATAGATGACACCATTATTAAAGTTTCAAAATTTTTCATGACTATTTGCTTGAAATTTAAAACCTTGATATTTAAATCGGTCCCAATGCTCCAATCTATAAAAACAATGATAAAAAATCCTAAAAATACTAAGGCTGAGTTCGGCAACTGCTTTTCGTAACTAATCCTTCTCGTTTTTCACGCGCACGCTTTTCAAACTGCTAAACGGTGTGTTTTTTGCAAAAAGTTTTTATACGAAAGTTGCTTTAAAAAATCATATTGATCCATTTTTGAAAATTTTTTTAACAAATACTTAATTAATCATGTGCTAATGAGTCGCTCCGTTTTGCGTGAAACTTAGATTAGTTCTGAAAGTGTATTGCCGAACTCAGCCTTAGAGGTAAGTTATAATGCATCTATCAATCCCCTGACAAATTTAATTGCAAAACACAACTTATATGGAGAGAAATAAAAAAAAGAGAAATGGTGTTAAGGAGTAAGGTGACCCATTTTCAATAGTTCATGGGGTAAAATGAGTCAAAATAAATAGCTTAGGAGTTAAGTGAACCAATGAAATAGTTCGGGGAAGCAAAATAATTTTTTTCTTTTTTATTTCATGCATTATTGTTTATTGAAAGTCAATGTTGATGGTGCCTTTAGCAATATGATGCCTGAGGCACTAAGAAACAATGTTAGGAAACTACTACATCCATAGTTATTGACGAAAAATTCGTGCCCGGCCGGTAATGTCAAATCTGTGTTAACATGAATTATGTTGACAAACACGAAGGTCTGGAAGATCTGTTTAGCTCTAGTGCAGGTCCTAAACTTTGATGAGATGCGGGCGTGCCAGTTAGTTTGATCCTGCAACTGATAAGATATAAAAATTGATGATCAGATAACCGATTGGCTAAGAAGCCGATTGTCACGCCCCAAACTAGCCTCGGGCGGAGGCCAGGATAAGGCGGTCCAAATTACCTGTATGCCTGTACCAGTCCCAGGAAATAGCGCTGGTACAACAGGAAGACAGAATATCACAACAACAGCGGTCTCTTTATTAAGAGTAGGATTACAACCAAGGTTGGAACTGCGGACAGAACCCGAGTTCCAACAGCATTACAAAAAGGCGGAAGCGGAAAGCGGAGACTAGCCCTAAGCCACAAGCAAAGCCTTGGGGAAAGGCCGAAACCCTACTACTGCTCGAAGTCTGCTTGCTCCTGGAAGAACTCTTCATCAGCAGGGTCCACCTCTTCGTCTTCGAGAACTGGGGGGGTTTAATTATATAGAGCAAGGGTGAGTACGAGTACTCAGCAAGTCAGGGGAATTAAGTGTTTAATGCAAGCTTCAAGGGAAAGCCAGTTGTTCTTTTTCACAATTGATTTTAGTTAAGGACTTTCAGAAACATCTAAGTGAGTGCTTCTCGACGGCACGGACGAGAAAGTGCGTCTCATCCGGCCGGAGCAGTGAAATTGTATCAATTGATTCTGTCGGCACGAGAGGCTCCCTGCCAATCGTTCACCGACCCCGGCTGCTCCAACAGCCACAACTCACACACGCCGGTACGAGAGGCTCCCTGCCAATCGTCACCGACTCCGGCTGCTTCAACAGCCACAAGTCAACACATCGGTACGAGAGGCTCCCTGCCAATCGTCACCGACTCCGGCTGCTTCAACAGCCTTAAACCAAGCACAGAAGGGGAAACCTCACACCAACAGCAGTTCACAAGGTGTTCAATAAAACTACGCTAAGGAATCACCTCACATCCGCCCATGACCGTGGGCACGGCTGTTCGAACAGTTGTTAACCTCTGCAGAGGGGGTACACTTTACCCACACGACGTTACTAACCCGAATCACCCAGCCCGCGACCCTCGGTCACGTCTGGCGACCTTGAGGCTTTCACGACAAGGCATTTCGAAAGCCGACTCAGGGTCATCTTATGCCAACGGGAGGGGTCCCACGGACCAACACCAGGTTAGGTCCCAGACCATACTGTGCCAGGAAGCCCAGGGGTCCTCCCCGACACCACCCCGGCGAATCCACTTGTCCCTTGGCATCAAGATTTCCCTGGCCTAGCTAATTACTCAGCCAGGGGCGTCCCATATCACCCATGTGGTCGTACTTGACATATGCTTGGATGTAATTCCCAAGGAATCGGTCCTTAGAGCGAGAACGGGCAGACCGTACCTCCAGTACGTCTCCCGTACCGCGAGTTTTAGAAACTCCTTTATTTTCAAGGCACCGACCCAAGTGTCGGGTTTTCCAAGCATTTTGTAAACTCAAGTTTTACCCAGGTGATCAATTTTAAAGTTTGAGGGGAGTCTCGTTATTCGTACGCGAGGTACGGATACCGAGGCTTCACCTGAGGGGTGACAAGGGTGTTAGGGTATTCAAATATCAAGGAAGGTGAATGCAGCAAAAGGGTAGGGCCTGCTGGTTATATTGCAAACCGAGGCCAAGTGTCCAGTGTAACCTAATTAATGCATAGTTTGCGGATCAAAATACTTAATTTAAATTATAGGTTCAATTGATCAAAGGTGACTTGCCTTGCTCGAGATCTTGAGCTTCGTCCTCGAAATCCGCGCACTGCGGGTCTTCGGGCTCCGAGACTACACGCGAAACGAGACGACTCAACAAAGCGATAAAAGAAGCCCTATTAATGACCACTAGTTGTGCCACTAGATAGATCTCGATTTTACGGATTTACTGGAGGTGGAACGGAGTCAATCGGACGAATGGGTAGAGAGATATGAATTTCTTAAGGTTAAATGATTTTCTGACTAAGGGAAAAGAATTAATAAATCCATTGAAAAAGAAAAAGGAGAAGGGGCATGAATTGGACTTTAATTTGGGAGTTTAGGCGCGGCCCAAAGAAAGATCGGGCGCTACCGAGCCACGTGGGCCGGCGCGCGGGTGGAGTCGGCCCGCGACCGAGCGAGGCGCGCGTGCGGGGCAATTGGGCCGGTGGCGAGGCACGGCCCAGAAGGAGGATGCGGGCGCGGCCAAGTGAAACGGGCCGGCGCGCGTGGAAGCGGCCCAAGGCCGAGCGGGGCACGGCCCACGGACGACGCGACGCGGGGGAAAAAGGCCGGACGGCCTGGCTGGCGAGGCGCGGCCCAGCGGGCGACGCGGCCGCGAGGGGAGAGGCCTTGGGGCCGGACCATGGCGCGGCCCAAGCGGCGAGAGGGCGCGGTGGACCGGGAGACTTTGACCGGTCTCTCGTGGGACCAGGGCGGGCGGACGTGGCGCCCACGTGGACACCACGTCGGACCAAGAGGGGGAGGGGCAGGGGACCGCATCGGACGGCCGGCGGCGCACGGGGGAGCTCCGGCTTACGGCGGCGGTTTGGAGGGGCGGCAAGCTCCGGCGGCGGGAGGAGGAGATGCGACGTCGTTTCACCGGTGCGGATCAAGGGGAGGAGATGCGACGTCGTCCGGCGACGGCGCTATGCGGCGGTGGCTATGGCCGCACGGCGAGGGAACGAGGAAGATGGGCGGCGCCCATGGCGGTGCTCCGGATGGCTCACGGGCACTCCGGGAGGGGCGGCCCGAGGGAAATCGGCAGCGGGAGGGCCGTCAGCGGCGTGGGGACTCGGCTCCGGGCGGCGGCGAAGGGGATTTGGCTCCGGCGGTCGCGGCGGAGCTAGGGCGGTTCTACCGCGACTACGCGCACGGGAGGAGCGGCGGCGAACGGTCTAGCGCCTAGGGGAGAGGCGACAACGGAGAGGGGAGAGAGAGAGTACCGCGGGGAGACGGTTCGCCGTGAAGGGAGGCCGACGGCGCGAGACGTGATCGTCTCGGCCTCGGGCCGAGGAAGAGGAAGAAGCGGCGGCCGGAGTACACGTCCCGCGTCCTCGAGCTCCGGCGGTCGCGGCGGAATGGCGGCGAATTTTTGGGGGTTTTTGGCGGTGGGGAGAAACGCGGCCGAGTGAGGGGAAGGTGGGATTTATAGCGGCTCGGCACCTTGGCTTCGCGGAGAAGACTCGCGGCGCGGTCACGCACGCGGACGCGCGGTCGCCGGCGCGGCGCCCGAGCGGCGGCAGCCATGGCCGGGCCGAGAAGAGAAAGAGAGGAAAAGGGAGAGGGGAAAGGTGGAGGGTGGACTTGCCTCTCCGGGAGGGGGCACGGGCGGAGGAGGGGGCTCCGCGCCCCGGGCTTGGCCGCTAGCGGCTTGGAGCGGCGCGGGCGCGAGCTCCCAGGGCGGCGGCAGCGCTGCGGGAGAGAGAGAGAGAGATCACGGGGAGCAGCGAGCTCGCGCGTGAGCGAGAGAGGAGATAACGCGTGCGCGGCCGGGCTCTACCGCGGCACGTGCGCCGCACGTGCCCGGGAGCGGCCGGCGCGGCTGGGCCGACGCGGACTGGGCCGGGAACAGTGCGGCCCAGGGGGGAGGAGGGGAGGAAAAGGGCCGGGAGGGAGAGGGGGAACGAGGCCGACCGAGGGGAAGGGCAGCCCAAGAGAAAGCCGAGGGACGCGAATTAGACTTTTGCCGGGGAACTAGGTTTTGGAAGGATTTGGAGTTTTGGATTTGAATTTTGGGATGGTTCTCTCTCTGGGATTCGAGCTGGGAGCAGAGGGAGGGGAACGAGACCTGGCACACACACGAAGCACGAACGAAGAAAAAGAGAAAAAAAAAATTTCGCAAATAGGGTTTTTAGCAATTAGGTTTTCCCGCTAACGCCGCGACAAAACGGGCGTTACACCGATGTAACGATACTAGCTGATGTTGCAGAGCCGATCGGCTAATAAGCCGATGTAGCACTATTAGCCGATGTCGATAGGGTTTTAAACAATTGGCTATATATCTGATGTAGATTCTGACACTTAGATAAATAATGATATAAAGGCAATCGGCTGATGATAATGTAACAAGATAATGAACCAATCGACCGATATAAATATAATGAAGCAAGTATCCAACAAACCAATTGGCCGATAACGGTATGATAAAATAGACGTTGATCTGATGATTAAAGCATACATCGGCTAGAAGTCCAATGTCATTAAATCCAAATGATTAAGTAATCAATGAAACCTTTGCTGCAATCGGCTAAAACCAATTTGTATATAATTCTTATAAGTCGATGCAACACTTAAATAACTCATCGACTGAAACCCCGATGAAACAATGATTAATGTCTACTAACTTAAATAAATCTAACTTACAATCACAATCTCATAGGTCGGACTTAACTGATGCAACATAAGGTTGATAATTGCCTAATAGATTTAAACCAGGTTGATATGACACCGATCAAAGTGGTCATGCATTAAATTTAACTAAAATAGTAAAACCATCAAGGAAAATTTTAACACATCAGATAAGATTGGCTAACACTCCGACGAAACATTAGCATGAACCTATCGGCTTAACAAGATTTAGATTATCAACAACAATATAGTAGGTCAAACCTAACTAATACAATATGAGATTTTATATAATAATCTAATACTCAATGAGCCGATAAATCTGTCTAATATAATGAATATAACGAATTTATCTAAAACAACATTGTGATTGTAGAGATATATTAAGCTAGAAGATCAAACCTAACCGAGACAGACGCAACTAAACCGATGCGTCTTTAAACACAATGCAATTGAAAATAGAATCGAGATATCAAGTACACAAAGATACCGATTGAACCAGAGCAATCGAAGAGATCGAAGTAATGCAGTCTTGAACAACACCAATATAACCAATACAATTGCCAGGGTCGACGGAACTTAGGACTTACCTCTTTGCCGGAGATCGAAACCAATGCAGCACTCGTATTAAATGCCAAGTTCCGACGATAGTAAAAACCTCAGAAAAGAGGGTGACGATGCGCCAAGAGTAGTTGTATTAATCCATGGAGATAAATTACAGGGACCTTAGATGTACATATTTATACCCATAGGTTGATAAGAATTCTAATTGGACACGATAAGAAAAAACATGAAGTCCTTGTCGGACATGATACAAACTTTTCTAAATACAAAACTTGTCTAACTAATAGATAAAATTAAGCCGTCATGCAATAGTCTTCAAGATTTTTTATTGAACTCGGTCTCTCCTGAATAAATTTTCATCGGCTATTTGACTTTTTTCCTTAACCGAATCTACTAAATAATCTTATCAAATTTTGGGGTTATAGGGATCAGGATCGGCTGTAGTTGTAGCTTTCCCTACAATATACAAGCAGTCACCATCATCCATCCTTCACCATGCACCCAAGGGCTGGATGAACGGCTTGTTTCTTCCATTCTTTTCCTCATTTTGTTTTACTCCTAGGTAATTGAATTCCTTGCCATTTGCTGAGTATAGTTATACGGTTATGTCGGTGACATGGGACCGGGGGTGTCGAGACCAAAGGGAAGGGCGGCCACAGTGATCCACGTGGCCCGTTCCCCCGGAGGGGTCGGGCCCGAGGGTGACGTGGCAGCTGCCCTCCCGGTCTCCTCCCGGGGTCGGGCCGCTCCCGATTCTGCCCCGAGGGCTAGGGCGCCCCGACCCCATGTGGTTTTGGTGCCACGTGTGCAGGTTAGGTGAGCGTGGTAGAGCTCACCTAACCGCATTTATGACGGTTCAGACGAGCGCACTACGCCGCATTTAATGCGGCGTGGCGCATGCCTATCCGGTCCGTGACCGGTCATAGCGAGCGACCGATCACAGATCGGTCAGATCGCGGGTTAGGTGGCGCCAAGCGGCCTGCAGCACGCCTCGCCCCGTCCCGTCAGAATGATGAGAGCTCTCTGTCTCTCGTCTCTCAGCCGGAGCTGGCGTGCAAACTCCTGGAGTTTATACGTCAGTCCCAGTCAGATGTATTCCAGATTCTGGCGCAGGCGAGACGAGAAAGTCGCCTGCCATTTAATGATGGTTGAAACGGGCGTTCCCCGGATGGGTCGACTGGCTGAGCAGAGGCGTGCTGTGGCGTCTGTCAGAGGCTGCTTCTGGCAGTAGGATAGCCCTGTTTGTAAAAGAATGTTTTCTTTCTTAGGCAGCTTGTGGCCCATGTGGTAACCCCTTGCCATATAAAAGGAGGCTCAGGCCTAGGAAGGAGAAGAATCGGACTCTGATTGACTTGGTCTAGAGCCTGAACTCTCTCTGGATTCCTCCACACTCCTAGATCTACCAGAACACAGGAGTAGGGTATTACGCTTCTCAGCGGCCCGAACCTGTCTAAACCGCCTGTATCCACGCGTTCTTTCTCGCTGAGATCCCTCAGATCAGGGGCTAAGAACCGCACCTTGCGCCCCCGGCCGAACCGGCAAAGGGGAACCTGCACGGTCTCCCGGTGAGGAGTTTCACGCTCCGTCAGGTTATTTTAGTCATTTGATTTTTTTTAGTATCAGTTAAAATTGTAATAGTACAATATAGAAAAAGGATTTGTTCATGATACCAAAATATCAAGATTTTTATGCGGAAACAAATTATATCAAGTTTTGCAACGATAAAAAAATGCTACATTAATCAAAGAATAAAAAAACAACAATTAATTCCAGCTGACAAATGGTTTATTTGTTGTCACGGTCTACATCGTAAAAAATCAGTTACACTGCTAATAAAAAATACTATAGAGATTGACTTGTAAAAAATGAAGGGTTGTGGATCGAGTTTCCTGAAGGTGGTATCATCCTACATGGCACATCTTTTTGACACGAGACCTTCATACGCCAGCTCGTTTGTTTTCTCTAAATAACCACGCAACTTTATATGGTTACCCACTAATAATATGTGTAATATATCTGGAAGCATTGCATATCTATCACACATGTGCAAGCGTCGTGCATATATCTATGAGGTGAATGGATTATGGATACCTATAATATAAGGTGTTGTATTGTAAACTTCGCCTTTTAGTTCACTAAGCTAGCTTCACTTGAAATATGGTTCTCCTCGGCAAAGAAAAACACCGGATTATATATGTGCGCCCAACTCCGATGGCTCACCTGCTCAAGTCGCATGCGGCATGCACGCAGGCCATGGATGACTTCCATCGTACGTGGGCATTTTTTTTACCTCTGTAATCAATGTATGCATAATCCTTTTTGGTGTTTATGTTAGTGTCAACGGTAAGGATATATACGGCGTATTTCAATGTTAAAGATGACATGCATGAACGGTGACAGGAGCGGCTGTGATATATATCTTCTCGGCTGGCCAGTCGCCCCCTGTCCGAGCGCGAACTGGCGAAAAACAAGAGAGCACGACGACGACATAGACGTCCGAGACAGGCCAGAATAATGTAGAACCCGTCGTAATCTCTGCATCCTCTCTCTCAATCTCGTTTGCGACATATATATAGTAGTGTTAATCGATGTCGTTTCTTCGTTTATTCGTTCTAAAATATATAAAAGATTATGTTCGTATAATACAAAGATTATCCATAGTATATCCTGACCGATTAAGATCCTTTATACAAAGGGAGTACACATTAATGGTTGGCAACTGCAGGTCGTGTACTCGTTAACTCGTATGTCTGTGAATATCCGTCATGTCTACAACGGTCGATCGAACGCGGCGTACATACGTACGACGTGCAATCGTATAATGACCACTCGGTTGTTAATTTCGTCCTGGTCGTACATACGCTCGTTTTGCATGAACTCGTTTCATGCGCATTACACAAATGTCATGATCAAACCCGTCGCGATCTAATTGGTGAGAGTAAATCCAACACTGAATTAATTAATCGAATTATCGGAAGATTCATGCATGTGTGCTTGTTACCAGGTGTCATGCATGGTCCAAATTAACTGTCGCCATCAGCTTAATTTGATGAGTAAATCCAACATGGAATTAGTCGAAAGATCTAGGGGCACACAACCAACATGATAGTAGCAGTTATCTGGAGCTGGACGGTTGGACGTCATCGTGTCGCTTTAAAAATAAAAAAATACTACAACGAAATGATAGCGACGCAAACAAATGTTATGCGTTTCTTTATTACTGAGTTTTTCCTTTCTGAAAATTGACCGAACATTTCTTCTCTATTGATAAAAACTGGCAACGTAAAACTTACTGGAAAAAAAGCATCCAGCTTCAAAATATTTAGAGAAGTTTCTATTTCTACGTCGTAACTTGTAAGTATAACTAAAAGGTATTCCATGTTAAAAAATATTTAAAAAAGAAAATCTATCCAGAAAGTAGACATTAATTAGCTCCGATCATCCAATACATTCAGCACCATGCAGATATTAGCAAACTTAAAGTATATATAAATATATGATGAAAACAACGGAAATTGAAACGTGCAAAGTGCAGACCAGTCATTTCTGAAAGGCACTCGTGGTAAATTTGGTGAGCAGTGGCCACAACTTTCTGAGAGTCCTTTCAATGGTTTCGCCTTCTGTATTATTTTGAGAGATCGTATGACAAGACAACAACATACACGTGCATATTTTCATAGATTAAGCTGAGTGAGTAGGCCATCCTGTATTATGAGGCAGGGTAATTAGTTCACAAAAATAACAGCACTAACTATTTCATCAAAAATAGAAATTTACAAGCACTGTTATAAATCACTGCAATACCAAACAAAGCATTACAGATTGCCGAAAAAATGAAGCATTACAAAGGACAGTTCTACCTTGCTAAACCATCATGAGAAACTGAGAATATGTGTGTTCATCACAGTGCACAATTCGCAAGCATGAGCAATCAGTGTCAGCAAGTAAGATTCGATTGAGTATGAACTAACTACAATATACTTCCTCTGTTTTTTAATATATGACGCCGTTGACTTTTTAAGAAACATTTGACCATTTGTCTTATTAAAAAAATTATGTAATTAATATTTATTTTATTGTGATTTGATTTATCATCAAATGTTCTTTAAACATGACTTAAATATTTTTATATTTGCACAAAAATTTTGAATAAGACGAATGATCGAACGTTGATTAAAAAGTCAACGACGTCATGTATTAAAAAACAGAGGTAGTACAACATTTTAGACGCCTTGCCTGATTTGTGGTAATGTAAAACTGCACCTGCTGCCCAAAAAGTGCAGAGCAAACCAAAGTACCAAACAGCCTACACTTCTTCAGCCCATTTCTCCTTCGGTATCTCACCAGAGTCGGTGATTACAACTTTCTTCCTAGGCTTGCCATTGTAAGTTCCAGCACCCCCTTCAACAGCGTACACATAATCCATTCCCTGAATCACCCTGCCAAATACAACATGCTCCCCATCCAACCTGCGGTACTTATAATTTCAGGACTTGTACCATCTAGATTGATCATTGGTAGCTTATAGTGTAACAGAACTTACCAGCTTGTCTTGATTGTGGTAATGTAAAACTGCGATCCATTGGAATCAGGTCCAGAATTTGCCATAGCAATAACACCTGCATGATGACAGCAGACCAAGAGCGATAATCAGAAACAGGGCAGAGCAATACATAAAGAATACTTAAAAATCTATGTTCCATATATAGGAGAAAAATGTGCAACCTAGCAATACATATCTATATACTATCTTAAAAGATGCTAGTGGTGGTGGTGGTTCTGCCACCCCCATCTATCTGACAAGTGGAGGCCACCATCTATCTTGTGGGCTCATCATTGTTGACCAACAATGTACTAAAGTGAGAAGCTATATGTGCTTCATGTACAGTGTACAACACACTGTTTATCCTATCATCGTTAATCAGAGCTTGAGAGTGATGATTTAGTTTTAATCAGCTCATCTAATATAATTAGAGTCCGCTGCAACACATGGGTATTTTGCTAGTAACTCATAAATAAAGGTAAAGTAGAAAGTACAAATCGGTTAAACATTCTGAATTTTTGACCTGGATGTGTATGTTTTACTATGAAATTCTCATCTGGGAAGGTGCCCCCATATATAGACTCACTTCCTTTTCCATCACCTCTAACTATGTCCCCACCCTGAATCATGAAACCTGGGATGATACGATGAAATCTTGATCCTTTATAGTGAAGAGATTTACCCTTGGGCCCAATGCCCTCTTCGCCTGCAATAGTGAACAGAGTGCAATATGGATAATCATGTGAACAGAAGGTTGAATTTCAGCTGTAATAGGAATAGATCAAGGAAGAAGAAATACCTGTACAAAGAGCCCTAAAATTTTCTGCAAAATGTGGAATAAAAAAATCAATAAGCTATTATTGCTAATTTATATTACAGTAGCAAACAAGTGGGACAAATGATATGATACAAATGATAATCAAAGTATCTTCAAGGGGAGATTTATTTTCCACACAAACATAACATAAGAATTCCACAATCTGCTAAGCCACTGTCTCCAAAGGATTATACTCTCAAGTTTGTAAATAAACATGATGAAGAAAAGAATGGGAGTAAGATTACCAACTGTTTTTGGCACAACATCTCCATAAAGGCCAATGACAATTCTACCTGTAACGAGGGGAGCACACAAGAATTAGGTTAACCAGGGGATGCAACAACAAGTTTTATTCTTTCCATTGGAACATCCAACACAGGTTGTCATGATGATATATTGATATACCTATATGTTGCCCATCGATTTCCACATCCAAGTATACCCTGTTAGTAACTGCAGGTAACTGAACCTCTGCAAGTCTCTGTCCAAGATGAGAAAGAAGAATAAATATTGTGTAATATTGAATCATCACCTCTCTAGTCACTACCACCGTAACTAAGGCCAGAACCTATGTCCCAGATCATCCACAAAATGAGCGCCCACATCTTCACATTTTTCAGAATCTAAACACCATGCTCTAATCTTGAGACAAGAAGTGATGCCCATAGTCATGAGGTTCAACTCTTTGTACAATAAGGCTACTGTTGTCAGCAAAACAGAAATCAGTGTGCAGTCAGATGCCAGCAACTCACATATATTCCTTGCTTAAGTCTTTCCCTTTTGGCCCGGCGAAAAAAAATCTTCCCCTAAACGATTGATGGGGATGGTGTTCTCTACAATCCTACTAGTAAACAATATCGTCTAGCTACTGAAGCATCTCTAGCAGCGCAATACAAGCATACTAATTGCACACATGACATTGCAGAACGGTAGGTGCGAGCAGCTAAAACCCAACTGCACCTAGAACAAATCAACAGTGGAACAGAAAGATCCAGTCTAATTCCGCCCCGTTGCCACTCCTACGAAGCCAAGAATTGCCGCGCGGTAGGTAAAACTGTCCACTGATCAACTGAATCGAATAAATCCGTCCCAACTGTAAGAAAAAGCCCATACCTCGCGGCGGGAGTAGGCGGCGAAGGCGAGGTAGAGGGCGGCGCAGGCGAGGAAGGCGACGGCCACCTTCCGCAGCATCGCGAACCAGAGGCGATAGTTGGACACTTCTATCTCATCAATTCGCCGCAAATCTGCAGGCGAGAGCAGCCGCCCTCCCGATTTTAGGGCGATTCGCTCGCGGCGGAGACGAGATCGGCGACGAAGCAGAAGACGCCCTCCGCCTCCGTGGAATGGGCTTTTTTCGGTTTTCTCCTTTCCGATACCGATCAAGCGGGTGAAGAGAAGCACATGGGACTAAGCCCAAAAAGTTAGGCCCACTTTATGGCCCATTAAAGAGGACGAGGAAGATATCTAGGAATAAGTTCACTTTAGATCCCTCAATTTGTCGCCGATTCTAAAATTCGTCCCTGCAGCGCAATAGATATGACGCGTCCCTTAACTTTCAAAACTAGTTCAAATAAGGTCCCAAGACGGTTTGAAGAACGGTTTCGACTGACGTGACGTCTATGTGACACTTAAAGTCAAGAAAAACAGTGAGACCCACATGTCAATGAGTCTTCGATTAATAAAACTAACAGTGGGACCCACGATGTTGAACAACAGGAAAAGGATGGCGGGATTGGTGGCACATGAGCATGAAAAACCAAATTGAGAAGAAATAGAGACCACACAAGGACGAACACGAAGCAAAAGTAAGAGGGAGAAAAAGATGAATGCAGATCAAATGAGAGGGATGACACACGAACGGACAAAAGCATGAAGAAGAAGACGGTGAACATGAGGCTCGCTGTCGCCATGGACCCCCACTGCAGCACCGTCGCCGGCCCGCCCTTGCTGCAACCGTGGACTTGCTGCAACCGTCTAGGTCGCACCGCCCAACAACATTGCCTCCTCGAGGCCGCCCGTAGGTTTTGCGTCCTGTGCGCCGCTGCGGGAGGAGGAAAGCGCAAGCAGACAAATTCGGCGTCAGCGGCGGGCGGGGTCATTGACGGCGATCGGCTTCACCCCGAGCTCGTCGCTACCACCTTTTCGCCAACGAGCGCCGCCATCGCTGTTGACCGCCGCTACCACCTTTCCGCCGATGAGCGGGCGAGCTCGAGCTCGCTGGTCGGCCAACGCGGCTGCCGCCCAGCTCCTCTCTGCCGGCGCCGTTGCCGCCTATCTTTGCCCTTCTCCTTGTCGGCCATCGCCCACGCTGTCTTCTCCCATCGATAGAGCGCCCTAGAAAGAGATGGGGAAGAGAGGGTAGAGGGGGAAAGGGGAAGAAAAAGTTGTGGTTTCACTGACCACATGTTTTTGTACGTTTTATTTTTGTTTTTGGTGCGATGTCAGTGCCATGCAAGGTAAAACCGTTTACAACACTGTCTTAGGACCATATTTATAAGCTCGCTCTCCGCCGATTCTCGCTTCCTTCGTAAAAAAGGGAATCGATCCCGGTTGATTCGCTTTGGAAGCTGAGGGAAAATTGCCCGTTTGGCTCAGCTCCAACCGATTCTTGCTAGAATTGCTCCTAAGAATCCCAACCAAACGGGCCCTATACATGTCTTGTATTGTGATTTGAGAATGTAATTTGAACTCGACGCAAGTTGAGGGATCTTAAGTTAACTTATTCCAAATATCTACTCTCGCCTCGCTTCGCGCCGCACTGATACAAATCGTAATGAGCCAGAACCGCGCCCAATCTCTCTCCCTCTCCTTCTCCCGGGTTGGCATCGTCTGCCTTTGGTGTGATACGGCAAACTTTGCCGTTGCTTCATCTGGAGCATATCCATACGTGACCAACGGCTGAATTCCACCCACCATATCTGACAAGCACCTGACATCATTCCGCACCTATTTCTCCATCAAATGAATTCAGAAAATCAACGCCAATTGCAAACATGCAACTACTGTCTCCGTGTTCTCCTTTCAATTTCTACTCGCTTAAATTAAGATTTATAACTTCAGTTTAGAAAAATGTTAAGATTTAATTCTACGTGCCTTGACAATGATCCTAATTAACTTTCTCTTTTATTCCATAATTTGTTCAGTTAGTTGTATGACCTCAATGTTGTTCTGTTGTTATTTCTAACGAGCTCATACTTTGCACGTTACTTATTAATTGTTAGATTCTCCATCCAGTTGATGCGTGGTTAGTAACGTCCAAATAAACATTTACTCAAGATGGAATCCAGCCGTTGGTCACGTATGGATGCTCCAGATGCTTCAGGTTTTATGATCAAAGTTACACGAAACCACATGTATTATAAAGCGTGGCATACAACCATAAGTTTTATGGTCTATATGTTTCATAAAACCTCACCTTTTACTAAAAATCTTGATTAATTACAGCATATTTCAAACAAAATTTTCAAATTAGCAAAGAGGTAAACTATCATCCTTAATAAAAAACTTAATATCACTCTATGTTTTAGAATTCAAGTAA
Organism: Oryza officinalis; assembly: GCA_008326285.1. Taxonomy (NCBI): domain Eukaryota; kingdom Viridiplantae; phylum Streptophyta; class Magnoliopsida; order Poales; family Poaceae; genus Oryza; species Oryza officinalis. The sequence continues at coordinate 33,048,309 of BDMV01000009.1, read as the reverse complement.
ATTTGTACTAAACATATACAAAGGTGAAGTTTATGAAACTTTAGAACCATAATACCTGGGGTTATATGTCACCAGTCATAATACTTATGGTTTTCTACAAATTTGACAATAAAACATAGGTTTTTTTAAAACTTATCTTAAAAAATGATAAATAAAAAATATATTGTAAGTATAAATCAGACGCAAATCATCCAATGTTATCAAATATAATTGTCTTTGTTTCTCGAAGAGTCGTTCACCTCAAACCAATCGTCAGCTTTATCAACTTATCTTTTCCTTCTCAAGATAATTTTTATCTCCTCGTAAAAATAGCTATGACGATGGACAATATGCTCTGCGAGTATGCAGTCATGCATCTCCGTGTCTGACTGTAGATCCAAGTTGTTGCAGAGGATTTATTCTACCCCGCTTGTTTGTGTTACTATTTGGTCCAATTACTTGTTCAGTTTCGAATCTGTGGGGGATTTAGTCTTGTTAATATGGGTTAATTACGATGCAGTAGTTGTGCTCGTTATTCTAGCGGGCTAACTTTGTTTGCTAAGTTGAATCTGCTCCGTGTTCTATTCTTACCATTAGATCTGTAAAGTGTTGTCCTGCCTTGTTTGGTTAGTGTTCGATCAGAATATTTAGTGGGAATTCTAACTCGAGTAAAAATGTGTGTTCATATTTACTCGTCAGTGATGTCTGGACTTGTATTTGAGACTGGTTCGCCTCATTATTGGAATAGACTTGTGCTTTGCTTTGCTCTTACATTTGGGGTGTTGAAACGATGTAGGACAAGGCTCCTTTCGTGGGCAAGGCAGAGAAGTGTCATGCTGACTACACCAAGAAGATCGACGCCTACAACAAGAAGCATGTAATTTCTCCTGACAACTCTACACCTTTTTTAAGTAAAAAAACTCTAATCCTCTTCTAAATAATCATGACACTTCATAGATTAAGTAGCATCAGTATAGAGGACATCCCAGATACACTTCGGAATTACATCTCGAAAGCTCAGAAGAACAGGCTGGTTGTGTGTCGTTAAATGTTGACAAAGAAAGAAGGAGTGCAAGTGTGGTACCTTCTATATCAAATTCAACCAAAGATTTCAAGTTGAAAACCTCTTTCCTATTTGTTGCTTGGTTTAGNCCGGGCCGAGAAGAGAAAGAGAGGAAAAGGGAGAGGGGAAAGGTGGAGGGTGGACTTGCCTCTCCGGGAGGGGGCACGGGCGGAGGAGGGGGCTCCGCGCCCCGGGCTTGGCCGCTAGCGGCTTGGAGCGGCGCGGGCGCGAGCTCCCAGGGCGGCGGCAGCGCTGCGGGAGAGAGAGAGAGAGATCACGGGGAGCAGCGAGCTCGCGCGTGAGCGAGAGAGGAGATAACGCGTGCGCGGCCGGGCTCTACCGCGGCACGTGCGCCGCACGTGCCCGGGAGCGGCCGGCGCGGCTGGGCCGACGCGGACTGGGCCGGGAACAGTGCGGCCCAGGGGGGAGGAGGGGAGGAAAAGGGCCGGGAGGGAGAGGGGGAACGAGGCCGACCGAGGGGAAGGGCAGCCCAAGAGAAAGCCGAGGGACGCGAATTAGACTTTTGCCGGGGAACTAGGTTTGGAAGGATTTGGAGTTTTGGATTTGAATTTTGGGATGGTTCTCTCTCTGGGATTCGAGCTGGGAGCAGAGGGAGGGGAACGAGACCTGGCACACACACGAAGCACGAACGAAGAAAAAGAGAAAAAAAAAATTTCGCAAATAGGGTTTTTAGCAATTAGGTTTTCCCGCTAACGCCGCGACAAAACGGGCGTTACACCGATGTAACGATACTAGCTGATGTTGCAGAGCCGATCGGCTAATAAGCCGATGTAGCACTATTAGCCGATGTCGATAGGGTTTTAAACAATTGGCTATATATCTGATGTAGATTCTGACACTTAGATAAATAATGATATAAAGGCAATCGGCTGATGATAATGTAACAAGATAATGAACCAATCGACCGATATAAATATAATGAAGCAAGTATCCAACAAACCAATTGGCCGATAACGGTATGATAAAATAGACGTTGATCTGATGATTAAAGCATACATCGGCTAGAAGTCCAATGTCATTAAATCCAAATGATTAAGTAATCAATGAAACCTTTGCTGCAATCGGCTAAAACCAATTTGTATATAATTCTTATAAGTCGATGCAACACTTAAATAACTCATCGACTGAAACCCCGATGAAACAATGATTAATGTCTACTAACTTAAATAAATCTAACTTACAATCACAATCTCATAGGTCGGACTTAACTGATGCAACATAAGGTTGATAATTGCCTAATAGATTTAAACCAGGTTGATATGACACCGATCAAAGTGGTCATGCATTAAATTTAACTAAAATAGTAAAACCATCAAGGAAAATTTTAACACATCAGATAAGATTGGCTAACACTCCGACGAAACATTAGCATGAACCTATCGGCTTAACAAGATTTAGATTATCAACAACAATATAGTAGGTCAAACCTAACTAATACAATATGAGATTTTATATAATAATCTAATACTCAATGAGCCGATAAATCTGTCTAATATAATGAATATAACGAATTTATCTAAAACAACATTGTGATTGTAGAGATATATTAAGCTAGAAGATCAAACCTAACCGAGACAGACGCAACTAAACCGATGCGTCTTTAAACACAATGCAATTGAAAATAGAATCGAGATATCAAGTACACAAAGATACCGATTGAACCAGAGCAATCGAAGAGATCGAAGTAATGCAGTCTTGAACAACACCAATATAACCAATACAATTGCCAGGGTCGACGGAACTTAGGACTTACCTCTTTGCCGGAGATCGAAACCAATGCAGCACTCGTATTAAATGCCAAGTTCCGACGATAGTAAAAACCTCAGAAAAGAGGGTGACGATGCGCCAAGAGTAGTTGTATTAATCCATGGAGATAAATTACAGGGACCTTAGATGTACATATTTATACCCATAGGTTGATAAGAATTCTAATTGGACACGATAAGAAAAAACATGAAGTCCTTGTCGGACATGATACAAACTTTTCTAAATACAAAACTTGTCTAACTAATAGATAAAATTAAGCCGTCATGCAATAGTCTTCAAGATTTTTTATTGAACTCGGTCTCTCCTGAATAAATTTTCATCGGCTATTTGACTTTTTTCCTTAACCGAATCTACTAAATAATCTTATCAAATTTTGGGGTTATAGGGATCAGGATCGGCTGTAGTTGTAGCTTTCCCTACAATATACAAGCAGTCACCATCATCCATCCTTCACCATGCACCCAAGGGCTGGATGAACGGCTTGTTTCTTCCATTCTTTTCCTCATTTTGTTTTACTCCTAGGTAATTGAATTCCTTGCCATTTGCTGAGTATAGTTATACGGTTATGTCGGTGACATGGGACCGGGGGTGTCGAGACCAAAGGGAAGGGCGGCCACAGTGATCCACGTGGCCCGTTCCCCCGGAGGGGTCGGGCCCGAGGGTGACGTGGCAGCTGCCCTCCCGGTCTCCTCCCGGGGTCGGGCCGCTCCCGATTCTGCCCCGAGGGCTAGGGCGCCCCGACCCCATGTGGTTTTGGTGCCACGTGTGCAGGTTAGGTGAGCGTGGTAGAGCTCACCTAACCGCATTTATGACGGTTCAGACGAGCGCACTACGCCGCATTTAATGCGGCGTGGCGCATGCCTATCCGGTCCGTGACCGGTCATAGCGAGCGACCGATCACAGATCGGTCAGATCGCGGGTTAGGTGGCGCCAAGCGGCCTGCAGCACGCCTCGCCCCGTCCCGTCAGAATGATGAGAGCTCTCTGTCTCTCGTCTCTCAGCCGGAGCTGGCGTGCAAACTCCTGGAGTTTATACGTCAGTCCCAGTCAGATGTATTCCAGATTCTGGCGCAGGCGAGACGAGAAAGTCGCCTGCCATTTAATGATGGTTGAAACGGGCGTTCCCCGGATGGGTCGACTGGCTGAGCAGAGGCGTGCTGTGGCGTCTGTCAGAGGCTGCTTCTGGCAGTAGGATAGCCCTGTTTGTAAAAGAATGTTTTCTTTCTTAGGCAGCTTGTGGCCCATGTGGTAACCCCTTGCCATATAAAAGGAGGCTCAGGCCTAGGAAGGAGAAGAATCGGACTCTGATTGACTTGGTCTAGAGCCTGAACTCTCTCTGGATTCCTCCACACTCCTAGATCTACCAGAACACAGGAGTAGGGTATTACGCTTCTCAGCGGCCCGAACCTGTCTAAACCGCCTGTATCCACGCGTTCTTTCTCGCTGAGATCCCTCAGATCAGGGGCTAAGAACCGCACCTTGCGCCCCCGGCCGAACCGGCAAAGGGGAACCTGCACGGTCTCCCGGTGAGGAGTTTCACGCTCCGTCAGGTTATTTTAGTCATTTGATTTTTTTTAGTATCAGTTAAAATTGTAATAGTACAATATAGAAAAAGGATTTGTTCATGATACCAAAATATCAAGATTTTTATGCGGAAACAAATTATATCAAGTTTTGCAACGATAAAAAAATGCTACATTAATCAAAGAATAAAAAAACAACAATTAATTCCAGCTGACAAATGGTTTATTTGTTGTCACGGTCTACATCGTAAAAAATCAGTTACACTGCTAATAAAAAATACTATAGAGATTGACTTGTAAAAAATGAAGGGTTGTGGATCGAGTTTCCTGAAGGTGGTATCATCCTACATGGCACATCTTTTTGACACGAGACCTTCATACGCCAGCTCGTTTGTTTTCTCTAAATAACCACGCAACTTTATATGGTTACCCACTAATAATATGTGTAATATATCTGGAAGCATTGCATATCTATCACACATGTGCAAGCGTCGTGCATATATCTATGAGGTGAATGGATTATGGATACCTATAATATAAGGTGTTGTATTGTAAACTTCGCCTTTTAGTTCACTAAGCTAGCTTCACTTGAAATATGGTTCTCCTCGGCAAAGAAAAACACCGGATTATATATGTGCGCCCAACTCCGATGGCTCACCTGCTCAAGTCGCATGCGGCATGCACGCAGGCCATGGATGACTTCCATCGTACGTGGGCATTTTTTTTACCTCTGTAATCAATGTATGCATAATCCTTTTTGGTGTTTATGTTAGTGTCAACGGTAAGGATATATACGGCGTATTTCAATGTTAAAGATGACATGCATGAACGGTGACAGGAGCGGCTGTGATATATATCTTCTCGGCTGGCCAGTCGCCCCCTGTCCGAGCGCGAACTGGCGAAAAACAAGAGAGCACGACGACGACATAGACGTCCGAGACAGGCCAGAATAATGTAGAACCCGTCGTAATCTCTGCATCCTCTCTCTCAATCTCGTTTGCGACATATATATAGTAGTGTTAATCGATGTCGTTTCTTCGTTTATTCGTTCTAAAATATATAAAAGATTATGTTCGTATAATACAAAGATTATCCATAGTATATCCTGACCGATTAAGATCCTTTATACAAAGGGAGTACACATTAATGGTTGGCAACTGCAGGTCGTGTACTCGTTAACTCGTATGTCTGTGAATATCCGTCATGTCTACAACGGTCGATCGAACGCGGCGTACATACGTACGACGTGCAATCGTATAATGACCACTCGGTTGTTAATTTCGTCCTGGTCGTACATACGCTCGTTTTGCATGAACTCGTTTCATGCGCATTACACAAATGTCATGATCAAACCCGTCGCGATCTAATTGGTGAGAGTAAATCCAACACTGAATTAATTAATCGAATTATCGGAAGATTCATGCATGTGTGCTTGTTACCAGGTGTCATGCATGGTCCAAATTAACTGTCGCCATCAGCTTAATTTGATGAGTAAATCCAACATGGAATTAGTCGAAAGATCTAGGGGCACACAACCAACATGATAGTAGCAGTTATCTGGAGCTGGACGGTTGGACGTCATCGTGTCGCTTTAAAAATAAAAAAATACTACAACGAAATGATAGCGACGCAAACAAATGTTATGCGTTTCTTTATTACTGAGTTTTTCCTTTCTGAAAATTGACCGAACATTTCTTCTCTATTGATAAAAACTGGCAACGTAAAACTTACTGGAAAAAAAGCATCCAGCTTCAAAATATTTAGAGAAGTTTCTATTTCTACGTCGTAACTTGTAAGTATAACTAAAAGGTATTCCATGTTAAAAAATATTTAAAAAAGAAAATCTATCCAGAAAGTAGACATTAATTAGCTCCGATCATCCAATACATTCAGCACCATGCAGATATTAGCAAACTTAAAGTATATATAAATATATGATGAAAACAACGGAAATTGAAACGTGCAAAGTGCAGACCAGTCATTTCTGAAAGGCACTCGTGGTAAATTTGGTGAGCAGTGGCCACAACTTTCTGAGAGTCCTTTCAATGGTTTCGCCTTCTGTATTATTTTGAGAGATCGTATGACAAGACAACAACATACACGTGCATATTTTCATAGATTAAGCTGAGTGAGTAGGCCATCCTGTATTATGAGGCAGGGTAATTAGTTCACAAAAATAACAGCACTAACTATTTCATCAAAAATAGAAATTTACAAGCACTGTTATAAATCACTGCAATACCAAACAAAGCATTACAGATTGCCGAAAAAATGAAGCATTACAAAGGACAGTTCTACCTTGCTAAACCATCATGAGAAACTGAGAATATGTGTGTTCATCACAGTGCACAATTCGCAAGCATGAGCAATCAGTGTCAGCAAGTAAGATTCGATTGAGTATGAACTAACTACAATATACTTCCTCTGTTTTTTAATATATGACGCCGTTGACTTTTTAAGAAACATTTGACCATTTGTCTTATTAAAAAAATTATGTAATTAATATTTATTTTATTGTGATTTGATTTATCATCAAATGTTCTTTAAACATGACTTAAATATTTTTATATTTGCACAAAAATTTTGAATAAGACGAATGATCGAACGTTGATTAAAAAGTCAACGACGTCATGTATTAAAAAACAGAGGTAGTACAACATTTTAGACGCCTTGCCTGATTTGTGGTAATGTAAAACTGCACCTGCTGCCCAAAAAGTGCAGAGCAAACCAAAGTACCAAACAGCCTACACTTCTTCAGCCCATTTCTCCTTCGGTATCTCACCAGAGTCGGTGATTACAACTTTCTTCCTAGGCTTGCCATTGTAAGTTCCAGCACCCCCTTCAACAGCGTACACATAATCCATTCCCTGAATCACCCTGCCAAATACAACATGCTCCCCATCCAACCTGCGGTACTTATAATTTCAGGACTTGTACCATCTAGATTGATCATTGGTAGCTTATAGTGTAACAGAACTTACCAGCTTGTCTTGATTGTGGTAATGTAAAACTGCGATCCATTGGAATCAGGTCCAGAATTTGCCATAGCAATAACACCTGCATGATGACAGCAGACCAAGAGCGATAATCAGAAACAGGGCAGAGCAATACATAAAGAATACTTAAAAATCTATGTTCCATATATAGGAGAAAAATGTGCAACCTAGCAATACATATCTATATACTATCTTAAAAGATGCTAGTGGTGGTGGTGGTTCTGCCACCCCCATCTATCTGACAAGTGGAGGCCACCATCTATCTTGTGGGCTCATCATTGTTGACCAACAATGTACTAAAGTGAGAAGCTATATGTGCTTCATGTACAGTGTACAACACACTGTTTATCCTATCATCGTTAATCAGAGCTTGAGAGTGATGATTTAGTTTTAATCAGCTCATCTAATATAATTAGAGTCCGCTGCAACACATGGGTATTTTGCTAGTAACTCATAAATAAAGGTAAAGTAGAAAGTACAAATCGGTTAAACATTCTGAATTTTTGACCTGGATGTGTATGTTTTACTATGAAATTCTCATCTGGGAAGGTGCCCCCATATATAGACTCACTTCCTTTTCCATCACCTCTAACTATGTCCCCACCCTGAATCATGAAACCTGGGATGATACGATGAAATCTTGATCCTTTATAGTGAAGAGATTTACCCTTGGGCCCAATGCCCTCTTCGCCTGCAATAGTGAACAGAGTGCAATATGGATAATCATGTGAACAGAAGGTTGAATTTCAGCTGTAATAGGAATAGATCAAGGAAGAAGAAATACCTGTACAAAGAGCCCTAAAATTTTCTGCAAAATGTGGAATAAAAAAATCAATAAGCTATTATTGCTAATTTATATTACAGTAGCAAACAAGTGGGACAAATGATATGATACAAATGATAATCAAAGTATCTTCAAGGGGAGATTTATTTTCCACACAAACATAACATAAGAATTCCACAATCTGCTAAGCCACTGTCTCCAAAGGATTATACTCTCAAGTTTGTAAATAAACATGATGAAGAAAAGAATGGGAGTAAGATTACCAACTGTTTTTGGCACAACATCTCCATAAAGGCCAATGACAATTCTACCTGTAACGAGGGGAGCACACAAGAATTAGGTTAACCAGGGGATGCAACAACAAGTTTTATTCTTTCCATTGGAACATCCAACACAGGTTGTCATGATGATATATTGATATACCTATATGTTGCCCATCGATTTCCACATCCAAGTATACCCTGTTAGTAACTGCAGGTAACTGAACCTCTGCAAGTCTCTGTCCAAGATGAGAAAGAAGAATAAATATTGTGTAATATTGAATCATCACCTCTCTAGTCACTACCACCGTAACTAAGGCCAGAACCTATGTCCCAGATCATCCACAAAATGAGCGCCCACATCTTCACATTTTTCAGAATCTAAACACCATGCTCTAATCTTGAGACAAGAAGTGATGCCCATAGTCATGAGGTTCAACTCTTTGTACAATAAGGCTACTGTTGTCAGCAAAACAGAAATCAGTGTGCAGTCAGATGCCAGCAACTCACATATATTCCTTGCTTAAGTCTTTCCCTTTTGGCCCGGCGAAAAAAAATCTTCCCCTAAACGATTGATGGGGATGGTGTTCTCTACAATCCTACTAGTAAACAATATCGTCTAGCTACTGAAGCATCTCTAGCAGCGCAATACAAGCATACTAATTGCACACATGACATTGCAGAACGGTAGGTGCGAGCAGCTAAAACCCAACTGCACCTAGAACAAATCAACAGTGGAACAGAAAGATCCAGTCTAATTCCGCCCCGTTGCCACTCCTACGAAGCCAAGAATTGCCGCGCGGTAGGTAAAACTGTCCACTGATCAACTGAATCGAATAAATCCGTCCCAACTGTAAGAAAAAGCCCATACCTCGCGGCGGGAGTAGGCGGCGAAGGCGAGGTAGAGGGCGGCGCAGGCGAGGAAGGCGACGGCCACCTTCCGCAGCATCGCGAACCAGAGGCGATAGTTGGACACTTCTATCTCATCAATTCGCCGCAAATCTGCAGGCGAGAGCAGCCGCCCTCCCGATTTTAGGGCGATTCGCTCGCGGCGGAGACGAGATCGGCGACGAAGCAGAAGACGCCCTCCGCCTCCGTGGAATGGGCTTTTTTCGGTTTTCTCCTTTCCGATACCGATCAAGCGGGTGAAGAGAAGCACATGGGACTAAGCCCAAAAAGTTAGGCCCACTTTATGGCCCATTAAAGAGGACGAGGAAGATATCTAGGAATAAGTTCACTTTAGATCCCTCAATTTGTCGCCGATTCTAAAATTCGTCCCTGCAGCGCAATAGATATGACGCGTCCCTTAACTTTCAAAACTAGTTCAAATAAGGTCCCAAGACGGTTTGAAGAACGGTTTCGACTGACGTGACGTCTATGTGACACTTAAAGTCAAGAAAAACAGTGAGACCCACATGTCAATGAGTCTTCGATTAATAAAACTAACAGTGGGACCCACGATGTTGAACAACAGGAAAAGGATGGCGGGATTGGTGGCACATGAGCATGAAAAACCAAATTGAGAAGAAATAGAGACCACACAAGGACGAACACGAAGCAAAAGTAAGAGGGAGAAAAAGATGAATGCAGATCAAATGAGAGGGATGACACACGAACGGACAAAAGCATGAAGAAGAAGACGGTGAACATGAGGCTCGCTGTCGCCATGGACCCCCACTGCAGCACCGTCGCCGGCCCGCCCTTGCTGCAACCGTGGACTTGCTGCAACCGTCTAGGTCGCACCGCCCAACAACATTGCCTCCTCGAGGCCGCCCGTAGGTTTTGCGTCCTGTGCGCCGCTGCGGGAGGAGGAAAGCGCAAGCAGACAAATTCGGCGTCAGCGGCGGGCGGGGTCATTGACGGCGATCGGCTTCACCCCGAGCTCGTCGCTACCACCTTTTCGCCAACGAGCGCCGCCATCGCTGTTGACCGCCGCTACCACCTTTCCGCCGATGAGCGGGCGAGCTCGAGCTCGCTGGTCGGCCAACGCGGCTGCCGCCCAGCTCCTCTCTGCCGGCGCCGTTGCCGCCTATCTTTGCCCTTCTCCTTGTCGGCCATCGCCCACGCTGTCTTCTCCCATCGATAGAGCGCCCTAGAAAGAGATGGGGAAGAGAGGGTAGAGGGGGAAAGGGGAAGAAAAAGTTGTGGTTTCACTGACCACATGTTTTTGTACGTTTTATTTTTGTTTTTGGTGCGATGTCAGTGCCATGCAAGGTAAAACCGTTTACAACACTGTCTTAGGACCATATTTATAAGCTCGCTCTCCGCCGATTCTCGCTTCCTTCGTAAAAAAGGGAATCGATCCCGGTTGATTCGCTTTGGAAGCTGAGGGAAAATTGCCCGTTTGGCTCAGCTCCAACCGATTCTTGCTAGAATTGCTCCTAAGAATCCCAACCAAACGGGCCCTATACATGTCTTGTATTGTGATTTGAGAATGTAATTTGAACTCGACGCAAGTTGAGGGATCTTAAGTTAACTTATTCCAAATATCTACTCTCGCCTCGCTTCGCGCCGCACTGATACAAATCGTAATGAGCCAGAACCGCGCCCAATCTCTCTCCCTCTCCTTCTCCCGGGTTGGCATCGTCTGCCTTTGGTGTGATACGGCAAACTTTGCCGTTGCTTCATCTGGAGCATATCCATACGTGACCAACGGCTGAATTCCACCCACCATATCTGACAAGCACCTGACATCATTCCGCACCTATTTCTCCATCAAATGAATTCAGAAAATCAACGCCAATTGCAAACATGCAACTACTGTCTCCGTGTTCTCCTTTCAATTTCTACTCGCTTAAATTAAGATTTATAACTTCAGTTTAGAAAAATGTTAAGATTTAATTCTACGTGCCTTGACAATGATCCTAATTAACTTTCTCTTTTATTCCATAATTTGTTCAGTTAGTTGTATGACCTCAATGTTGTTCTGTTGTTATTTCTAACGAGCTCATACTTTGCACGTTACTTATTAATTGTTAGATTCTCCATCCAGTTGATGCGTGGTTAGTAACGTCCAAATAAACATTTACTCAAGATGGAATCCAGCCGTTGGTCACGTATGGATGCTCCAGATGCTTCAGGTTTTATGATCAAAGTTACACGAAACCACATGTATTATAAAGCGTGGCATACAACCATAAGTTTTATGGTCTATATGTTTCATAAAACCTCACCTTTTACTAAAAATCTTGATTAATTACAGCATATTTCAAACAAAATTTTCAAATTAGCAAAGAGGTAAACTATCATCCTTAATAAAAAACTTAATATCACTCTATGTTTTAGAATTCAAGTAAATTTGTACTAAACATATACAAAGGTGAAGTTTATGAAACTTTAGAACCATAATACCTGGGGTTATATGTCACCAGTCATAATACTTATGGTTTTCTACAAATTTGACAATAAAACATAGGTTTTTTTAAAACTTATCTTAAAAAATGATAAATAAAAAATATATTGTAAGTATAAATCAGACGCAAATCATCCAATGTTATCAAATATAATTGTCTTTGTTTCTCGAAGAGTCGTTCACCTCAAACCAATCGTCAGCTTTATCAACTTATCTTTTCCTTCTCAAGATAATTTTTATCTCCTCGTAAAAATAGCTATGACGATGGACAATATGCTCTGCGAGTATGCAGTCATGCATCTCCGTGTCTGACTGTAGATCCAAGTTGTTGCAGAGGATTTATTCTACCCCGCTTGTTTGTGTTACTATTTGGTCCAATTACTTGTTCAGTTTCGAATCTGTGGGGGATTTAGTCTTGTTAATATGGGTTAATTACGATGCAGTAGTTGTGCTCGTTATTCTAGCGGGCTAACTTTGTTTGCTAAGTTGAATCTGCTCCGTGTTCTATTCTTACCATTAGATCTGTAAAGTGTTGTCCTGCCTTGTTTGGTTAGTGTTCGATCAGAATATTTAGTGGGAATTCTAACTCGAGTAAAAATGTGTGTTCATATTTACTCGTCAGTGATGTTTATAAATATTGCATCTTCGCAGGCGGGCCACGTGTCAAAAATATGACGATGTCCTATTTTTACTGGCGGGCCATGTGCCTCCTCCAGAAACTATGGGCTTTTTTCCTAGCGGGCCACGTGTCCAAAAAGAGTGTAAGCCGCCAGAGAATAACATTTTCACTGGCGGCTGTCTTAAGCCAGCGGCCAGCGAAGATTTGGCTTCGCTGGCGGCTGACGTAAATTGGCCGCCAGAGAAAATATTTCTTCGCTGGCGGCCTACATAAAGCGACCGCTAGCGAAGATATTTCTTTGCTGGCAGTCTATAACCGCTAGCGAAGATCTTGATCTTCACTGGCCTTTGCTTTGTGGCGGCCCCAATTGCCGCCAGCGAAGACCCAAAATGGCCGCCACGAAAAACTGTTTCCATAGTAGTGAACTGAAAACCGCGTTAAGTTGAAGTTGTCATTAACCTGCGAGGGTTCATCCACCTTCCCCAAGCCTCGCTTGGTCCGGTTTACCCTCACATCTAATTTCCACGGTTTTAACCACTACGACCTTTTTGCACATCAGGCAAGGTCACACCTTCCATACCCATCATATTTTCAGCAATATTACAAATTGACGAGGCTAGTCAAGAGTAATACAAGTCCCGGCGCTCATTAACCACGAGCACGGCTATTCGAATAGTTTAATTTACTCACGCTGCAGCGGATGTACGCTTTTAATCCCACACTCCCTGACGCACCCAACACATGAGACTTGTCACGGCCTGGTTTTTCAGTTACCCTCGCATGGCGGCACCCGCTCCAAGGACTATGAATCCCCATTGCACCCCCGGCGCCACATTCCTACCTCGAGCCGGTTGTGAGGGGAGTCCTGGCGCTCCCGAGATTGAAGGTTACATTATACATATATAAAGCTTTGACGTCGTTAAACCACACACTTCCAAATTTCCATACCGATATCCAGAACCTACCATGTCTGGGGTGCCACCCCACGAGAATAACCTAGTCCACCGGGTCTATCCCCACTCAAGAAGTGTGGTCGTACTCGGTTCGTTTTCTGCTTAGCTTCTTGACTCGGTCCTTAACTGACCAGGGTCGAAGGCTTACCGTTCCTAGAACCACCCATATTCTATCCGTGCCGTCCCAATCGAAATCACTTTTGTTTAATTAAGTTTTTGGGTTTTCACAAAGGTTTTCATGCTGTGGGTGGCGCTTATATCTCCACCCGATCTCTATCAATCACTCCCATTGAGTGATTAGTATAACCACATCCACATATCACATATATGGAGTGTATAACGTCTATGTAAGCAGGGCTAAGCAGTGAGTAAATAATCGCGCGTAAAGTAATATACTCAGGTAACAAAGGTGTGTAAATACATAAGGATAAACAATATCAAAGGTAAGGCTTAAGCAAATGTAGGTACGCATTTTATAATTAGCATGCAATTTTATTTGTAATCAACACATTTATAAAAATAGGATCAACATGTTCGAGGAAGGGGGCATAGTGACTTGCCTTGCTCAATTAGGGTTCGTTCTCGATTAGCTCAGTTTCCTCCTCGCAGATGTACCCTGTCCGGTTGAATACTAACGTCACAAACTACTCGCTAACACAAAAAGAGCCAAAAATTCTAGAACAATCAAAAAATAACCAAACTAGTGCCATTGCGTAGATCTTGATTTTAGAAAGATTTTGACGAAAGTTTCGTTCAAATCCGACTTAAAACAGGGAAGATACGGAATTCGAAAGATGGGAAAAGTTTTAAAACAAAGAAAAGAAAAAAGGTCTGACAGGTGGGACCGCCCTTAGCTCCTCACGTACAGGTCTTGTTTTTAAATGGGTGTGCGCATGGTGAGGTGAAGGGCTTGGGCGAGCTACAAGCATGCATGCATATGCATACACACGGCTTGGGCGAGCTACATGCATGCATGCATATGAGCTGCTTGCATGCATGCACACATACAGCCAGCTAGCTGTGTGGCGCATGCATGGCCGGTGGCACAGCGGCGATCGCTGCGGAGGGCGGCCGCGCAGGGAACGGGTACTGTGTTGCGCCTCACGACGTCACCGTGCTGCGGCAACAACGGCGGTAAGGGAACAAAAGCAAGAGGAAGAGCAGGAGAGGATCTCACCTTGCGGCAGCCGAGTAGCGGCACACCGAGCGGCGGTCCTCGCACGAAACTATGGTCGTCGATGTACTGCCTGGGGACGGTCGACCCACGGATCGTCCTCGCACACCATGTGTTCGATCGGTGGCAACAAACGAGCACACAGCGTTAAGGAGTAAATGTTGGCGGGTTAGTGCAAGTTAGGGGTTAGGGGTTAGGGGTTAGCGAGTTAGAGGTCAGTGAGTCAGTAAGTTAGAGTGTCAACAGGTTAGTGAGTCAATGGGTCAAATGTTAGAGGTTAGCCGTTCAATAAGTTAGTCGTTCTCGGGGTTCAGATGATGGCGCGGCACATGGCGACGTCGTTGCCGAAAGCAGTACCGGGAGGAGCATTAGATTTTATCTTTTTATTACCAATCCAACAGGAATGAATGGCTTGGGGGGGCAAGATGGACTTCGATAGAGGGGGTTGGGTGAGTAGAGAGATATATGTTAGACTTTGGTAAGGAGGATGGCTTGTTGGTGGACTTCGGCCTGGAGGATATGATATAGACTTTTTGCAGAAATGGATTTTCTTGGGCTCGGCCCGAGGAAATGAGGGTGGTTTTATGGACTTTTGGATAGATTATCAGGCCGGTTGGCCCAATGAAAGCGGGGATGTTTTGTAGACTTTTTGTGGAGGACTTATGGGCTTGGCCCGACAACGTGAGGGAGATGATATAGACTTTTTGAAAGTCTGCGGTCAAAGGCCCGCCGGGAGATAGTCAAGACAGTGGGGCCCACCGGTGGGTCCCACCTACCTTCATTTTCTTTTTCCTTTCTCTTTTTCTTCTCTCCTTCTTATCCTCTTCTTTCTCTTTCCTTCTTCCTTTCTCTCTTTTCTTTTTCCTGCCTTCTCTGCTTCATCCCGTGAGAGGAGAGACCGAGCGGGAGCGCCGGCGGCTGGGCGACGGCGCGGCACGGCCGGGCGGAGCGGCGCCGGCGGTGGCGCGGCTTGCGCCGCCTGGTGGCATGGCTGGGAGGCGGCGCCGGCAGGGGCGGCGGCATGGCGGTCGGGTGCGGCACTAGCGCAGTGGTGCGGCGCGGCGGCTGCGGCCGGCAGGGCGCGACTACGGCCAGGAGGCCGGGGCATCTGCGGTGTGACACGGCGAGCCCGGCTAGGGTTGCGCCGGCCGAGGCGGCGGCGCGTCGGCATGGCCCGGGACGGCGCGCAGGCGCGGCGCGACGCGCTGGCGGCGCGGCCGGGGACGGCGCGATGGTAGGGAGCGGCGTCGGCTAGCTCGGCAGCATGCCGCCAGGCGGCGGCCGGGCAGGAGGAGGCCAGGGCGACGGCGCGCGACACGGCCGGGGTGGCGCGTGCGGCAGCGCTGCGGGTGGTGCTCGCGCGACCGGTGTGGCCGTGCGCGGCGGCAGACGAGGATGGCGAGGTGGTGGCGAGCTGCTGTGGCATGGAGGCTTGTATAGCCGTCGCTCGGCCTAGCGGCGCGGATGGCTTCGAGGAGAAGGATGGAGGCGAGGGCAGTGGTGTGCAGCGGCGTGGGCTTGGTTCACGCTTTCGGCGTGGACCAGCGGCTGCGGCTACTGGAGTGCGAGGAGGCGATGCGATGGACCAGAAGCAGCGGCGTACGCACGGGTGACGACTAAGAGGCAACGCAGTGACCGCCGGTCACTGGGCTTCCCCCGGGGCACGTGTCAGGGGCGGATGGGATGGACGGCGTCGACGCGGGGCCGGGTGTCGACATCGCCAGAGGGGAGAGAGGGCCAGGCACGCATAGGTGGTTTGTGGACACGGCTTTGCTCTTTCGGTGTGGACTTCTCTCACTGTGTTGCCGGTGTTTTGGGGGAAGGCCTCGGTGGACTGGGAGCTTGGGGCAGGGGGAGCTGTGGGGGCTTCGGGCGCTTGCAGGCATTTCGTCGAACACCTGGCGTGCGAGCTGGCTGAGGAAGAGGGATAAGAAACAGACTTGTTTCGCTGGGCAGGCCTTGGGCCAGGGGAAGGGGAGAGAGTACTAGGCTGGCCTAGAGGGAGATGGGGCTGGCCCAATAGGGAGAGGGAGGGAGAAAAGAGTTGGGCTGAAAAAGGAAGGAGTCCAAAGGAATAGGATGTTTTGTAATTTTATAGGAATTTGGATTATGGAATTTGAATGAGATTTTGATTGGACATTAAATTACAAAATTGTAAAGGGACTGTATAAATGGACATTTAATTTTGAGTTTGAATTACAATTGAACTATTAAGTGAGCTCTTGAATTTAATCTGGCATTTAGATGGGCAAGGATCAGACTTAGAGATTTCCCCGAATTTAATCGGATGGATGGACCGCGTTACCGAATCAACGTTCGATAGACGAATTCATCGGTAGTCCTAGGATTCTGAGGAAAGGACTAAATTAGGGAATTTTGAATAAAATGATTTATGAGGAAAAAGGATCCAAACAGAGAAAATTTCGATTAAACAGAGTTGGGTTTAATATTCAATTGTGGTAGTCGAGGATGTCAAGGAGGGACTTGACATTTCGATAATTGACAATAGCTCTCGAGACTTTGATTAGAGAACCGCAATTACCAGAATAGATGGATGGTCGAGAAGACAAATGAGGGATATTACCCCGAGAGGTGTTCAATTCTGGAAGAGGATCGATTTACGAAATTCGAACACTAAGGAATTCAATGCATGGCAAGAATTTAGGTTCTCAAGGATGGATTTAATCGAGATCTTTGGCACATAATCTAAATACACTCAAAGAACCAAATTTTTGAAAATAGGTTTTTAATAAAAAAAAATTTCGACAGGCAAAAATCGGGGCGTTACAGTAATCCCAGGGAGGCGCTCATTGCATGCCAACACACATGATCTCTAAGAGAAGTTTTATAATAGAGGTGGTAGCCACCTCTAATTTTATACACATCATCTAGTTATTAATTAAGAAGTAATACATACAACACATTACCTTTACCACACTTGTCCCAATACAACATAACAATTTTACTTTGTTTGTTTGCCCTCAATTTATTGGTCTACTTCTTTCATTTTTCTTGGAGATTATGTAGAAGTTACCTCTTGCATAAGGGATGACTCTTCTTCTCTCTCCTTTCTTCTCTCCTCCAGCTCACCATTTAAGTCTATGTGACACCTAAAGGCTTATACTTAGATGCCCTTAGTATTTACTCTAAAGGCAAACCCCAACCTCATCTCCTATGAAATTTGCATCTGTGTTAATGAGGACAAAACTTGTCGGTGGTGGATCCCAAGCTGCAACTAAAGACAAGGAGGCACATCTGCGGGCAATCGATGCATTATAGCAATGCTGCACAATAATGTTGACATATGCCACTATCTTCTATCCCACTCGACGTGGGTGCAAGGAGGAATTATAAGAGCATCTGCAATGTATGCTTTGAACCAGTACTAGAGGAGAGAGAAGGGAGATAGTACCTGTCTCAAACATTGTAGAGAAAGTAGCATGGGGTTCCAAGAAAATGATCGGTCTTAAGGGAAGCAACCGGTCCTAGTGAATAAATAATGTGGTTGGTCTACTTGTCAAGAACATGCAAGAAAGGAAGTGAGAGGATAGAGGTGAAAAAGAAAGAGAAGGAGATTGTTTATTCCTAGAGGTCCCACCGTTAGTACTAGTGGTAATGCTATACATTGCAAAAATTTTATTTAACTTTGTACCTCAAATTGGAAACTTTCAATTCCAATATAAAAATTTTCATCTCAAATTGGAAAACTTCCAATTCAGTCTAAAAACATTCATCTCAAGTCACAAAACATTCATCTCAAATCGAAAAACTTTCAACTCAAATATAAGAACTTTCATCTCAAAATCACATAACTTTTATTTGAAGACTTGAAACTTTCATCTCAAATCGCAAATACTTTCAATTCAAAATAAAAAAAACTTTCATCTTAAAAACCACGAAACTTTCAATTTAAACAACATCTAGACACTTAAATCCATCTTCCCTTTGACTTCAACCATCGTCGCCTTACCCGGTTGCCAACACTGTGGCCATGTCAAGTGTGTCTTGTTGTTGCCCTGAGGCAGCCATATCGTCGCCTTCCTAGATGTAGCAGCCTCAAAGGCTAGGGTTTGAGGAGCTAGGGTGGGACGACACCACATGGCCAGATTAGCTTGGGTGGTCAGCATTAGATAGGAGCTAAGGGAGAACGAGAGGGATGGAGGACGGGCGATGCCGAGGACAGAGATAGAGAACATGGCTGGATGCTGGCGGCGCGAAGGAAGCGACCACAGTGAGGAAAGAAGTCCAGGAGAAGAAGATTGGGGAACAAGAAGAACAGATGGGGTTCGGTATCCTTTCAGTCTCCACGTTGTGTGTTAACATGGGAGGGATGCTTATGGGCCATGCATATATGCGAATTAGGATTCCTGATTCCAACGTGTCAAACTAGAGACAATACAAAAGGAGAAGGACCAGCAAACCAAACAAGGATAGAGCTCAAAGAAGAAAGAGGAAGATAGGAACACAAATTGTTGCTTTACTGTTTCTATGGTTCTGCCACTTGTATTTTTAGTTACAAATCAAATGGGCCAAAAATTTGGGATACATAAATAAGAGAGAGACTAGAGGACTGGTGTTAACAGCAGATTTTCGTAATCGACCCGGAGAGGAAAGAGAAAACTGAAGCAGAGAAGAAGGATTGAGTTGGAGTTGGACCAAGTATCGTATCGGACCCGGTAGCCGTATCGGACTAGGAGAGGCGCTATCAGAAAGAGCGTATCGGCCGATACGGATTCAATATGGTCGTTGGCCGATACGGGTTGCAAGTTGACAGAGTCAGCGTGGGCTTGGTCTGGGCTCGAGATAAGCTTCAAGGAAGTTGCCAAATAGAGATAAAGCTCGGTTTTAGGCAATTGTATCTTGTAAATCAAGTAGGTTTAGATCTAATCTGGCAAGAGTCTGCCGCAAAGACTTGTTTGTTAGTTATAGATAAGATCGTGTCCTACAAGGACCCTGTTGTAATTGCGGATATAAATATCCCGGTAAATTGTACATAGAAACTCTCTGACAACACAATACAACAAACAGTTTTTAATCTACTTTCGGCGCATCGCCAACCCTCGCGAGAGGTCAACTCCGACGAGTTCTTGCTTCCCTGGAGCAGAGGTAAGAACTCGTGCCCGACGATCTGCATCGTCGGGGCTAGTGTGTCGTTTTAGACACGTTAAGCCTCGATGATGTGATCGTCATTTATCATGTTTTGTGTGATCTTGACAAGTGTTTCAATTACACTTCGCCAGTGACTTACTCGTTTTAGGGTTTGTTACCGACGGTGGTTTAATTATTGCACTTGGTTAGATCATTCAATGCATCTACCATCCCCAAAAGCAATCGACAGCTTGATTTTCTTTGTGTTAAGTTTCAATCCACACTCTGAGTTGCTATCGACCTTAGTCCTGTTTTGAGATTTAACGCAAAGCCTGCTTTTGATTGTAATTAAGGATATCACTGGGTTTCAGCCAGTCTTACCTGATATGCGTGTTTATCATAATGTTCTCATGTGTATCTGCCATCTACATAAACAGATTGATTAATATAGATGCATCTGTTATGAATTAATCTTCAGGGTTTATCTGTGATTGATGTATTCATATTAATTGATTAGTTCATGTAGATTTGCACTAGAGTATTAGCTGGTGCAGTTTTTCTTATTGCTCTTATCGGCCGATGCTATTAGTCTACATCAATATGTTGATGAAGGCCGATAGGATATGATTCATGTTTTAATTTCATTTTATTGCAAGTGAGCCGATACAGCTTTGCCCTATCGGCTGGGCTATGTGTCGGCCCCTGATTTTATAGCACAGGAAACCATATGTGTTTACAAATACCAACTCCCTGGATCGGTAGGTTGGTATACACACATTACAACTCTGGTACACATAGTCTGCATCGCATAGTCTTACAATACCAAATATTACATGGGAACCCGAGTAGGTTCTAATAGGCCGTGTCTGACCGGATACAATACCAAATAACATAGGATAGCGGAAGCGAGGCTGCGGCGGTCCATCTATACTCCACAGGCATCAACTGGGGATTAGTCCCTATGGTTCCTCCGTACCATCCCCCTCCTCAGGGATCAGTTCGACTGGCATGTCCTCATCATCAAGAGCTAAAAGGGTAGAAATATGCAAGGGTGAGTACCAACCGTACTCAGCAAGTCACCACTATAGAATTGCAACCAATGTATATAGGGATCCAAGGCAGGTTTTAGTTTATTTGCGTAAAGCCAGTTTTCACAAGTTATTTTACAAGCCTATGGCCTAGCAGTTTTAACCATGAAAAGAATTGCCGCTATGTAAAGGTTGTCATTAATTAGAAGTTCCTTCATCACAATGTAACCTTCCCACGCATGGGGCAAGGTCACTCATGTTGTATTTATCCCAACTTCTTCTAACCAAATTAAAACATGTGAGTCTAGTCAAGAGTAATACAAGTCCCGGCGCTCATTAACCGCGAGCACGGCTATTCGAATAGTTTAATTTACTCACACTGCAGTGGATGTACGCTTTTAATCCCACACTCCGTGACTCACCCAACACATGAGACTTGTCACGGCCCGGTTTTTCAGTTACCCTCGCATGGCGGCACCCGCTCCAAGGACTATGAATCCCCATTGCACCCCCGGCGCCACATTCCTACCTCGAGCCGGTTGTGAGGGGAGTCCTGGCGCTCCCGAGATTGAAGGTTACATCATACATATATAAAGCTTGACGTCATTAAACCACACACTTCCACATTTCCATACCGATATCCAGAACCTACCATGTCTGGGGTGCCACCCCACGAGAATAACCTAGTCCACCGGGTCTAACCCCACTCAAGAAGTGTGGTCGTACTCGGTTCGTTTCCTGCTTAGCTTCTTGACTCGGTCCTTAACTGACCAGGGTCGGCGGCTTACCGTTCCCAGAACCACCCATATTCTATCCGTGCCGCCCCAGTCGAAATCACTTTTGTTTAATTAAGTTTTTGGGTTTTCACAAAGGTTTTCATGCTGTGGGTGGCGCTTATGTCTCCACCCGATCTCTATCAATCACTCCCATCGAGTGATCAGTGTAACCACATCCACATATCCCACATATGGAGTGTATAACGTCTATGTAAGCAGGGCTAAGCAGTGAGTAAATAATCACGCGTAAAGTAATATACTCAGGTAACAAAGGTGTGTAAATACATAAGGATAAACAATATCAAAGGTAAGGCTTTAAGCAAATGTAGGTACGCGTTTTATAATTAGCATGCAATTTTATTTGCAATCAACACATTTATAAAAATAGGATCAACATGTTCGAGGAAGGGGGCGTAGTGACTTGCCTTGCTCACTTGAGGGTTCGTTATCAATTGGCTCAATTTCCTCCTCGCAGATATACCCTGTCCGGTCGAATAATAACGTCACGAACTACTCGCTAACACAAAAAGAGCCAAAAATTCCAAAAAGAAAATAACCAACCAGTGCCATTGCGTAGTCACATTTTTAGAAAAATTATGGAAGTTGAACGGAGTCAATTGGACTTACGGTTGAGGAGATATGAATTTTGGAAGATTAATGGATTTTCTGGAATGCGAAATGAATTTATTAAGTTGGAAAGGAATATTCTTGGGAATATTCTTTGGCTGAGGGGCTCAGAGGGGGGGCATGTTGGACTTTTATTTTGGGAGTGCTTTGGCCTTAGCCCAAAGTGATGTAGGTCGGTTAGGGACGTAATACAGACTTTAAGAGGAGAGTTGGGTGAGTAGGGGGGGTATAAATTAGACTTCGTCGAGGGAGAGAGGCTGTTGGTGGGTTTCGGCTCGGAGGATATAATATAGACTTTTGTAGGAGGACTTTATGGGCTCGGCCCTGAAAGGAGAGGGAGGGGATTTAGACCTGCGGTCAAAGGCCCATGGAGAGAGAGAGAGTGGGGCCACTGGCGGGTCCCACCTCTTTTTCTTTTCCTCTTTCTTTTTTTTTTCTTCTCCTCCTTCCTCCTTTTCTCTCTCCTTCTTATCTTTTCTTCCTCTCTCTCTTCTCTTTCTTGCCTCCTCTGTTCGTTCCTGCCGGGGGAGAGGCCGAGCGGCAGGGCGCCGGCCGGGCTGAGGCGCTGCGAGGGCGGCGGAGCAGCACGCAGGCGGCGGGGACGGCGCGCAGGCGGCGCGGCGGCTGCGGCCAGGCGGCTCGGCTGCGGCCGAGCAGGCGCGGCTGGCGCGGCTGGGAGCAGCGGCTGAGCGTGTGGCGCGTGCGGGCGGCAAGGCGGCGGCGCGGCGCAGCGCGTTGCACGGCCGGGGAGGCGGTGCGGCGTGGCTCGGTGGCCCGGCCGCGGCAGTGCGGCGCGCGGCCAGGAGGCAGCCCGCGCGGCGCGGCTGGGGAGGCCGGGGGCGGTTGCAGCGCGGCGCGCGGCGGCCGGGGCACGGCGGCTGCGGCGCGGCATGGCGCCGGCCACGGCGCTTGGCCGGGAGGCCGAGCCAGGTGGTTCCGACGACGTGGCCTGGGGGCGGTGGCTCGGGAGGCGGCTGGTTGGCATGCGCGGCAGGGGAGGGTGGTAGCACATGGTCAGCGCAGCGGGGGGGGGGGGCAGGCCACGGCTTGGGCTGGACAACGTCGGCCGCGGTTCGGCCGAACGACGGCGGGGAGGCGTCCCGAGCGGCTTGGCCGACCGATGGCCGAACGGCTCGAGGCGGCCAGACGCGTCGGCCGAGGCTCGGTCGGCAGGAGCGGTTGCAAGCGGTACGGCGGCGTCGGCCGAGTGGAGGCGGGACGGTTTGCGGGTGTCGGCATTTGGCTTGGAGGCTGAGGAGGACGAGATGGGGCAGTGGTTTTTATAGCCGTGCGGCCGGCGGACGGCGACCAGGACGGCTCGGGTGGCTGCATGCATACATGCATGCGATACCTGCAGTTAGCTAGCTGCTTACATGCATGCATGCACACGTTCGGCCCGCTAGCTATATGGCGTATGCACGGCCGGCTGTGATGCGGCGATCGCTGCGAAGGACGGTCGCGCAAGGAATGGTTACGGTGTCACGTCTCACGACGCCACCGTGCCGCGGTAACGACGGTAGACGAGAAATGCGGTAAGGAAACGAAAGCAAGAGGAAGGGCAGGAGGGGAGCTCACCTTGCGGCAGCCGGGTAGCGGCGTACCGACCGACGGTCCTCGCACGAACTACGGTCGTCGAGGTACTGCCTGGGGCCGGTCGACCCGCGGATCGTCCTCGCCCACCACGTGTTCGCTCGGCAACAAACGAACACACAGCGTTAAGGAATAAATGTTAGCGGATTAGTGCAAGTTAGGTGTCAGGGGTCAGCGAGTTAGAAGTCAGCGGTTAGTGAGTTAGAAGTCAGCGGGTTAGTGAGTTAGAAGTCAGCGGGTCAGATGTTAGGGATTAGCCGTTCGATAAGTCAGTCGTTCTCGGGTTCAAATGACGGCGCGGCGGCCTATCCGTCCTCTTGCTCAACTGAGGCCCAGCCGAAACCGGCCGCGGCGGAGCAAGCGGAGAGATGGCGGCGTGTGCGCGGAAGGGTGTGACTGAAGAGAAAGAAAGCCAGGAGGAGGAGAAAAGAGGATGGAAAGGGACGGGTTGCATACTGGCTATGGTTGCCCTTATATAGGCTTCACCGCACGAGCTCGTCTTAAATGGCCATGAAGACAGGGACGGGGCAGTTGCAGCGGCCGCGCGGGTTGGCGCGTATACTGCATAGGCTGTTGCATGCATGCTAGCTTGGGCTCGACTAGCTGCTTGCATGCAGGCATACGCATAGCTAGCTAGTTGCATGGTGCTTGCTCGTGGCTGGCTTGCCTGCATGCACGCGCATGCACAACTAGCTTGCTGCATGGCTCGCGGCGGTGCGAGGTGGGGCCGGATGCGTATGGAATGGATGGCAAGCTCGCCGGTGAGACAGGAGCGGAAGGCGACAGCCGGTGATGTCGTAGCGGCCTCGTCGTAGCGGCGCGGCGTGCGGCGACGTCGTCGCCGAAAATAGTATGGGGGAAAATTAGACTTTTCTCTTTTCCAACCTAATAGGAATGAAAAGGGCTTGGGGAGGTAACATGGACTTTTTCCAGAAAAAGCCCAGCAACAAGAAGGCCATAGTAGAGGGAGCTTACGTGGACTTTTTGGAGTAAAACTAATTTTGGTTAGAGTGAAAATCCTGGGACAAAGACCAGAAGATCAGAGGAGTAGAAAAATTGGTAAATTTCAATAAAAGTTTGGCACTGGCATAAAACAAAGAAACTGTCGGCATGATGCAAAAATTTAAACATGAAACAGAAATGATTTTTGATCGGTGTATTTTTATTTAGGAATTTCTCCAGGGTGTTACACTATGACAATGCGACATCGGCCTATCGGCCGATCGACCATTGTTTTCTAACATGGTTTACTTGTTTCTTGTTGATTGCAGATCAAATCAACTGGCACGCTCAGCACACAACTAGGCAAGCCTTTTGGACCTGCACTGGAGTAAAGCAAACCTTCCAGGCCACCGTGGAAACGTAGAACCCGTTTTGTTGCGAGGCGGGTCTAAATTCTGCGCCAACAACTGGATACTTAAGTGACTCTCCCCATTCCTTTCCTCTGTCTAGCTAAGCTTCCACGTGTAAGCGAAAAGCAGTTGTACTTCTTTTCTCCTGGTCTCGCCAGCCACATCAACAGAACAGAAGGGAGAGAGCACGTTGAGGAGAGCAAGGAAGAAGAGGATAGGAGATGGCAACAGGGGGCTCATCAGCCGGCCTGGTGGCGACGGTGCACGCTCTCTCCTCGCACCTGATACATGGTACCTGGTACCTATGGTAGCGGCTGGTACCTAGGTATTAGACCTTGGTACCTAGGTACCAGGCCTAATACTTGTGGGTATCAGTCGTGATTCCCCGAGATACTAGGCCTAATACTTGGTATCAGTCGTGATACCCCCGAGGTATCACAATTGATACCTGATACCAATCAAGGATGACTTATCTACCCACAATGAAGAGGAGCAGCAGGATTAGCTAGCGAGGAGTACGATGCGACAACCTTGAGACCCGCATGAACTCCAAGTTTGTCCTCACGCCGAGAACGTCCAACTCGACTTTATCACTGGTGCCTCTAACCTCATCCCCCTCGTCCTCGTCACCGCAGTTACCTTCCTCCTTGTCAACTTCACCTATTCCAACAGCCACATAACCTTGTTGGACTCCACATGCCCACTGATGTGGTGTAGGGAAGGGGGAAGAGGATAGGGGATGCCATCGATGTTGGGGATGACGGCGATCGGTCCTCCGGCGAAGGGATGCAGGATTGATTGGAGTGGAGGAGTCCGGGGAAGGAGCGAGGTGGACAACAAAGAGAATGAGTCAGAGAAAAAAGAGGAGGAGAAATAGATCTGTGGAAGAAGAAACGAATTTGGGGTGTTCATTATTAAGTAGTAACCCATCCCACGGGATTCACCACTAGTTTTTTTGCATACATAATCATGTGCCCAATCTTTTCCTTTTTTTATGAGGGCCTATGCCCAGTCTATACTCCTTAAATTTTCATTATCTATAAAAATATTGCTTCAATTTCTATACATGTGTGGACACGTGGTGCAAAACAGGTAATAGCGAATGTTCGCTAACTTTCGATCCAGCGAATCTGTCGGAACTGATCGCTTTCTTTCCTTTTCTTATCATTGTTCCCTTTGCATTTTTGTCGTGCAGGCGGACAAGAAGCTTAACTAAGTGAACATGACCCTCGCGCGTGCAAGTGTGATTAGCGGTAGCGTCCAAGATTAGCCCATGTATTTATGAAACATCAAACTACGTAATTAATTAAACTTTAGATTTTAATCACAAATACATAGGATGATTCGTTACAATTTTTTATCTTCAAAAAATACATTGCAAATTTTAATCCCAAAATTTTGTCACCTAAATAGGTTACCAAAATATGTCACTTATTATTTCAAGGTATACTTTTTTTATTCTAGTAAAAAGTTGGAGAGTAATTTTTTTACTAATATTATGAAAGTTTCTAAATATTTTTTTATTTATGTATAAAGTTTATCGATAGATATGTTTCCTTTTATGTATAAAGTTTATGAATGAAAATACTTTATCTACGTAGAAAGTTTATGAATGCAATTTTTTTATTTACGTATAAAGTTTATAAACAGAAATGCTTTCTTTTATATATAAAGTTTATGAATGAAAATATTTTATCTATGTCGAAAGTTTATGAATATATTTTTTTATTTTTGTACAAAATTTCTGATTATTCATATATAATTTTAAGTAGATGGTTTACTATTTAAGCTTATTTTTATTTGAAAAGAGAAGTTTCGGAATCAAACATTTAAAAAGTTGATAATAAGGTTTTGATGTCAAATACTAGAAAATTGACTATATATATAGAACATTTTCAGTATAATAGAATGTATTTTCTTAATATTTAGTGGAGCAAGGTAACAGTAATCACATGAAACCCAATTACAACATCATCAAACTATGGGCATATACAACGGTCTTTATTAGTAGACTATCTTTATTGTCATGCAAATAAATTTGATGACGTGAAAAAAAGAGAGGAAGGAAAGAGAAACATGATTGCTATGTCAACTCAAAGTCGACTTTTAGCATTTATTAGAGGAAATTTTATTGCATGAGGGTAAAAGAAAGGAAAGAAGAATAAGAAAAAATATTTTGGTACATTAATGGTTAGAGATCATATTTTTTTTTTCAACTGTTGTAAGAGGATAATTTCTAAATGACGTAGAGTTGATACCTCATTCTATCTTTGTACATGCTTTTTGCCCTTGGCACGCATGCATGTAGAAGTTTTTGTTCGGTCCACAAACTATTTACGGGCATACATGCATGAGTTATTTTTCCCGAATTAACTAGTCAGTGGCCGGGTAAACGTCAAAATAGAACGGCGAGGGCGTCGCATAGCCAATTGTCGGTATGGCTGAAAGTGTTCGTTACCATAAAAACACGCGAATGCGCGCGTATCAGCCCGAGAAGCCTCAGTTCGGCTCTTTTGAGAGGATCATCGTCTCCGGCCTCTTTACATGCTATGATGCTATCCGTGAGCTGAATCATTGTAGCTAAACCAATATTACCATAAATTTGGTTCTTACTGTCACCCTCAACCTCAAGACAGGACGGACATGAATATTGTCGATCACGTCGTGTGTGCAATGGCAGCAATCAGATAAGTCCACAGGAAGATCACTGAACATTCCTCTTGACCAACATCAAATAGTTGGGCCATGGTTCCTAGATCAGATCACACATACAAGACGCATGGTCAGGTGATCAAGATCTCTTGGAAGCAGAGACAGATACTTTAGAAATCAGAATGGAATTGCATTCGATTCAGGGACTACCGATGTTCATTGCAGGTGGCAGCGCGAACTGCATCATCAGCACGTAGCGGTACAATGGATCGTTGTGGCAAGAATCCAACCCCATATGCAGCATGAACCACTGCCATCCCAATAAGTGGCAGGATCACGTAGCGGATGCAGACGATCGTGATGATCACCATACGCTTCAGCACCGACTTCCGTAGCCTGCACGCACATTCAAAAAGTTCAGAAAACTCACAAGATGATGGCAGTTAATTTCCAGAGCATTAGTTCATGAGTAGTTAACAGTTTAACACCTACCTTGTGTCAGATTCCCACCTAGGATAAGGGTGATGCAAGGAATCATGCCATTGCTAAAAGACAAACGAACCATGAGTAAAGATGAAGAAACACTTGAAATATGTTGTTGCAGGCAGACAGCAATGGAGAAACCTAACATGTAAATGCTCACTCACCCCATTAGTTGGAGAGACTCCTGGATGACTCTCAGAGGGGCACCATCACTGATGACAAGAGATTTCAACCATGGGACTAGGCCAACAACAAATCCAAGTATCTGAAACAACACAGGGACAACTTTAGTCCAATCATTTGCCACCATAACCTAACTGACATTTTCGAAAGGTTGTCTGTTGTCAGTGTGATTCCACCCAATCACATTGATTCACACAACCTCGATAGAGTTCTAAAGAAACAAAATTATAGAACAAAACAAAGTTCTCAGATTCAGCCCTTTTTGTAGGACGGAGTTTCCTCCCAACTGAAGAAAGACAAAACAAGAGACAACAGTACAACACCAAAAGTAGTGGCAACTACAGCTTCTCTAGAAAGAATCTTCCAGGATATCGACTTGTATAATAGGTAAATGCAGTTCTTAGAGCCATAAATTTTGAAAAAATAACGTTACAAACACACCTTGGAAGCACAACGAATACCTGTGCGAGCTTCCGAAAAATCCTCCATATTACAAAGTCCAATCGCTGAAGTACCATTGATCAACATCATGTTTTTTAGCAATGGCCACTAGCATTGAGCATCTGTCTGCACTTTAATACAATCTCTGTTGGGGATACACTAAACAGTTCATCATAATGTTGACCCCCTAAAGAATATTCGTCAAGCAATATTTTAAAAGTATACATAGCTGATTTCCTCAGGGGCCAAAATATCTCATCAACTGATGGTTGCATATAGCATCACAATTGGTTTCAACATTCAGCTGCACATCAATGCATATGTGTAAATCCATTCGGCATTCTATCCCTAAGCAAAGAGATACATTACAGGCTGGACCTATGCATATGTCCAAATCCTTCCAAACTGCAATTGGTTTCAGCATTCAGCTGAAAGTTTTGTATTCATTCCCATGAAACCACACATTCAATGACAATGCCAAATGGAAACCCAAATTCCCAATTAGCCTCATCCAAGGGCACACTTCATATTGTATATTGTGACATTGAGTTATCAAGGAAAGAAACAAAAGCATTGGGCACATTGCTGCTTGCCAAAAACTAATGGTGTTTTACTATTCTTATTAGTCTACAAGCAAGCAGCAAGTTCAAACATTACTCTATACAAGTCCATAAATCACAAAAGCAATATGCTCAGCATTGTTCAAGCAAATATTTGATTAAAGAGTAAATTGCATTGTCGGTCTCTAAACTTGTCGTTTGTGTCATCCTGGTCCTCGAACTCTTAAAATACATTTTCAAGTTTTCAAACTTGTCAAAGTATGTCATTCCGGTCCCAAATTGCCAAAACCCCTCCGGGATCCTATGTGGCACTCACATGGCATGCCACACGGGCGTTGACTCACTTTGCTTATCTTTTTTCTCCCCTTTTTCTTCTCTTCTTCCTTCCTGTTCATGTGGGGAAAAGAGAAAAAAAATAGAGAAGGGAAACGTAGAAGGGAAGAAAAAAAAAGAACAAGAAAATTTTAGGACCAGAATGTTTGTGTGGCATGTCACTTCAGTGTCCATGTGGCATGCCATGTAAGTACCACGTAGTATCCTGAAAGGGTTCTAGCAATTTGAGACTGGAATGATACATTTTAACAAGTTCAAGGACCTGAAAGTATATTTTGAGAGTTCGGCGACTGACACAGGCAAACAAGTTTAAGGACCGGCCATGCACTTCACTCTTGATTAAATCATGAGAAGACAGGATTCTACCAAGTACCAAATTATTCAGTTTAAGTTAGATGGGCTGCACAATACAAATAAAACAATGCAAGTATCTATCTAGCCTCACCTTTTCTTTCCTTCATTCCAAGATTTTACATCTGGCACTTGTGGTCGTAAATGCACAAGTTGAAACCGTTGAAATTTCCTTCCAGATGCTTTCAGCATATTTATTGACCTGGCGGCAAGGATATGTCAGTTGTTGAATAGTTTATAGCATATTTTAGATAATCCGATTATTAGCGCATGAAGGAAGTAATTCTGATTACACAGGAGCAAGGGGACTTTACCTGCGCCTCCTGCCTCCGGCTACACCAACAATGGAGGGGGGCTCTACCTCCGCCCCCTTCCACTCCCATCGCGAGTTCGCGACGCCGTGGATGTTTACGAGGACGAGCGGCGTGCACGCCGGCAACGGGATCTTCTGGTGGGATTCCGCGAACAAGCGGCGGCTAGGGCTCCCGCCGGTAGCCGCCGCCTCCATCGCCGCCGCAGCATCCCTCTCGCTTCGCGTGTGGTAGAGGAGGAGGAGATGGGCTGAACTGAGACACTGGAAGTGGGACCCAGTATGCTGCCGTTACGTCAGTCAAACTGCGTCGCCGCGGCGGCGCGGCCCGCGAGGATAAGGATATTTACGCCCGTCGAAGGCGTAAATGTGTTTGCCCATTGACCAAAATATTCACAGTTTCACACGCGGTCCATTCTCAGGTTCTCTTAATAACAAACTCAAACTTGATTACCTGGTGAGTTTATTCACGTGCAATCAACCAAACTACATTATACAATTTAAAACCACATATAATCCTCAAACCACGGCGAAATGCTCATGATATGTGACAAGAGACTTGACGACTCGCAAATTTATAGTGTTGCTAGCTTTAATTCAAACACGGTGCCATAGAGTAAAGCAACATGACAAAGACGAATTCATCGCCATAATAAATTTATGACTTATGACTCAATTCCACACCGGTTTATCATAACCGCTTACATAGAAAGCGGAAATTAGTAGTAGTGTTTCTTTTTGAGAACTTAGTAGCATTGTTTCATCTTTTGTTTCTTAGCTTAATTATTAGTCATAGTTAAAATTTAAATTTTAAAACTTGATTTTTAGTTTTTTTCATCGTATTTTATATTTTAGCAGTCTTTTAAATCGATAAGACACATATAAAAAGTTCATATATAATTATTTTTGGTTTCTTCGTATATAGATTTTCACGGCTTATCAGAGGTAGAGCAGATGATGGGAGGAGTAAGCTTCTTTAAAAAAATGCAAATGCATAGCTGGTCTCTTCGTGCAAGCCATCATAAGTTCATAACCTCTTAGCTATACCGGTGATCATGCATCGATATCCTTGCATAATTGTTCGAATCTAGAAGCAGGAGTGCAGTAGTAATATGCAAGTACATGATGAGCTTCGTTAATTTCAAACCAGCCGGTCAAATTTAAGCTTGAGTTTCAGAGGATAAGAACGACGCATAGGCATGACAAGCACACCTGTTCTTCTTGGACGGACCACTTGTACGCTACACCTTATCTTCGATGGCGATTTTGATTTGCCTGCTTGCCAAATCAAATGTCAAAAATTCTGTGAATTGATCGAAAACGCTGTAACGATTATCCTTCTACAAGAAAGAAAAAACAAATTGATTTTCAGTGAAGCAACCCATTCTGAAACATAGGAAAAGTGCACCAAAACTCCAAAAGTGATGCGATCATCTGCCCTTCGCGTTTTCCGTCATGAACTGTAGATACATCGACCTTTCGCTGCCCAAGAATATTGTGGGCGTTTGAGAGTGAAGTGTTGATCGGAATGTAATTAAGTTAATATAAGGTATTCAAGTATGTTAATCTGAAGAACTAAAGAGCAGATAGCATTATAGCACTGCTGAAGAGGCTCCATCAACAAGACAACCTGCTAGTTGTCGACGACTATCTCTCCAACCATGATCCAGCAAAGACGTCGATACTTGGCTGGAAGAGTAGTACTACCATACAAGTAATCTTGTTGCTCTATGAAGCTCTAGGGCATGTAGTAGCATAAAATGAAGAGTTTCACAAACATTTTACCATTCCCTTCTTCCAAAACATTACAATTAGTATTAACTATAAATTTAGTTATAAAAAGACCACGAATTTAGACAAGTAGTACTACTTCAAAGCTAAAAGTTGGTGTAGTTTAGAACGGAGGGTTTACTGTATTTCACTAAGCTGTTCTACTGCCGTGATCTCTCGTCTCTATAATTCTCTCTATGCCTACAGATGAGATTAATATCCTTGCTCTGGCCATCAGCATCTTGTCAGTACAACAAAATTGCAGCTGTCACAAACAGTTCACATGTCCTGTCAGAAGAAAAAACACCGTTGCTTCCTCCATGCTACAGTAAATTAAGGACAAGAACAGAACGGGAGGAAATTTCAGGCGGCTTATCATGACGCGTCACGATCTGATATGATAAGACCTGAAAGCTGCTGGCGTTGCTGATGCCTGAAGCTGATAGCCGAACTCGAGTACGCGACCACCATGTGCTTCCGTACTTATCGATCGGCATCTTATGAATGGTTGGAGACGAGTGCAAGTACTCGTCCATCGAGTCGTCGTCAAGCGTTAACTGCGGGTTTTGCAGTAATCAACAGCTCCTGATGACGAGAAAAACGGTATGAGATTCTCTCGCTTAGAAGTGGCATCGCAATTGTCTTCCTTGTCTATGGCTAATGGTCTGTCCCCTGTCTGTCATTTCCATGTGGTTTTTCTTACTCTATTTTATCCGCTGCGATTGGCAAGTTTTGTCGCGGCAGTCGGCAACCGGTGTGCAGGATTCTCTGGTTTAATTTGATGCGATTCCGAGTCAATGAGCGTCGGCTCTTGTAGGTATCAAAAAGTTCAAAACACTCCTATAGTACAGGGTGAAACTTAATGGTTAGAGTTAAGTTTTTTTCACTAGAAGTACTCCTAGTGATTTGGAGTAAGTTTGGAGCATGAAAAGCGTATCAAATTGCCAAAAGTTCGTATAGTAATTTATGCATTGTAAGTGGGTCTGTCCATCACTGTACTGTTTTACTGTCTGGACCTCATCCTGACCAGGTTCAGTTTGGCGTGATTTATGACTGCTGGAGCCTTCATCATCGTTGATGATTCTTTCATCCCGGCTGTTTAGACAACGAAAGGCCGGTTTCGTTCTCCAGAAAAATGATGGTGGCTATGCCTACCCGGGGCGCAATAGAAGTGCTCCGTATCATGTACTGTAGTCCTGTTCTGTCTTTATGTGACGTGCCGGCTTCCCGTCCCCGTCACTCGCTTTTTCGTTTTCTCAGGACGCTGTTCACTCGCTTTCTCTCTTTGCGGCTCTTTCTTATATGTTCAAGGATTAGATATTTTTTACACTTTCACGGGCTGTGGGTTTCTGTATTAGAGCTTGTTGAGGCCTGAACAGCGAGCGAGCTAGTACGAGACAGACAACGCTGGATCAGTAGCTTTTGGCCTGATACCCCCGAGCAAAAGTTTCTTCCAACAATCTGATCTGATTCTGATGCACATCCTTCGTTCTTAAAAAATTAAATTATAAGTTTTTTAGCCGAAGGAAGTACCACAGGTTTAATTGGCTCAAGATTGTCTCCGTTTCACTTTTAAAAAGGGAAGAACACTCAGGATTATCCCTATTTCGAGAACGCTAGAAATCTTATAATTTTCCGAGTACCACAGTATGAAAACATGTTGAACTTGCGGGTTTTTCAAGCCTCCCTCTGTTTCTCTTTCGCGCACATTGTGAATATGTTCATGTCAGTGCTGTACGCCCTGTGCCAACTGTGCCAGGGCGTGACATGACATGAGCCAAAACAGCACACGATCCGACACTGAAATCTACGCGAGGAAGCGTACAAAAACGCGGTCGAATTCAGGCCTCACGTCGCACCAGGCATGAGAACAACCCGCGCGCGCGCCGGCTGGTTCGCGGCTAATCATGCGCGCGCGCGCGGCGCCGGCGAAACCGATCATTTTTCCCCGCCAAACCATGGCCGATGGCTTCGCTGGTTCTCGGCTAATCAATCATGCACGCGCGCGCGCGGCGCCGGCGCAGCGAAACTGACCGGTGTTTTCCCTGCGAAACCATAGCTAATCAAAAGCACGCGCACGGATGGTTCGCGGCTAAATCATCCACGCACGCGCGGGGCGCGGCGGCGAGACCGACCGGTGTTTTGCCCGGAAAAACCATGGTCGGCCACGCAGGATTTCGCGTCTCCTGGGTCTGACCGGTTTGACGGCCCGGCTCGCGCGAGACGGCAGGAGGAGCTGTCACGGAGGCAAAGTTGGCGTTTTCTTCGTGCGAGCGGGCCCGTGCACGTACAGACCGACCGGGGGTGCAGCGTAGCAAACGTAACGTGCAGCTGATCGGGTCAGGTGCGGGGGCGGCGTGCTTCGTGTGGTTTCCTCCATGGAAAAGGAAAAAAACAGAGAAAAATTAATGTCGGCGTAAGCAAACAAATTGTCCACGGTTCGTAAAGAAAAAAGAAACTTTCACCGGGTCATTCCGTAACTTTTGCACGTAGGCACGACCAGGTCCATCGAGCAGTGGTGCCTAACATTTGCTTGATTAATTACTTTTGACCTGTTAAAGTCGAGCGATTTAATTTACAAGAGTTCAAATATTGATTATGTATTACTCTATCTGTTTCATTATAAGTCAGTTTGATTTTTTTTAATCAAACTTTTTTAGGTTTGATCAAATTTAATTTATAAAAAATTTTAACAACATTTGTGAAATTAAATTAGTTAATTAAATCTAACATTAAATATATTTTTATAATATGGTTATTTTTATGTTAAAAATGTTGCCTAAAAAGGTTCAACTAAAAAAACTAGTTTAGTACTGTATGTTTGTTTTGTATACTACTGTACGTTAGTGGGTGTCTTCCAACATATGTTAAGACACATGCATGAGTATGGTGCGTGTTTACGTCATCAAAAGAAAAAATGGTGAAGTAAGATGGAGTGATACCGTCCTTTTTGTTTGTTTTTCTTATGGCAAACGAGCGATATTGATCTGATTTTATGTACTTTGATTGGAACTGTATACAATATTCTACCAGCAATGTTTGCAATGTAGAAAGTGAAAGGAAAGAAAAAGAAAGCTTATCATTTGATGCTTCAAACCTAATGAAGCGACCCTGTTACAGGAACCGGAGAAGCAGCAACCAGTTTTCTCTTACAACTTGCCATAAAACCAATGGTTTAATAACAAATTGCTCGCCAATTTGCCGTACTTAATGGCATCATACTGTTGTGCAATACCTATCATTCAGGACTTCAACAGGAGGATGCAGGGTAGTCTGTACATATAGATATGCAAACGTTTCGTGCGCAGACAAACTTTGCCCCAAAGATTCAAGCAATAAGTAATGACCATGAGAAGATTGATTAATTAGGCGGGAAATTATACAGATCTAACTTACTTATACAGACTTGCACGCTTCAACACTTCCTAGCTTCCTGTAATGTTTGTACAGCCACCAAAGCAAGAATTCTGCCACGGGGAAAATTTATGGGATTAATCTAGTTCAGAAACAGAGCAGCCAGGAATAGAGAGGGCACTAGCGGATCTAAAAATTTCATCAGCCTGGACAAACCTAACAACAAAATAAAATACACACAATTCTATACAAATCTATAGATTAGTTTGGAATGAGCATTTGCTTTGTTAGATTGCTCTAAGCATGTTAATTAAGTATGTACACTATACTACTATTTGTGCCACTGACTAAGTAAGATGATTAGCATGGTGATTAGGACTAGTATACTGGGGCATGGCTGCATGCAAGCTGGCGGAGCCCGGGCAATTGCCCATACTAACCAGGCCCTGGCTTCACTGGGTGAAGCCAGCATCATCGTGAACCCCGAACGACTAGTAGTATTTTTTGATGATTAATTTATTTTTATAGACGTCGATGTCTAATCACAATTAAAACGACAATGATGGAGGTTGAGCGGCCATCCGACCTGTCCGGGTACTGTCTTTGCCGCTGCCTGGCTCTGCCACTGAGAGAGGGTATAGTTTCTAATACAAGGAACATGAACAGAGAGACATAACGGAGCAATCAATCGCTGCCTGTTTTTAGTTTCTTTTCGCTATTCATGTCCTCAGTCCTTGAGCAAGGTGCACCTTTGTCCCCAGGGCCATGGCAATGTGCCAAATTGCCAATGCATGTCATGAATATGACAACCCTAGCTCATAGGCGGATGTAGAGGACGGTCCCAGGACCAAAATTTTTTTTTTAGCCCAATACATATATACATGTGTGAAAAAAATTATGAAAAAAGAAAAATAACTTTTTTATTAGTATATTATGATGTACATTTGATTAATTTAGGCTTTTATATTATGATGTGTATTTGATTAATTTACACTTATAATTTTTTATATTTAAGATAATTAAAAATATATAAATTGAATCATCCATATAAAAATCCTAAATAGCTAGCTCCACGAAACATGGCTAGAAGCACAGTGGCAACATCGCCACTAGTGTCGTGGTCGTTCGCCGCCCACAGTTGGCAATACCGCTGCATTTTAGTATTCTTTCATGCATTTTCCGCCTATTCGAGCTCAAAGAATCATGTACTATATAATAATGAATAAATTATATATTTATATGTAGGGTAGGAAAAATAAACAGTTTAATCGAAGACAACTATAATAGCAAGTAGTAGAAAGTAGGTATCTTCCCATTGTAAGATAAAAATGGTACTATCTACGTGTAAATTACGGGTAATTTTATCATCTTTAAAAAAAATACCGGTAGATATTTTATTTTCTAGTGTAAAATTTAATACATCCAGGTTCTAAATATCTTGAGATAAAAAAAGTTGTAGTGTAAAATTTAAGTATCTCGAGATACTTTCTTAATAACTATAAAATTTATCTTAAATTACTTATCGCTATAGTTTTAATTCTAAGTCAAACATTTATGCTTTTAACCTTCAATTATGAGAAATTCGTGTGGTTTAATAACATGTGAATAATACT
Organism: Oryza officinalis; assembly: GCA_008326285.1. Lineage (NCBI taxonomy): Eukaryota > Viridiplantae > Streptophyta > Magnoliopsida > Poales > Poaceae > Oryza > Oryza officinalis. The sequence continues at coordinate 33,011,308 of BDMV01000009.1, read as the reverse complement.
ACCTTTATTTCAAAATGTATGACGCCGTTGACTTTTCGCATAAGATTTGATCATTCGTCTTATAAAAAAATTATATAAATATCATTTATCTTGGTGTGACTTGTTTTATCATCAAATAAGATATAATTTTAACTTATACTTTTATATATTTATACTAAATTTTTGAATAAAACGAATGGTCAAACGTTATAAAAAAGTCAATGACGCCATACATTTAGAAAGAAGGGAGTATATCATAAAAATATTTCTCATGACGAATTAAAAACATGAATCTTATAATATTAAACTATAAATTAGTTTTTGACTTAGGATGAATGACAAATACTCTAAAATGGACTAGTAGCATGAATGTGTCTTGGTCAGTATAAGGGTGTGTTTGGTTCCTAGCCATATTTTATCACTATTTGCCATCAAATATTGTCACACTTATCTAAGTTGAGACGATCAAAATTTTGATTACACCCTAAGAGAATTTTGTCATACTTTTTTAAGTTAATGACGTGTGGCTACAACCAAACAACTATCAATGTGATCAAATTTGTCTAACCTTATACGTGATGAACTATGACAAAGTGTGACCGTCAACCAAACACCCTCTAAATATGTGAAGCCTGTATAATTTTCACCTAAAATATATATCGTGTATGCATATGTAGTCATATATACTGGGATTTTTATATTTTTATAGATAAAGTTATGCACCATAACTCTCCCCAATCACAGAAAAGATTCTTTCCTGACATGACTAATGATAATTAAGAACCAAAACTTCGCGCAAAATTCCGGCAGAAAGAAATGTACATTTTTCATACCAATGCATAAGTCAAACAGCTATTTTAAATAGGAGAAAATATTCCCTTTCAATCAATCATAAAAAAGATCACCAAAATCTTTTCCATGAACAAATACACACAGTACAATCCAAATCACAATCAACGTCCTAATCGCACGCGCTTTTAATCTCAATTAAACTATACAAGGTAAATATCACAACCATCCATTCACACCCCGACCCCACAGGCCCACACACCGTCCCTACTTCCCAGCCAAGCTAGCTTAGCGACCTTTCGTTCCCTATAAAGCCCCACCCCTCCTCGTCGCCTCCCTTTCGCTTACATGCAAAAAAACTCCCATAAACCCCCCTCTGTTTTCTTCGAGAAAATCCATTTTGTTCAACCACGACGCGAATACCCAAGCAAGCAACCCACCCCCCAAACTCCCCTCGGGCACGAGCTGACGCAGCACCAGCACTCGCGGGGAAAGGGACACGTCTCGCCGCCCCTGCTTCCCGCCTCCCTCCCATCCCGCCGACTCGGACGCGGCCAAGCAGCAGCAGCAGCAGCAACAACAACAACAACCACCTCCACCGCCGCGGCGAACGCCTGAGCGGGCGAGCTAATTGAGAGCTGAGGGCGATGGTGGCGGCGGCGCTGGACGCAATGGCGGGGACGAGGTGGGGGAGGTGGCTGGGGCTCGTGACGGCGGTGTGGGTACAGTGCATCTCCGGCAACAACTACACCTTCTCCAACTACTCCGACTCCATCAAGACGCTCATGGGCCTCACCCAGCTGCAGCTCAACGGCCTATCCGTCGCCAAGGACGTCGGCAAGGCGTTCGGCCTCCTCGCCGGCCTCGCCTCCGACCGCGTCCCCACCTGGCTCCTCCTCGCCATCGGCTCCCTCGAGGGCCTCCTCGGCTACGGCGCGCAGTGGCTCGTCGTGTCCAGGACCGTCGCGCCGCTGCCCTACTGGCAGATGTGCGTCTTCCTCTGCCTCGGTGGGAACAGCACGACGTGGATGAACACCGCCGTGCTCGTCACCTGCATCCGCAACTTCCGCCGGAGCAGGGGCCCCGTGTCCGGGTTGCTCAAGGGCTATGTCGGGCTCAGCACGGCGATATTCACCGACGTCTGCTCCGCGCTGTTCGCCGACAACCCGGCCTCGTTCCTCGTCATGCTCGCCGTCGTGCCGGCCGCAGTGTGCGCGGTCGCGATGGTGTTCCTCCGGGAGGGGGAGGCCGGGCGCGCCGCGGACGGGCGGGAGGAGGAGGAGGACGGGCGGTGCTTCGCCGCAATCAACACGCTTGCCGTCGCCATCGCGCTGTACCTCCTCGCCGCCGACCTCACCGGCGTCGGCGGCGGCGGCGGGGTCGTGTCGGCCGTCTTCGTGGCCGTGCTCCTGGTGCTACTCGCGTCCCCGGCCGCGGTGCCGGCGCACGTGGCGTGGAAATCCTGGATAAAGGCGCGGAAGCTCGCGAACGCCGACGTCGAGGAGGCGGAGTCCGCGTCCGCCCCGCTCCTCGTGGCGAAGGCGACGGCGGAGAGCAAGGCGGCGGCGGAGGCACGCGGCCCCGGCGAGAAGCCGGTGCTAGGGGAGGAGCACACGATCGCGCAGGCGCTCATGTCGCTGGACTTCTGGCTCATGTTCGCGTCCTTCCTGATGGGAGTGGGCACGGGGCTCGCCGTGATGAACAACCTGGGGCAGATGGGCGTCGCCATGGGCTACTCCGACGTCTCCCTCTTCGTCTCCATGACCAGCATCTGGGGATTCTTCGGCCGCATCGCCTCCGGGACCATCTCCGAGCACTTCATCAAGTACGTCTCCTTCTCCTTTCCCTTTCCCTTTCATCTCCGTACCCAAAATTGAACCACAAAATCTCAGCGCTTACGGTCGCCATAGATCCGTAGCTCCGTAGCACGGACTAGGTGTGACATTTTCTTTCACTAGATTTGGAATCTTGGAGCCCACTAGTCCGCCATTGGTGATGGATGGGTGCTGCAAACATGTCGGCATCCGTAGTGGTGGTGCCCAGGTTGGAGCAAGGCGAGCATTTCCAAGACAAGTCAAGATGGTCAATAGAATTTCAGATATTGCAACTTGCCCACTTTAATCGTACTGTAGTATAGTATGATACATCTGCCTAGGATGGATCAAGTTGACAGACTGAGAGAACGAGAGAGCGTAGTTGGGATTGGGGAAAATGAAGGTTTGGTTCTAGTTGGAAACTTGGAATTGGGGGAAATGAAGGTTTTGGTTCTTGAATCCTTTGGAAGGATGGTTTGCACTAATCCTGCAATTTTGCAAATGTAGAGACAACTAAATCTTCTTTAGGCATCTGCACCTGCTGATTAGAATATGATGATAAGATAGCAGTAGCACAAGCTGTGTTTAAGCTGTACTATCTGCAGGTACTATCCATGGAGAATTGGTAGTCATATGCTTTCAGTGGTCACTACCTAACTGCTGTCCACTCTATGGTGTACTCAATTCACCTGTACAGAGTACATGTTACCCTTCTGTGTTAGTGGTCATGTGTGCATAGTACATCATGTGCAGCTGGTGTTTCCATTCTTAGAACTAGAGCGCAAAGAGCGAATATTAAGAAGTGTTATCAGAATATCAACCTATCCTGGAAGAGCAATTCAACATATTATTATTCTGACCAAATTTATGTAAAACTAGGGAGTTAAATGTCTTCGACTTATCTGTCCACTTCATAGTCTTGATACGATGTTTGTTTCATTTCTGTTCCGTTACCTTTCCTCAAAAATACTCCTGACCTTCTGAACGTGACAAATTTCAGGACAAGAGCAATTCCACGTCCACTGTGGAATGCAGCTTCACAAATCCTGATGGCCGTGGGCTACGTTGTGATGGCAGTCGGGATGCCAGGCTCCCTCTTCATCGGCTCGGTCGTGGTTGGCATCTGCTACGGTGTCCGCCTGGCGGTCACTGTGCCGACAGCATCTGAACTGTTCGGTCTAAAGTACTATGGCCTCATCTACAACATCCTCATTCTCAACTTACCACTCGGCTCCTTCCTCTTCTCTGGCCTTCTTGCTGGCCTCCTCTACGACGCACAGGCCACCAAGGTACCCGGTGGTGGCAACACCTGTGTTGGCGCGCACTGCTACCGCCTCGTGTTCGTGGTCATGGCGATTGCCTGCATTGTCGGGTTTGGTTTGGATGTCTTGCTGTGCTTCAGGACCAAGAGGGTGTATGCCAAGATCCATGAGAGCAAGAGGCAGAGCAGGTCGGCAGTTGTGCAGAGGGTAAGTTAGCCAAAACCTACAGCTATGAGAAAAATGGTACAGATTCTCGAAATTGCATCAAGATTCAATGATTCAACGAGTGCAGGTTCTGTAAATTTTGTGCAAATAAGAGGATCCCATGTCTTGATTCTTTCGAATTAGATGGATGGATCCATTCAATTGGTATAAAGTAACTGCCACGGAGGTTTCTAGGGGCTGATTCGAGCACTGATTTGGCCTATGTGAAGTATAATACAGTAATAGTACTGACTACTACTGACTGAGGCTGGAGATTGTGGAGTTGTCTGTTCCCTTGGTGTAGTCAGTGTAGTCAGTGTATCCTTGAGAAAATGTATTCTCGGTTTAGCCTGTACGATGAATTGTTGTGCAATTAGCCTGTTGGGATATAAATTCAGATCAATTCAAGCCATTTTTTTTGGAACATTGTTACTGAGTACTCTATTTATTTTGAGCATTAATGGATGTACTCACAGTCTGAAACTAGAGACCATCGAGGAATTGGATGAAAGAAAACTAAAATCTACTGGGTTATATCTCCAAAGTTAGAAATGGGGAACCTGCCGCCGTCGCCGTCGCCGACTCCACCCAAGCGAGATCGTCGCTGTGCCTCCTCTGGCGAGGGGTTGCGTTGCCAACCGGTGCTGGTGCAGGTGACGGCGGCGCACCCATTCTCGGATGCTTGCGCAGAGGACGATCTGGAGCACTTGGCTGTGGAGCGCCGCCGCCGGATGGAATCTCGCGGCGGCGGAGGCCTCGCCGGCTCTCCGCCAGCAATGGGAAGGGGAAAAACTGCCTGGCGCCTGCTGGACCGTAGGCTTCAATCTGGGCCGTCCAATGCAGCGGATGGGGGGAGCACGAATCTTGGAATACTTGTGGAAAAAGGCCCTATGTACTTGGGAACAAAATGTCTTGGAACTATAATTATGTGTAGTTCGTAAAAGAATCATTCTTTGGTCTCTGGATTTTCCTTTTGTGATTCACTTGAGTTAGGACACACCAAGCTTCAAGAAGATAATTAATTTTATTCTTTTGATTACCACCTTTATGGACTGATCCGTGTTTGCTTGTTTGTTTCGTGTGCTGTTGTTCAGCAACTAATTCTTGCAGCTCGCGTCCCCATTTCTAAGAAAAGGAAAATCCTTCAAGCTGGGCCTAAGAAGTGCTAATTTTGCTCCCGGTATAATAATCAACTGGTTATCAGACGGTTGCAAAACTCGTCTGGTTGTCAGATTACTAAATTCTACTATTTTACTGGATTCATCTTGCCTTTGTTCTTCAGTTCAATAAGCCTGTCGGAATTTCATTGCAAAAGCAAAAATATCTTGTTTCTCCATCTGGATATTAATTGTCAACAGTTGTGTAGAGCTGATTTTCTAACATGATTGGTACCAGTGGATGCTGACAGATGAAGGGCACAGTTCTGAAGGTAGTCACCATGCCTTAATATCACGTCCCTGTCGAAATCTTTCAGAAGTGTTAGGGCCTGTTTGGTTGCTCGCCTGAAAGCTTGACAATATATACACGTTCTAAATATCTATCTAGCCTCACCTTTTCTTTCCTTCATTCCAAGATTTTACATCTGTCACTTGTGGCCGTAAATGCATATGTTGAAACCGTTGAAATTTCCTTCCAAATGTTTTCAGCAAATTTATTGACCTGGCGGGAAGGATATGTCAGTTGTTAAACAGTCTATAGCATATTTTAGAGAATCCGATTACAAGCGCAGGAAGGAAGTAATTCTGATTCTACTCGAATGGTATTTTTGGGAAAAAGAAAAAGATAAAGTAAGATTTGCAGAAATGGTTTTATTATCACTGTTAGGGAAGACTTGTTTTCATTTCATCTATGCAGATATTTTTATTACATTCTTGACCAATACATGAACAGCTATGTTTCAAGCCAAAAGCCATCTACTGTAACACTAGCTTAAACTATCATATTCCTACTGACTTGCCTGAATTATTTTGGCAGCATCAGTTTACACAAGAGATCAATAGGTCCAGGCCAGCAGGTGCAGAGGATAAGTAAAATGCTGGTGTAAAAAGAAAGTGAAATGCACAGATTCCACCATTAGCATGCAGATTCAGCGAAAGCATTCTGAACCTACAGGTACTGTAGATTCAGAACGAATGTATGATTCATGTCTTGATTCTCTGAACAAGATAATGGATTTACTCAAACGGTATAGTCCACTGCCAGTTTGGCACGGAAGTTCAGAACGACATCGCGTCAATTCAGTTCATGAAGATAGAGCAACCGTTGAGTCCTTCATTCGGCTTTAGCCACCATCCCGGGGGTGCCAAAGAAAGATCTACGCACCCTGATTCTCGCTTGATAAATCTAACTTCCAACATCAAAGAAGATCAAGACTTGGGTCTTAGCAGTAACAAAACACCTCGCAGCCCAGCTGCCGTAGTTTTGGGGTTTCTTTTCCTTTTCTTACTGTACAGCTCCGTACGTGTAATCTTTTTTTTTTTTACGAACGTGTACAATTTTTTTTCTGCCCTATTCAATAAAATTGACACTACCTAAATGCCGGTTCGTTAAAAAAAACATCTCTCCGGATTCGTTTAGTTTATCCGAAGACGACGCAGACCGTCGTCCGCCGCGGGTGGAACAGGAGGCTGGAGCAAGATTGCGCCTATCCCACTACCAATTCAGGTGTAGTTTGCATTTTGCAACCTGCAAGCGTCGCAGAGGCTACTGGATGTGGGGACACGACGCGAAGGACGCCGGCGATGCGGCGGAGCTCCGGCGAACGGCCGCCGCGAAGTCCGCGGGATGAGATGAGCGGGCGGGGTGGGGACGTGGTCTCTGCTGGCGGACGTGTGGGCCCAACTTAACGTGGGGCGCACATGTCAGCGAGCCAAATTCGCTGATTCCGTACCACCACCACCAACCGTTGCGACCCAAACTTGGGTCCGTAACCGTTGGATCGATGTTGCGCGGTCAGGATTGCAGATCGTAGACACGGGGTGTATAGTTTTCAAGGAGATCCTCGTACTATTCATATTATCATTTACGTTCACAAGGAGTAGTCCTGGCCTGTCGATCAGTTTTGAGCGTCCGAGATTTATTTAACCTGGGAAGAACCAGTTCCGTGTATTTTACAATAGAACCCCTACAATTCATCTTATTTCCATTTAGAAGGAAAGGACTCAAAAGAGGACGTCCGGTGGTCTACTGGTCAGAGGACGGAGGAGCTCCGGCGAGCGGCTGCGGCGGAGGCTTCCCTGCCGAAATCGCATCGGAAACAATCCACCCCATGCCTACGGGAGGGAGGCAAGCGTCGCGTGTTTTATTGGTGGATTGCATAGTCTTGGATTGGGCGGGAGCTTCAGATCAAGTCAGGCTGAGCCGCTGGGAAGATAGGCGGTAGAAACCTCCAAGGTGAATCTCCCTCGATCTCTGTCTATATGGGTTATCCCATCTTAAATCAGGGATATGCCACATTTGTTTTGATCAGATCCAGAGGTTGAGAAACAGTAGCGAGGCTCCTGTTTTGTCCTCCGTGTTGGAATAATTTTACCTGAATCAGTCGTAAGCCTGTGGATTGGATATATAACAATAATAGTACATGGTTTATGCTCTTGGTTAGCATCTTAATTATGCATTGCATTCCTGTATGCAGCATGAATATATACATAAGCCAATGTAATACCTGGTCCAATTTTACTGGTCTAGCTAGGCTGGTGCTGATTTGACAAAATAGTCCTAGATGAAAGTACTTTCTGAAGAGATTCAGGTATATTTGACGCCTCAATTCAACACTTCATCCCCTCGTATTCTAATGTGAGGCTTTGAGCTGTTTATACATATAGACCTTTTAGGATAACAGATCAACAGTACAACTCACCAAATTCAGTTGTCTTGCCATTGACCCTCAGTTTAGTTGGTCACTCAAATTTGCAAGAAAAAAATATCTTGCCTCTCTAGCTAGATATTAACATGACCTCTTGACTCTTGTTGGTGCTGTGTAGATCTGATTTTGAGAGACAGTTGGTATAAGTGGATGCTGATATGGTGAAGCTCATACTTTTTAATGTGGCCCATGTTGCTTAATATCATGTCCCTGTCAAAACCTTCCATGATTTTTAACGGTTCACATTTGATAAACCTGTTATTCTAAAATAAAAATTGGTCTAGTGTTTTTTGTTGTTTTCTCTAAAGAGAGTACATCAGTAGCACTTCGCCCCATAAAGCACATGCTGAAACATAGCAAATTGCTGAAGCTGCCTTCCAGATCATTTCAGCGGATTTAACTTCAAGGTTAAGATAAGTTGATTGTGTTGTAGACAGTGACACATTTCGAATATACATGACTTTTTCTGAACTTAGTAGTTTCTGTTTTCTTTCTCCTGAAATAGCTGCAAACTCTTGTCAGCATGAGGATTCTGAAGAATTTTTTATACCCAAATAAGGGATAAATACTGATTTCCCTCAACCTGATGCATATTTACAGTATATCAGGTTTTGAACTTTTGATCACTCTATACAATGAAGGCTAAGCTTCCACTTCATTAATACAACTATTTTTGTTATATTCCTCATTGATCCATAATTCTTTTTTTGGAATATGCAAATGCAAGGAGCGCATCTTTATATTAAGAGAAATATCATTGATCCATAATTCCTATACAACTATATCTCTTCCTGAAAAGGAAGAAAGCCAGATGCCACTACCACCTCCTATACACCTAACTGGCTTATTCCTACCAACTTTACATACAATACGCTCGACAATTTAATTAATCGCTAAATGTAAGGAAGTGAACAGAATCATACAGTTGGGTTTTTGCCTGACTGACAGATCACCTGCAGTTGCTGTTAGGACTGCACAATAGCATATGCACGCAATCTTAGCTTTTTATTCCCCAATAGGACAATAGGGTGACCCCAAAGCAACTACTACAGTGACATATGACAATGGTTTTTCTACATTGTACTTTGGTACAATTTCCACTATATCTTGCCCTTCCATTTTTTTTTTGGGAATGCCCATAAGGATTGCGTATCTTTGTATTATGCCCTTCCATTTTGAATCCAGCGATGCTACTATTACTGCTTAGTTTTGCAGTCTAGTAGGGGCTGAATGGAATCTACTTCCTTTTGCCTTGAAAAAAACTATAAAAGCAAGAAAGATAAAAAAGATGCTCCCAAGAACATTGTAGCTGAAGCAGAGATATATTTATGCAGGAGATCTGATCCAGGCATCAATGTGCCAAGCTGAGCTGAGGTTCCATGAAAAGAAGTAGAGAAGTTTTCTTATATAGAAAAAAGAGGTAGAAAAGGAAGGCTCAAATTTTTGTATGGGCCTATAGTGTCCGTCTATCACTGGTTCATTTTTTGCTCAGAGCATTAATATTGCCCCTCTATCAATGGCTTCCAAGGAATGGTTGTCAATTCTGAATTTCTGATTAGTCACTTAAAGAAAGGTGCAGCAAACAGCCTGGCTTGCTGTGTTGTCACATTCTCATTAAAAACAAAAACAACAACTACTCGTTTATCAGGTATCTACTTTTATCATTTGTTACATGTACCAGTTGTCATGGTGAAAAGTGTGAGATAGCATGATTCTAAAGAGGAGATATTTCATAATGTATGTCTTTGATCTTTTCTTTATAGTAGATATGTTGCAATACTAGTTTAACTATGTCAGACTTTGCAAACAAAAAATTTATTCACCTACCAATGAATAGAGATCTTACATGTTGGAATTATGTAACTGTTTTTTTTTATTTTTCAGGACTGTTAATTCGAGCATTACTACAAGTCTAGAATGAAGTCCGTTAGATGTTGGCTCTAATGCACTATCATCAAATATATAAAAAAGAACTCGTAATAATCTGAGGTTGGTGAAATTCTACTCAAGTCGGCTATGGTTAGTACTTTTTTTCTTGTAAAAAAAAAGGTGCTTGGTACCTTTTTTTTTCTGAAGACCTCTTTTAAGCCTTTGCTACCAATACGAAACTCGTGCATTTCTGAACTATAACTTGGTTTTGTCTTTCTCTCCTTGCATTTGTTCTTTTCATGCCATATTCATTCTACATGTGCAGTAATAGCTTTCTAATTTACTTGTGAGGTCTTACTGTTTTCACTAAATCTACCGTACTATTCTGTCGGTATTTACTTGGGTGTTGCTTGCTTTACTGAGCTATCTGAAAGGTAACTTTATGGTTTATCAATAAGTAATTATTCTCCTTTTTCTTCTGAAGACCATATCTTCGAGGGCCATCCCAAACCTTTTCAAGATCTGTCCCCCGTTTTATTTTGCTCTGAATCACCATATCTTCACTTTTTTTCCCCAGAGAACTTTCCTCTCATCATCAGAAGGAATCTGTGGTTATCACTCAATTAACATCATCAATTACATCGTAGTCTTTTTCAGAAAGGAGATTTTTCTGTTCATTAACACGTAGAAGTCAAAAACCTTCAGCCTTACTCTGAGTTTCTGATTACAGTAACTGGTTGCCAGTGTCCACAGAGTAATGAGGAAGACAGGACAATTGTGATGACTGGTAGCTTATGTGGGAAAAATTCTTTCTGAGGACAGCATGGGTTAAGAGTGGACTACAGTCACTAAAGTAAAACATGATTCATTAGCTTATGTGATCACATGATTTGGCACCACCAGGAGCCTTAAACTAAGCCTCATTTTACCAGCACTGTCTTTTTGTAATAGTACTATCCATTTCTGTTAATATAAACAGGAGGGGGTAAACCTCTCTTTTATCAAAAAAAAAAGAGTAAAACATGATCGTGAGAATGCTTAAGGATAAAAAAAGGAAAAATGAGGGAAAGGAAACTACTCCTCACAGCACTGATACACAGGTAATGAAATTTTACTATACTTTCTTTACTAGGAATACAGCATGTGACATGAATATATGTGGGGGAAAAAATAAAAGGACAAAAATGTATACACAAGAAGTAACTAGAGTAGCAAGTTTCCTGAGGCAGAAAACTATTGCAGTCTTGCAGAGAGTGCTTGTTGACTGACACGGTGACACCTTCACAGGTCACAATAGCACTAGAAGTCCACAGCTATAGTAGCCACCTTGTCAATCCTTCTATCCATAAGCAAAAGGCTAAAGAATATCGCTTCACGTCCTCATCCTACTGCTCCAATCTGTCCTGTTTTTAAAATCGGAAAGCAACACCGGCCACTTCCTACCGATCAAGAATCTCCATTCTCTTGCCACATCAGTTCATCTCCTATCCAGCCAATTTAATCTTTAGCTAGTGTAGCACAAGCAAAGCCATTACTGCCACTGCTAATGTGGCTTGCAGCAACAACGACGTCGACGCCGTCGCCGCGCCGTCGACCTCGCCGGTGGCCAAGCTCGCCAGCCATGAGTCGTCCTCCAGCTGCGGATCCTTCGGCCTCGGCGACGGGTCATTGCTCGATTTCTGACTGCAGAGATATTGTCAATGGGTTCTGGTTAGAATGATACATGATATATATGTTGATGAACAAAAAGATTAATAATGTCATCAGTCAAGAATTCAAGATGCAACCTATAGAAGAATCAAGGATGTTTAATGAGAGATTAGACCGTCATAAGAAATGTTAATTTTATCCTACGGATGACCATGTCGCGATAGTCTGTGAGAGATTCCAGGCTTGTTTTTTTCCCCTTGAATTTTTTGTGATTTTTTGTCCAGTTAGGCATGGGAAGCTTTAAGCTGGACAGCCACTAGCAATGGCGGGTGACTGATGACCATACAAGGTGGGGAAGGAACAAAGGTGAAGGCGGCAAAAGAAGAGAGGAGAACAATTTAAAGCTACCAGAGCTCTCTCTTGTATCCCTCACAGCTTATCCTTGTCTCTCTCAACCCCCTCACTCCTTTCTCCATCTCAGTTTGATGCTCCTTTTGTCAAAAATGTATTTTCTAAGTAATCTGGAAGATGCCCATATTCTCCAGCCATTATGTCCGTCCATGTTTCATCTATGGGCCACCGCCATTGCACCCTCACTTGATAGAGGAAGAGCTTGACAATTTTTTCAGTAATGGAAATTAGTCTAGCCTCCATATTATGATGTATCTGGCGACTGTTCAACCACCACAGGACAACTAATCTATGAAAATAAGCCTATTAAAGTGTAAGCTAGGCTTAATATGTCTAAATAAGAAGAAATTTGACGATGCTTTAGACGGTACTATATCTGGGTACCAATTTTTATGCTACAGAATATGATATCTCTTAGTATCTCGGATGGTAAAATCTCTGATGTAAGTCCACACCTTTAACCAATTGAGATAGGTAAATGCGAGTAGCTGAAGCCAAGGCTGCCATCGCTTGGCTTAATGTTGATATAAACGTATGACTTATTAGTAATAAAACACAAGGTAAACGTTTTATATGCGTCTTTAATGATTAAAAATTTAATGTTAAAAAACAAACTTTGATAAAAAAAATCAAAATTAACTTTAGAATTAAGTTTTAAAATTTTAATTTTAGTAGTGGCTTATAAATTATAGGACAAAACATGGAGCCCACAATTCAACGGGGTTGATGGACACATGACAATGCACACACGCAAAGTGAAGTGAAGAGGTAAAAACTGTAAAAAAGTTGGCCGACCTGTTGGGGTTGCCGGGTCGAGGGCAGAAGGTGATGGAGTAGTCGGTGCCGGTGCAGGTGAAGGTCGACGTGGCGTCGTCGTAGGCGTAGCTATAAGACCTAGGGCACGCCGTCTTGAACATCTGCGAGTACACCGACGGGTGACACGTGTCCGGGTTGCCGTGATCCCCGCTGCAGCAATACTCCGGCGTGCCAAACGCCTCGCACGCGCTCCGGCAAGCCTGGCCATGGCCGGCCTTCAGCTCGGCGGGGCACCGCTCGTTGAGGTCCACGACGCAGCCGGTCGCCGGGCACCCCGCCGCCGCCGCCTCCACCACCATGGGCAGGTTGTACCCGTCCACCAGGCTCACGTCGTAGTAGTCCTTCCCGCCGCTGCCGTCCAGCGTGAACTCCACCAGCGTCGCCGGCGGCGCCGCCCCCGCGCCGCGGCACTCCACCTCGCCGGAGCCGCAGTCCCCCGTCGCGCACGAGCCCTTGCCCGACGACGCGTCGAACGTGCACCCCGTCCGCGCCCAGAACCTCCCCGACCACCCCGCCGGCGCCGTCAGCGACCGCGTCTCGCCGGCGCCCAGCGCGAACCCCGTCGTCCCCAGCGCCGAGCTCCCCGAGTTCGACAGCACCCCTGGCCACACCGTGCCGCCGCACCTGTTCGTGAACGTGAACGTCACGCCGCCCACCAACCCTGCATACAAATTCACCATGATCATTCATCAACACACCATCATCAGCTGCAACAAGAACCAAGATTCACCATTGCCAATCTCAATACCTTGAAAGAATGACAGAACGACAAAAACCGAGCTACTAATCATGATCGAAGAAGCCATTCGAGCAGCGATGAATTCTAAACCGAATCCGAATTCAAATGTGCGTTGCTGTTATATGCAAGGTTGGAGTAAGGGATAGATGATCAATTATGGCAAGAGTAGCCGGTATGTTGTTGAAACTGCAGAGTCAGCTAACCATAAACGGCAAGATGGTGGTTAGAGATTTGGAGGAAGCTGAGTGAGTGCAGAGTGGGAGCAAGGCGAAGCAGTTGTGTAGGCTTGCTTGCTTACACACCTAGCCTATTTATAGAGCTCGCGGTGACGTCAGCACAATGATATGCGAAATGATGATACTCAGAATTACTACTTCTCCTCTTGTTTTACTTATTCCATTGCCTTTTGTTTTCTTTTCCTTTTTCCTTTTGTCTTCCTCGAAAGAAAAACAAAAGGAAGAAACAGAATACTTGGGATCAAAATGTCCCAATGCTTTCTGGGAAAGGAAGAGGCAGAAGAGAATGGAGGTAGAAGACGACCTCTGCCATTCGTGATGTTGCTGGTGTGGGGGCCTTCGTGGGTTGGTCCTTGGCCCATCCGTCGATCGATCCTTCGTTTTCTCGGCGCAATACCGCTGCGAAACTGGTGATATCTCGCCATCGATCGATTCTTTGGCCGCCGTTGCTGCACAATGCTGCTGCTGCTGCTGCGTTTTGGGCGTGGCGGTCGCTCGCTTTTGTCCCGGCGTGTTGCTTGTCGTGATTTTTTGCCTCTGTTTGTGTCAGTGTTCGACTGTTCGTGTGTGGGATTCGTCGGTTTGTACGCGATGTCGAGGTAGGTCCATGGCGAATGTGGCCAGGCAAGATCGTTGAAGAAACGAGCCGACCGATGTCCAGCTTCCGTTTCTGCTGCTGATGATGATGATGAAGGCGACGAGGGGAAACGACAGTTCTTGCATGGTGTTCAGTTTCAGAGCATTGTTCAAGATCCCCGTTACTGGATCAAAAAGCACTCACGAGCGGTATCTCCATTTTTCACGAAAATTGTTGATAAACCAAAAAAAGAGATGAAAATAAGATAAATTTTGTCAAAAAAATTAGTTTGAATTTTTTAAAAAATTTTGAGCGGGAAAACGAGCAGTTTCTATTAGCGAATCGGCTAGGAAGTCCCTTTTTTCACGAAAGCTAGACCGTTTATTTTTTAAATCCATGATTACACGTTTCACTTCTAAGAATTAAGGGTGGATGTGTTATGGCTGATCCACTCTAGTTTAACTAAATAAATAATAATGTGAGTTGATCAATTCACACATATCCCTATCTAAAATAGGTTTCCCTTCGTGTCAGCACCGAAGAATCAGTTTATTTCCCCCTACAAAAAAGAACGCAAAAGAAAAAGGATCAGTTTCTGCAGAACTAACTATTCAGAGAGTTAAAAAAATGCAGTTGATCATATTACTGTCACAAAGGGCAAGCTAGCTGCAGTGTCGCAGGTCGAGACATCACAGCGGTACGTATCATTTTCAGGACTAGTCGGCGTTGCACTAATCACATCGATGGTGCAGTGCAGTGCTGGATCAATCGTTAGATTAGATAGATCTGCTGCTTTCTGTTTGTACTGATACTACAGATTCTATTTTTTCGTACGATCAAAACACGTTTTTGCGTGTAGAGGTATTGGCAGTCTGCATCCAGAGATATGGGAAAATAAACATTTTCGCGTGCGAGCGATCCAACCGCACAAAAAAATACATCTTCCCGTGTAGTCCACTTAACTCGACCGCACGGGATAATCGTTATCCCGTGCGGTCCAGTTAGACCGATCGCACGGGAAGGTTATTATTGCAGACATCCTAACACATACTAGCCGTTTGGATAGATATCGTACGGACTTGTATTTTTTTTCGTTGTGTTTATGAATGGTACACTACCAAATCTAGTCGCAGTTATTCACGATCAATTACAAACACGATTGAATTTTATAATAAAAATATCACAAGTTAAACCATATAAAACATCGATATATATAATTAAATAGCATATATACATGAAAGTAGTGTAACAAATTAAATATTACAAGTTCTGTCTCCCTCACAAATAAATATTTTTTTACACTGCATGTTCTCTCTCCCACTCCCTTAGGCGTTTGAATTTGTCGTCGCAAGCAAGTTCGCTCTGAGGGTCATAGAACTCCCCTAGATGGTTGCAGATGTCGCGACGAATGAACCAGCACAAGTCTGCGCACAAGTTGAGAAGCGTTTTTTTGTCGAACCGGTTTGCGGTGGACGAAATGCTCGAGAGCTATTGAAAATAGAAGAAAAATGATATGTGTTAAAATCAACTTAAACGAACTAGTTCGTATATATAAGGAGCACGATGACTTACATCTGTAAACTCAGTTTTATATCTCCCGCAAACTCAGAGCATCTCGCACACGTAATATCCGCATATGCTAGTACCGGGAGGTTGCTTGTAATACTGTGTAAGAAAAGTACACATGTCAGTATTAAAAACTAACAATTGCACCATTAAGTTAGCGAATATATGATCACATACCGGCCAGCGTGCCTTTACGAGAAGCTTTGTTCTCTTTTCATCCTTTACGAACCCGCCATGTCTTCTGTAATAGTCGTGTCCTCTACAAAGATAAAATATTTGTTACAATTACATCTAAGCAGTATGGTATGCAGGAGTTTTGATTGAAACTTACAAATTCAGCAAGACAAGGAACTTCATGAACTTCTATTCTTCGTAGTGGGCCGGATCAAAAACTACGACCAAATGGTCCCTTGGATATACGAGGAATAGTATATAGTGATCGCTGTAAACACAGTTTATGAATTACATAAGGCATCTAGTAGATATTTTGATGTGCTATAACATTATATGAACGGATCAAAGGGAATGTTGCTTACGTTAGGTGGTATGGGACCATCAAGACTCTTTTGTCCGCGTGCGTGAGCATAGCTTATCCCAAGTAAGTTGCCACCTCGACCCTTTTATTCTTGTGCAACCTGTCGACATATGCTTGTCTTTCCTCCGGCGTCTTGTCCTTTAGTTGCGGACCATCCAGATTTAGCCTCACTGTGTGGGCCGTCATGCAAACCCTCGTCGGGTTGGCGTAGCCTACTGAGGCCCCCGTTCTTTGGGCGTCTACCCATTGTGACCTAAGGAATTATGCAAGTTAAATGACTTATAATTTGTTGGGACACATTCGCTAACAACAAACAAGAGCAAAAACTTACAGGCACCACGCGCCGACAAGATTGATATCCATTTTTTCCATCTTAAAGAAGGGGTGTAGGTCATTGAAAGTGATGATGAAGTTTCCGTTGGGTCCCTCGATGAAAGCGTTATCCGGGACCTTGACACTAATCATCCCGAGACCCTTCTCACTTGCTCTTAGATATCAGTCATGCAGCAACCTCATTGGCCATGGGAGTTCGAGCATGACGTGGTACGGCAAGAACGGCTTGTCATATTCGTACACCTTTGGCACTTTTGTAGAATCCCAAGATTGCATTTTGTCTGCATGACCTAATACGCTTTTCTGTGCTTCCGTTTGCGGTTCAGGTGAGCTTGGCTTTGGCGGACCCTGTCCCCTGAATGACTTGAAAACTATCCTCGCCTCATACTCTGCCATTTCCTTCGGTTTGTACGTAGAAACCATTTGTGGTATGAGCTTGCGGGCTTGCGAAGTAATTGGCTTCTGGATAGATGCATCTTCCCTTGAAGGTGGCACAGGTTGCACGAGAGCGATTGTGGAATAGGAGGCGACTGATGTGCAGGAGACAGGTGCCGAGGTAGCGGATCTGGGGATTCTGCTGCCGCAGGCTCTGCAGGTGGAGAAGGTACTCTTTTTGGGGACGGAGATCTTGCTAGGATCGAAGATCTTGGTGGGATAGGAGATCCTGGTGGGGTTGGGGAATTTGGTGGGATGGCGGTGCTGGTGGGGCAGCCGTCTGTGGCACCGATGGAGCTGGGGTCGTCAACGTTGCCTGTCCCGTGAGGATGATGTCTCGACGATGCCAAAGGATGAACTGGTTCACCGCATCTCCGAGTAGTTCTATCCCCTCTGTGTTGGAATGTCCAGCTCCAACGACATTTGATCGGCATTAACCCTTTCCACTTGCACCCTTGCGTAGTCTTCCGGAATTGGGATATTATGGAACTGTCTCCTTAGTATCACTAGTCCGGACCCAACCTCCTTCGTTTTCCCGGCTCTGCCTATCGGAACGACAAGGCTGCACGGTGTCGGGCTGGTAATAAGATCGACCGAGTAGGGTGTTGTTTCTATGGACCCGACACTGCTTGGGATTTGCACTGTCTGCTCGGCTTGGGGAACTAAGCTCGGGAAGCCTTGGGGATGTTGTGCGGCTAGCCTGTAGAAATGTTGGGTGACTTGTTGGGTTACTTGTTCGGTGACTTCTTCACGCAACTTCGCCTTGTAGGCGTCCCGCTTCTTGTAACTTTTCATTTCCGTTGGAAACCCTACCTTCCAACTCGTCCTTGTAGATTTTCCTCTTATCCTCCCAGAGTGTTCGGCAATCCCCAAAGCAACGGTGAGTTCGTCATGCTCCCTTCTGGCGACGAACTCCCCTGACTTTTCCTTCTCGATGATCTGTTGGAGAGACGTGGTCACATGCTCGATGTTAGGAGACTCGAAAAGCATTTCACTCTCATCCGTCACTTGCCCCGTACTTCGTGCCCATACCTAGTTGCGACTGCGCGGATTTAGGGGCTGGACCAACAACGGCTTTCCTTGAGCTGCAAACTTTTCCTCCGTAGCACGTCATTGGTCCACGTGACTGTCGTATCCACTAGATCCCAATCGGTGTGGATATTTGTTTTTCTGGTTAACGTCCTTCCACTCATCCACGTTCAGCAGCCCATGAAGTCTTGCCATTATCCCGCATGCACTTCTAAACTTAGCCATCACGTGTTTCGGCTCGACGGGCTTCCCATCTTCGTTCAGAGTAGCAATGTAGTAGGTCTCCTTCGGCAGCTGGTTCCTGCTCCTCTCACCACGTCGTTTCTTTGCACGTCCTCCTCCACTTGCTGACGTGTCTGTTGGATCTGGCCTGATGTGGCTGTGTCGGCCTCTGCTTGAGCCCTGGCGGTAATCTGGTCAGCCTTCCGTTTCGACCGACGCCGAGTAGCCATCTGCACAAGTAAGCCATTAAACGGCTATAATCGGGAACATTAACAATAGGAGAATGGTTAGGACTCTGAACTTACTGCTTGCTCGATAAGAATATAATCAGGGTCATTCTTGGGTCGCTCGGTGGTGTAACGCCCGTTTTGTCGTGGCGTTAGCGAGAAAACCTAAGTGCTAAAAACCCTATTTGCGAAAGTTTGCTCTTCGGTTGAGTCTTGTCGTGTGCCAAGGTCTCGTGTTTCCCCTCTCGCCTCAATCCCGGAGAAAACCGCGAAATCGGATTTCGAATCCAAACCCTAAAACTCCCTCCCTCTCTCTCTCTTTCTCGGGAAAAGTCTACTTGACCTCCCTCGCTTGCTCGGGCCGATCCCCTCTCGGCCTACCCCTCTTTTCCCTCCCCTCTCCCTCGGGCCGCCCGGCCCAGTCCCCCCCTCGGCCTGCCTCGGCTCGCGCCCCCTCCCTTCCCCGCGCTGGGCCGCGCTCGCCCGGCCCGGTCCGCGCGGCCCGAGCGCGCCGACCCCGCCGCGCACGTGCCTCGCACGCGCTGCGCGCGCGAGAGAGCAGCCGCTCTCTTCCTCCTTCTCTCTCGCCCGCTCGCTCTCTCTCTCTCTCTCTCCCGCCGGTGCCCCGTCCCGTTTCTACCGGTGACTCCGTTCCTCCGCGCCACGGTCCCGCTTCCACGCGGCGTGGCCGACCGCCACGCCCGCCGCCGCCGTCACCCGGGACCCCCCCTCCTGCGCCGTTGCCCCCGCGCCGCGCCAAGCGCTGGCGTCAGCCGTCGGCCCCGCCGCTGCGCTGCACGCGCATGGTGCCAAGGAGCCGAGTCGCGTCCGCGCGCGCCCTCCTCTCTCTCCCCACGCGTCTTGCCCGAATCGGCAAGGAGGCCGCCCTCCTTTTTCCCCTTTTTCTTCTCTTCTCCTCCTTTTTCCCCGACCGTCGCCGGTCCCCTCATCTCTTCGCCTGCCGCCGCTCGGCCACACCCCGTGCGTCGGTCCCCTCTCCACGCGAACCGCCTCCGCGAACCGCCTCTCCCTCGCCCCCCAAACCGACCTAGCCGCTCCCCTTAAATTTCCCCTCCACCGGCCACCATTGCCACCCCCGAGCTCACCTACTCTCCTCCCCGCTGCCGCCGACGGCTCGTCGATCGCCGCCGCACCCGAGGACGCCGAGGAGCACCCCGGCGCCCTCCTGCTCCTCTCCCTCGGCGCGGACCCGTGTCGCACCGCCGCCCCCGCGCCATCGTCTTCCTCCCCGGCAAGCCGCCTCTCCGCAGTAACCTCCCCCTCTCCCCTCCGACTCCCCCTCCCTCTCGTGTTTTAGGCCGCTAGCTTCCCGTAGGAACCCCCTCCGGGTGCCGCCAAGGCCGCCGCCCCTCTCCTTCGTTCCATCCCCGCGCCACCGCTGCTGCCGCCGCCCCGCGCCATCGCCAGCCGCCGTCGGTCCTTCCCGCGCGAATCCGAGCCGGTGGCCTTCTTCCTCTCTCCCCCCTCTCCGCTCCGGTGGTCTCCCCCTCCCTTCTCCGGGCTCGCACCACGCCGCCCGAGCCCCTCCACCGTCGCCGCCGTCGTCCCGTTGCCCCTTTTTTCCCTTCCGCCCGGCCGGCCTCCGTGGCTGCCACGTAGGCGCCACGCGAGCGCCAGCCGGCGCGCTCCCTCCTCCCGCCGACCTTCGTGGCAGCCACTTAGGCGCCACGCAAGCGCCGACGGACTCGCCCTTTCCTCCTCTCCCCGTGCACTCGGTTCGCGTAGACCGAGCCGCCGACCGGTGGGTCCCGCCCTAGCGCCCGTGCGGTGGACACGGTCCACCAGTCCGGCCGCCCGCGTAGGCCGCGGCCTGCCCCGGCCCATCGGCCCCCTTTCCTCCTTGGCCCACACGGCCTCGCTCCCCCTTGGCCCGTTCGGCCTTCCTCCCTCGCCGGCCCGGTCGGCCTCCCTCCCGGACCAGGTCGTGCGCCACTCGGCTCCGCGCGCCATCGGCCTCGGCCCACCGGCCTCCCCCTCGCGCGCCGATCTGCCGTGGGCCGATCCTTTCAGGCCGTCGGCCCACTAATTCGGCCGCACCTGATCGGCCTTGGGCCCCTTCCCGCGCGCTGGTCCATTTGACCCGGCCGCGTCCGAATCGGCCTTGGGCCGAATCCTTTCCAATAAAAGTCTAATTCCAGTCCTTTTTTTCTTTTTCTTTTACTAGGGAATTAATAATTCCTTTTCCTTTAGACAGAAAATCATTTAATCTTCGAAAATTCATATCTTCTAGACCGTTCGTCCGATTGACTCCGTTCCACTACCAAAATTCCTCAAAAATCGAGATCTATCCAATGGCACGCTTAGTGGTCATTAATAGGGCTTATTTTATTATTTTGTTGAGTCGTATCGTTTCGCGTGTAGTCTCGGAGCCCGGAGACTCGCAGTGCCCGGATTTCGAGGAAGAAGCTCAAGATCTCGAGCAAGGCAAGTCACATTTGATCAATTGATCCCATAATTTAGAATTAAGTATTTTGATTCCGCAAACTATGCATTAATTAGGTTACACCTGACACTTGGCCTCGGTTTGCAATGCAAACCGACAGGCCCTACCTACTTGTTGCATTTACCTTCCTTGACTATTGATCACCCTATCACCCCTTGTCACCCCCGGTGAGTTCTCGGTAATCGCACCCCGCGTACGAATATCGAGACTTCCCTCAAAATTTAAAATGATCAACTGGGTAAAACTGGAGTTTACAAAATGCTTGGAAAACTCAACACTTGGGTCGATGCCTTGAAAATAAAGTGAGTTTCTAAAAACTCACGGTGCGGGAGACGTACTGGAGGTACGGTCTGCCCGTTCTCGCTCTAAGGACCGATCCCTTGGGAATTACATCCGAGCATATGTCAAGTACGACCACATGAGTGATATGGGACACCCCTGGCTGAGTAACTAGCTAGGCCAGGGAAATCTTGATGCCAAGGGACAAGTGGATTCGCCGGGGTGATGTCGAGGAGGACCCTTGGGCTTCCTGGCACAGTATGGTCTGGGACCTAACCTGGTGTTGGTCCGTGGGACCCCTCCTGTTGGCATAAGATGACCCTGAGTCGGCTTTCGAAATGCCTTGTCGTGAAAGCCTCAAGGTCGCCAGACGTTGCTAAGAGTCACGGGCTGGGAGGCTCGGGGTTAGTAACGTCGTGTGGGTAAAGTGTACCCCCTCTGCAGAGGTTAACAACTGTTCGAACAGCCGTGCCCACGGTCATGGGCGGATGTGAGGTGATTCCTTAGCGTAGTTTTGACAACTCCTTGTGAACTGCTGTTGGTGTGAGGTTTTCCCTTTTGTGCTTGGTTTGAGGTTGTTGAAGCAGCCGGTGTCGGTGAACGATTGGCAGGGAGCCTCTCGTTCCAACGTGCTTGACTTGTGGCTGTTGGAGCAGCCGGTGTTGGTGAGCGATTGGCAGGGAGCCTCTCGTTCCGACGTGTTGACTTGTGGCTGTTGGAGCAGCCGGTGTCGGTGATCGATTGGCAGGGAGCCTTTCGTACCGACAAGAATCAATCGATACATTTTCACTGCTCTGGCCGGATGAGACGCACTTTCTCGTTCGTGCCGTTGAGAAGCACTCACTTAGATGTTTATGAACTTCTTAAACTAAAAACGAATGTGAAAAATAACTGGCTCTCCTTTGAAGCTTGCATCCAAACACTTAATTCCCTTGACTTGCTAGGTACTCCCGTACTCACCCTTGCTCCATATAATTAAACCCCCCCAGTTCTCGAAGACGAAGAAGTGGACCCTGCTGAAGAGGAGTTCTTCCAGGAGCAAGCCGACTTCGAGCAGTAGTAGGGTTTCGGCCTTTCCCCAAGGCTTTGCTTGTGGCTTAGGGCCAGTCTCCGCCTTTCCACTTCTGCCTTTTTGTAATGTTGTTGCGAACTCAGGTCTGTCCGCAGTTCCAACCTTGATTGTATTTCTACTCTTAATAAAGAGACCGCTGTTGTTGTGATATTCTATCTTCCTGTTGTACCAGCGCTTTTTCCTGGGACTGGTACATGTATACAGGTTAATTTGGATCGCCTTATCCTGGCCTCCGTTCGGGGCTAGGTTGGGGCGTGACAGGTGGCCATTTGCGCTACATCTATTTCGAACGGGTCGCTTGGTGTGCGCCAAGATTCCTCGCTCGACGCCGCTTCATGTGTCTCTGAGTGCGGTTTGTTCGTGGGCTCTGCGCCCGATGCAGCTACGGGTGTCGGGGAGGGCTGATTAACGGTTGGTTCTGTGCCCGATGTTGGTACGGGTGTCTCGGAGGGAACTTCGTTCTTCGACATTTTCTGCTACGTGCGATCTTCGAAAGGGAAAAATGTGCATCTCAATATATATTACTAACTACATGCATATATAGAAATTATACATACCACATGCGAATATAGAAATTATACATACTACAGGCGAATATTTTTTTTAGTTTTATGCTAACTGATGTGATATTTGTTATTATATTAATTACGTACATACTAAATACATTGAACATACTATAATTGAATATAGAAATTCTATATACTATATAGAAATTCGCATCTCAATATATAGTACTAAGAAATTATATATATATATAAATTATATATACTATATATACTAAATTCACCTATAATACATCATTAGGTCTTCACATTATATATATATATATATATATATATATATATATATATAAAGTGACCTATTAGGCTGTGGAAGGGGCCGGCGGCGGTGCCGTTGGCAAGGGAGGTGGCCATGCAGGGAGAGCGGCCGGCGGGAGAAAGCTAGGCGCGGCGGCGTCGACGGCGTGGAAGAGGCCGGCGGCGATGGAGGCGGCCGTGGACGACGAGGAGATGAGACGGCGGCATATTTCGGCAGCCTGGCGGCAGGGAAAACGAAAATGGTTCCAGACTTAGAAATTTTCGGAGCCCGCCCACACCTTATACAGGCGGCGATCATCGCGTGCGGGTGTCTTAAGCCGCCCGCACGGAAAAATATCTTTTCGTGTGGGCGACTTAAGACACCCGTACGTGAAAGTATTATCCCGTGCGGGCCGTTAAGAGACCCGCACGGGATAATGGTTATTCCGTGCAGGCGACTAAGGCATCCGCGCGCAATAATTATTATCCCGTGCGGGTCTTGTACGTGGACCGTACGCAAAAATATTTTTTCAAAAATATTTATAGTACCTAATTATTTCTTTATTTCCTGATATTTCTTTCTTTCTTTTCTCATATTTATTATTCAAATAATTATTTATTTATTTCCTTATATTTCTTTGTTTCTTTCCTGATATTTATTTTTAAAATAATTATTTTGTTATTTCCTGATATTTTTTCTTTCTTTCCTGATATTTATTTTTCAAATAATTATTTCTTTATTTCCTTATATTTCTTTCTTTCTTTCCTGATATTTATTTTGCAAATAATTATTTCTCTATTTCCTTTTAATGGTTCTTTCTTTCTTTAAACCATTAAAAAAGTATCACAATTTTAAAAAAAATAGCACATAAATTGTGTTACACAATGTTTTCGCATAAATAGACCATACGACGTAAGACACATGTAACATTTTTTCGCTGATAAATAAACCATTACGAAATATTTTCTGAGCCATGTGACAAGGACATCTAACATATTTCCACAGAGATAAACAATTACAAAATATTCTATCGTTTTACACTTTTTACAAAACCGTCCATCCGCTTCTTGCAAAACTTGTCTTCATCAATCTTTCGCTCTCTGTGTTTGATCCGGTTAGGAAGATCGGTGAATAACGGTACATCGTCGTATTGGTTGTAATCTGACGCGTCTTCGATGTTATCAATGACAACGATTTGTTGCTTGCCCGATACAGTAACATCCATCCGATCGTCAGATGGGTCCTTCACATAGAAAACTTGTGCAACACGCTCAGCGAGAACCCACGGATCATCCTTGTGGCCTAGTTTACTGCGTTTGACAACTGTGAAGCCATAGTAATCGATGGATATGCCTGTTGTGTCTTTGACCCATTGGCATCGAAGCACCGGGATCTGGATGTTAAGACTCTAGTCAAGCTCCCAAATGTCTTAAATGATGTCGTAGTATGACTTCTTCTCGCTTGTTTCGTCCAACGCCTCCACGCGAACTCCACTATTCTGAGCTGTGCTTTTCTTGTCCTTGCCTATCATGTAAAATGTATATCCGCCAATGTCGTACCCTTGCCATGAGGTCACGAGGCTACTTGGGCCAGTTGCCAGCCTCTGCAAGGTTTTTTCCTCGAGCGTTTCACCGAACGGCAGGTTTTGCTCCTTCAACCATTCAGGAAATCTGCGCTTTTGTTCCTTTGAGATCCAAAGAGCCGGTCTTCTGGGGTTCGAGGCTCTAATCTCATTCATGTGCTTCTCAATGTACGGCTCGAGGATGGCGAGCTGTTGCAGCACGCTGTTATGTGCTTCCGCTACAGCAATGTAGTCGTTATCATAGAACCTTTTCTTGCCTACTGTCCCCTTCCCAGTTAACCGACCCTCGTGTAGAGCGGGGGGGTATCCCAATGGGTGTGGCATCCTTCATGTAATCTATACAGCAGTCGACCACCTCCTCAGTTGTGTACCCCTCTATCATTGATCCCTCCGGATGAGCTCGGTTACGGACATATCCTTTCAGAACCGACATGTACCTCTCGTACGCCCACATCTGATGTAGGTATAGAGGACCAATTTCGATAATCTGAGGGACGATGTGGACAATCAGATGTTCCATCATATTGAAGTACGATGGAGGGAAAAACATCTCAAGCTGACACGCTGTCTCGATTGCGAACGATTGAAGGGGGCCTAACTCTTCAGGATCAAAAACCTTCTGTGATATTCGATTGAAAAAGTAGCACAACTTTGTTATCACTACCTTAGTGTGAACTGGCTTGACCGCTCTTATAGCAATAGGTAGGAAGACAATTAACATCTTATGACAGTCATGAGCATTGTACCCAGAGATGGTCAAATCTTTCACGGATACAAGTTTTCTAATGTTCGATGAGAAACCAGTCGGGACTTTCAAACTATGCAAGCATCTACAAAAAGCCTTTTTCTCTTCTTGTGTCAGTGAGTAGCATGCCAGAGGAATATCGATCTTTCCATTTGCCAGATCTTTTGGGTGAAGGTCATGCCTTATGTCCATATTGACCAGGTTGGTATGTGACTTCAGCCCATGTTTCGTCTTACTCGGGATGTCTAATAAAGTGCCAATGGTGCTGTCGAACACATTCTTCTCAAGATGCATTACGTCAATGGCATGACGAATCTCCAGGTCTTTCCAGTAATCCAGGTACCTGAAAAATATTGAGTGCTTCTTGAAAGGTAACGTATTTTCCTAATCTGTTGCATCTATTTTATCTTGATCTGTTGCTTTCTTCCTCTTGCCTGCCTTCTTCTTTCCCTTTCTGAAAACAACCTTAGTATTCTTTGTCATGTTGAAGACTTGTTTACCAGTTTGTGTTTCAGGAGGAAGATCGTTCTCTACTGTATTGTCAAATAATTTGGCCATCGCACGCCACTTGTGTCTTTGTGGTAAGAACCGACGATGACGCATGTACACTACCTTGCTTGAGGCGGTGAGGTACTTGTACGACGTGTTGTCGATACATATAAGACATCCAAACTTCCCCTTAAGCTGACCTGAGAGCGAAAAGTTCGCCGGTAGGTTATTGATGGTAACGAATATGATGGCACGCAGAGTAAAATGTTCCCTGCAGTATTCATCCCACACTTGTAACCCTTCTTTTTACATTTCTTGCATGTCCTCCATCAATGATTCAAGAAACATATCTATGTCAATCCCAAGCTGTTTTGGCCCTTGTATAAGGATAGTCAACAAAATGTAGTTTCGCTTCTGGCAAATCCATGTAGGCAAGTTATACATGGTGAGCAGCACTGACCAAGTGTTGTGTGAGCTGCTTAAGTAACCGAACGGGTTCATTCCGTCCGTGCTCAAGGCAAACCTTATATTTCTCGGTTCCTTTGCAAATTCCTGGTGTAGTGCATAAAAGTTTTTTCACTGTCGAGCATCGGCGGGGTGTCGAATCATACCATCTGTTTTCCGACCCTCTTGATGCCATCTCATCAACTCGGCATCGGTACGGTTTGAAAACAGCTGCTTCAGGCGATCTTTCACTGGCAGGTACCACATCACCATAGCCGGAATCTTTTTCTTTGCTGGCACCGATGAATCTTGGTCGACCACCTCTCCGTCTGAGGCTCCGTTGCCCATCGTGTACCGACTCGTCCCACATGTTGGGCAACAGTCTAAATCCGCATATTCCTTGCGGTACAATATACAATAATTTACACATACATGAATTTTTTGAACACCTAGAGATAATGGACATATCAGTTTCTTGGCTTGATATGTGTTGGTCAGCAACAAGTTCGGCTTTGGAAGCATAACTCTCAACAGACCCAACAAATCGTTGAAGCTAGTGTCCGACCATCCATGTCTGGCCTTCAATTTGAGCAGTTCAAGTACAGAGCGTAACACGATGTAGTCCCTGTCACATCTTTTCGATTCATCATAAAGAAGGTCCTTCGTTGCTTTTTCCAACGCTTTCCAATTGTCCAACCCTTGTTTTGTCGAAGTTAGGACCTCTGGTTCAACGTGCCGCAACATATCCTCCAGATCAAAATTAATATCTGCATCATCTATCCCAGAGCCACCAAATTCTGGGATTGTTCCCTGGGACATGTCTTCGATTATAAAATTTTCTTCCGCATCAAAGCAAAAAACATCAGCCTTTTCATTACGAACGGCGACTTCCCCGTGACAAGTCCATATCTTATAATCATCCTTAAATCCACGCTCTACAATATGCCCCAAAATTATCTTTGGGTCTTGCAACATCTTTTCGTTCTTGCAATCAAAGCATGGACAAAAAATGTCCCTCCTGTTCTCTCTCAAAGCATGTGCCTTTGCTTGATCAACAAATTTGGATGCTTCCTTCAAGAACGCCGGATAAGTTCTTCTTGTGTCGTACATCCATGCCCGATCTATCTCCTAAAAAAACATCTCCGATGGGTTGAATTGAACTTTATTAAATCATATAGAAAACGATACGACTTAAACGAATATTATATTACTCTTTGTGCACTACTGAGTCCAATAACATTAATTTAAAAATAAAACATTAACTATAATTACTAAATTTGCAAAACTAGTATATTCGTTGCATTCCACCGAACAAATTTAAAATAAATGAAGGAAACTAAACAAAAAGTAAATTAAAGTACTATGCACTACTAAATACTATTCAAATTTATTCATGCAAACAATATATCTAATCGATAAATAAATAGTCCATTTCCAAAAATAAAAAAATTTGTCGCTTTTAACCGATAAAAATTGAAATAAATGGAGACAAACCTAACCAAGAATTAGACACTTTTTAACACATGCCATGCAAATAATATCTGTTAACTAAAAATATAAAAGTGCCTACACTACTCCATTTATAAAGGTGCAAATTTCATCGTATTGCATCGATAAAAATTAAAATAAATAGAAGCAAATGAAGGAGGACAACAAACATGTCACCTTTTATATCGGTCCCAAGCAAAGATTTGAGGTTGAAAACCTCCTCCCCTAATTTGTGTCAAGTTTAGGAGAGAGAGAACGCCGGGCTTGAATAGGACAAGCTCGGGCTGGGGCTATATATGGATATCATCATCACGTGCGGTTGCATTAAACGGCCCGCACGGGATAATAGATTATCCCGTGCGGGCGGTTTAATGCGACCGCACGCGATAATGAGTCGTGTTAAGACGCCCGCATGGGATAATAGATTATCCCGTGCGGACGTGAGACCGGCCCCCGATAGACCGGTTTTTCCAAACGGCGCTACTTACGGCCCATCTGGAATTCATCGGGAGTCTCGTACAGAAAAAATCATCTTTTCTGTAGTAGTGTAAAGGTAGCAGCTGCTAGATACTTTGAACGCCTCTGCAATTAATCCAGGTCGGCCAGCGTTAACGACGTTGCAGCAGAGATTGCCCTAGCGATCGAAAGCTACCTGCAGCTTTCCACCGTGTAATGCTAGCTAAGTAACATTAAAGCTCATGCTAGATATTCAGCAGTGACACTGTGCTTACCTTTCATGTGAAAATGATATGTTCCCAACCTGTAATTAGTCGAGTAGTTACATGAAAGCACCAAGTCGGCTCTGTCGGTTACAACCAGCTTCAGTTAACTGAGATTTAACAGTTACCTTATGCAGGGAAAAAATCTCTTACATATAGTGATATGGATGATAATGTGGGGATTGTCAGATCCGAAGGTTCTCAACCGGAGTACGGGTGTTACCGGTGCCGAAGAAGAGAGGAGCTCAGTCACGGATCTCAGCGCGGATCTGACGGTGAAGAAATCTTTCTCAATTTTCCTGTCAAATGCCACTTAGCAAATTTGGATGATGTTTCGATTTTGAGCTAAAATAAGATGTTCTGTGAAATATTCTTAGATTGATGAAATATTTATTGATTGCAGTGGGATTTTTTTCCCATTATTTTGACTCCAACATGCAACAAGAATAATGTTTTCAGATAGACATGTGCCAGCTAATAAGTTAGTTGAATCATACGTAGGTAGCTGGTAGGATCAGGTATTGAGGCATAACCGTAATGCTGGTGACTCTACACACCACTTTGATCAAATCCAGAAGACCGAATTAAACTATATGGCATGCTCGATCTTTGCATAACCTACGAATGGACATCTTTTAACAAAGGTATCCCTTCCGATCCATCCAACTAACTTGACTCCCATTCCGGCCGTTTACTTACTTTCTCTGATCAATCACTGCACAGCAAATGGCAAACGGTGAGTGTGGATCGATCAAACGATTTGATTTTCTTCAGGTAGAAGCAAAAGGAAGAAACAGAACGACGAAGAACAATCGGAGCACCAAGCTGCAACCTCGGCAGTACACAATGCTGCTGCTGCCGTGTAAAGCGTACAAGGTGATCTACACTTATATCGGATAAGAGATCAGGCTAGTACTTTTTTTTTCAAAACCTTTTCGTCTTCATCATCTTCTCGATCACAAGAAGGAAAAGCAGAGGAGGAGAAGACGAGATGGATAGATAGATAGGCGTCAGTGCGTCACCTTCCACTGTTCTCGTACGACATTGGCATTGCCAAAACCCAGCACAGCCATGGACGAGTCCACCTGCTAGTAGCTCCCAACTTTGCATTCGTTTCTTTCTTTAATTCCCTCTGTGTCTGTCTATCTGTTGAATTCTTTGCTTGCCAAGGAGGAGAAATGGGGCATGGTTGATGGCAGATTTGACGACCTCCAAACAGTCAAACAGTCATCAGCTGTAGGTTGTTGCTGTGATGGATGATACGAATCAATTCCCTGTGTTCTTGGATGCATGCATGGCATGGCCCAGGAGGGAAGGGATCAAAGGCTAGCCCCTACACTGTTTGGCTGCTTTTGTGTGCATGCTTTTTTCTGAATGTTTTTTTGCCAGCCTTGCCACTGTTTCGGTTGACCTTGCACGTTGCACGTAGCTGAAGTCAATGGGCAATGTTGGCCAAGTGCTGTTGAGGTGGAGTCCATGCGGCGCCAAGTCATCTCGACTCCGACGTGATCACTGTTCATGTGCAAATAATCTCTCATGTACTTCGAGAGTCAGTTTTTTTTCTAAATAAATAGATGGTTTTAGAGAAAATCAAACAAGTAACATAGAAAAAAACTTAAATTCAAGAAATACTGTCAATGCGTGCAAATTTCATAAATATCATCGTACAAACAATTTTGTCCCAAAAATACGATCGTCGTTAAGGGTCCGTCCATCCCGCGACGTCAAATGCATTGTTCATCTTATAGCACTTGACGAAGGGCTACTAACAGAACCTTAATGCCAATGGCATTTTTAAAATAAAGTCACTTGTACAATGTCATTTTATGAAACTCATACTTGTCGATGAAATTTCTTAGAATTTGACGCTTGTTAATGTCTTTTTTGGATTTTTCTCATGATTTTATGATAACTATTAAGTGTACACACGAATGAATGAACTATGACAAAATTAAAAAATAGATTTGAAATAGTTGTTTAAGAAATTCGTATATGAAAGTATTTTTTTGTATATATATAAAAGTTGTACCGCTTAAGAGTCGAGAACCATTCCTCAGACAAAGCACGTCCTAATCAGAGAATGCATGCATTGCAACCTTGCAGGGCACCAAACGACTCAAATGTTAAGCAACTGAGCAAACCATTTTTTTAGATAAGGGTATTTTTTTTACCCGGTCTTTACATCTAATCGAATATATGCAGCATTTTTTAAATTGAGAACTTAGCCTCTTAAACAACTCAATCTGAAATTTGCTTTTATAGAGAATTAAACTCAAGATCTTATGATGCTACTTAGGTCACTGTAACCACTAGACTACATGTCCTTTCATCACTACTTTCTAGCAACTAAGCAAACCGTATATCTATAGCAACTACTTTCTCCACCGTTTTTTTATCCAGATCCAACGTGGATGTTGGGGAACTTTAAGTCCAGACAAGGAGAAAAGAGGAGAGAGAAAAAAAAGTAAGGAGGACTGAAGGAGAAAAAAAATGAGCCCCCCTTCCTTTCAATCCTAGCTAGATCCATCCTTGCCTGTATACCTCTGTATTGTACGGTCGATGGTGGTATACATGCCCCCGTACGTACGTATATACGATATACGTAGCTGTGTCATGTACTAGGTATAGTGATGGTGAGCTCATGCGGCGACGGCTGCGTCACATCAATGCCATGTCAAGCAAAGGGAAACGAAGAAATTAAAGAAGTCAAGTTGCAATATGCTAAAGAAAGGGAAGAGACGAAGAGCAGACAGGCGCATTGCATTGCATGGACCGGCTGCTGGAAAAGATGGGGAAGATTTGGGGGCACTCTTTTCGCCGAGATATAAAGCGATCGATCGATTTACGTCTGCCATGTCGGCATTGCACATTGCCAGCCGCTTTGCACGTACGCATATATAGCCAATTTCATTTTTAGGTTCTAGCTGCTGCTGCCGTTGTGGTGGGGCCTACGGGCTTGTCACCATGTTAATTTTAGTTATCTGCACTATATCTCCTTTTGCTATTTCCTGCTTTTGACATGGATTTAATCATATGTGACAGCCGGAGATAACCTTAGTTATTAGTAGATTCTAGGAGTAATCCGCAAAGGCTCCTACTTGCCAGCTGAGTGCGTTGCGTTGCGTGTTTCATATAATAAATCGTTTTGATTTTATTTAATCAAAATTTTTAATTTTAATTAATTTTTGTAAAAAATATAATTAGTATTTTAAATACAAAACAAATATATTATCAAAAATATATTAAATATTAATTTTAATAAAATTATTTTGGTGTTGTAGACGTTGTTAAATTTAAAAAAATGACTAAAAAAAATCAAAAGTGACTTATAATATGAAACGGAGTGAGTACAACTAATATTGTCACACTTTTTTTTACTAAGATAGCTAAGTTTAATCTTGTCATTCTTTTATGACAAACAAAAAGACAAATTAAGGATGTGTTTGGTTGCCGGTCATACTTTGCCATAACTAAGGTTAGACAAATTGTGGTAGCCTCAAAAGTGTGGTGAACAGATTGCTAGTCACAAAGTGTGACAAAGTTAGCAAGAAAATTAAGTCTATGACACGTGAAACATGCTATTAAAAAGTGTGATAAACCATAATTGTGACAGTGAACCAAACATATGTCTAACAAATTATGACAACCAAAAGGTGGTGTGACAAAGTGTGACCATGAAACAAACACTTCCTAAACTTAAGGCAAAGTTTGGTGAGAAAATAAAGTGTATGACATATGGGTCAGGTGGCTAAGAGTAAAACAAAATAAAGTTGTGACAAAGAATCAAACACTATCTATTAAAACTATGACTTACTAAAGTTAAGTCTGACAAATTTAATTGTCAACCAAAGAGGCCCTAACTCCCCCTACCTTTTAATCATCTGTCATCAAGCAGTTTTTACGAGTATTTGGTAAAAGTAGCTTTGGTAGTGATAGAAGTGTTCTGTTCCTGTTCTACCATGTTCAAAATGGATAGGCCTTGAACTGTTTTATTCATTGGAGGTCCATCGAACTGGCTCTAAAACAGTAAGCACATTGGAGCCCATTTGCACTTGGGCCTATACAGGGACACTAACTCAAATTGTCATGGAATATATCTATTTTGTCTTCCTCATGTTTTGCTTCTAATTGAATCGTTCTCGTCAATCGTAAAATCAGGTATAATGCTTTTTTATCTTTGAAAACTGATGCAAATAAACTTCTTTGATGGTTTGAGAATCAATTTCTACTGACATGACAACTGACCATAGTTGACTTGCTGAGTTAGCAGATAAGATTCAATATCAACTACTTTCATCTCATCTCATCTCATCTTCTGGCTCCTCTCTTTTTTCGTCTCCTCCCCTCTCGACTCTCAAGTCACGTCGAGGCGAGGCCGGGTGGAGCTCGGTCCTACAGAGCCCACTGCGGTGGTGGCGCAACCAGTTCTGGCCACGTCAGCTCGCCGTTGCACGTACGGCGCCGCCATGCCGTCGCCGACACGGACGGCTACCACGGGATGAGGGGGGCATAATAGACATAATCCTATTGTCATACATGTACATTTGGGATAAGTATCTTGATATCCTGTATTCCTGTTGTACCAGACCAGACTACTGTACCAGAGGGAAAGGATCAAAGGAATCAGCATCTGCAGTCTGCACCGCAATGAAGTGATGCAGCGATGCATGCTGAAGTTTATCACAGATGGACCATGCCATGCACCAGCGCGGTCCAAACTGTCTGCGCAACCTTTTCAGTTTTCACCATGCATTCAGATTCACAGTCAGCCATGCGACCAGCATATGCAGTCCTCCTAGTACTAGCATACATGCTGCCAAGTGCGAACCTCACTACAGTAGTACGTGACCACACTGCTGCCGCTATAAAATCACACCGACACCGGAAAGGACCCTGACGTTATAGTTGGCCATATGGTCCGAGGCTCGACAGCCCGACCCATGGTACGGGATTTTGGCTCAGCCCAAGCACGACACAGCCCGACTGGAGTCGGGCCCGTGTCGACACGGTCCGAAAGTTGGGCCGTGCCTGGGTCGTTGCCTTGGCACGGTGGGCCGGCCCGGCATGGCACGGACCAAGATCGGCACGATAGGCTGGCCCGGCACGGCACGGCCCAATGGTAGGCACGACCGCGGCCCGATCCAACGATCGGTCGCACAGGCCGCCGGCCTGTTCGGCCCAAGACCCCGCACCCGTATATATAAACGACCACGCAGCCGCTGAGCCGCATCCCTAACCCTAGACCACATCCGCCGCCCTCTCCAGATCCAGTCGGTCTCGGTCCTCTTCCTCTCTCTGTCTCTCAACCCTAACCCTAGACCACATCCGCCGCCGCCGCCGCCACAGCCCACAGCCACCGCTCACCGGCCACCGCCCATCGATTCGCCTCGACGGCTCCACCCTCCACGCCTCCACCGCTGCACGCCTGCACTCCACGCCTCGAGCGCTCCTCGCCGGACGAGGGCCATCGCCCTCCGGCGTCCTCCCGCTGGGGAAATGAGGGCCTCTGCCTTCTTGAGTCCGGTCTTCTCATAGATCTGTGAGCTCTTCGTCTTCAACGGCAACTCCGGTGCTCCGGCTGCGCAGGTACAAACTCAAACCCTAACTTCGGTCTATCTCTTTTCTCCATCTGAGCCTTAACGTTGAGTGTGCTTGTAGGTCGCAAGCCCGTTGCTGAACGGCAGCCGCCGTTGAGGAACCGGAGTGCCCGCGATGGACGACGATCCTAACTCCGTCAACTACGAGTTGAGGATGATGGGGATGTGCGGTGATGGCACCGATAACTTGGAGGAGGAACGTGTGGAGGTGTTCGGCAACACTTCGTCCATTCCGGCCAATGTCCATGGCAACGACGACCCGCAGTCGCAGCCAAAGCCGGTCGACGGCGGTGCTCCTGGAGCCGGTGGCAGTGGGACACTGTCGTCCGGCTTTAGCTCCAGCAACAAGAGGAGCAAATCTTCTCAGGTATGGTCTGACTTTGAGGAACTTTTTGAAGAACGTAATGGATCACAGGTTCGAGTCTCTGCTAAATGCAATTACTGCCATAAAACTTTGAGTGCTCGTTCTTCTGGTGGTACTGGACATTTGCTTAGGCATATTAGTTCATGCAAACCTAGAAGGCTTGGGTCTAATGCCATGTCTCAGTCCATGCTTAGGTTTAATGCAGATAGTTCTATTACTCCATGGGAATATAGTGCTGATGTTGCTAGAGTACAATTATGTAGGTTGATTGCTAGAGAGGATCTTCCAATTTGTTTTGGTCAATCTGCTGCTTTTGTGGACTATATTAAGCTAGCTCATAACCCTAGGTTTATTCTTGTCTCTAGGCAAACTACCACAAGAGATCTTTATAAGTACTTTAAGGATCGTCGTTCTTTTCTTATTGAGTGTTTAAAATCTGTTAGCTCTGTTGCTTTAACATCTGATATATGGTCTGGTAATGCTAAGGAAGATTATTTGAGTGTTGTAACTCATTATGTTAATTCTGATTGGCAATTAGAGAAGAGGGTTTTGGCTCTTAGGCTCATTGATGTGTCACACAGTGGTACTAATATTGTTGAACGTGTGCTTGCTGTTGCTGAGGATTATGGTATAACTGATAAGATTTTCTCTATTACATTAGATAATGCCTTTGCTAACACTAAAGCAATGGAGACCCTTACTCCTGCTTTATCTGGTTATGTTAGTGATTTATTTTTGCATCAACGCTGTGCATGTCATATCATCAATTTAATTGTTAAGGCTGGACTTGAGAGGTTCAAGCCCATGCTTAATGCTTTTAGATCTGCTATTTCATTCATTAATGCATCTAATCAGCGCATTGCTGCATACAAAAACTTCTGCATTGCTAAGGGTATTCGTCCTCGTAAGTTTGGTTTGGACATGGATGTTAGATGGAATGCAACATATCTAATGCTTAAGCATCTCATACCACATAGGGAAGCTTTTTCAGTCTTTATTACTACACATCATCCTTTGGTTAATGGCCAGCCATTACTCACAGACAGACATTGGACATGTGCTGAAATAGTTTTATTATTCCTTGAACAATTTTATGACTCAATTGTTGTCCTGTCTGGTGTTTATTATCCAACATCTCCACTAATTATGCATCATATTCTTGAGGTTGCTAGACATCTACACACTTATGAGAATGATGTTAACCTTGCACATGTTGTTATCCCCATGAAAGATAAGTTCGTGGCCTACTGGTTTGATATTCCAATTCTTTATTCATTTGCTTTTATCTTGGATCCTAGGGCCAAGATCAGGGGACTTAGTAAAGTGTTTCAGATTATGTCTCAACTCATTGGTAATGATTACTCTATTTATTTAATTACTGTTAGGGCTGCATTGTTTGATTTTTTTGCTAAGTATGAAAATAAGTTTGGTGCTGTGAGATTGGAAAGGGCCAAAATTCCAGGCCCTTCCACTGGTAAGAAAAAATGTGCTTGGGGAAGGATATTTGGTGCTTCTGCTGGTGCCATTCCTGGTGCTGGGCTTGGTGCTGGTGCCAGTTCAGGTGCTGGGCTTGGTGCTGGTGCCAGTTCATGTGTTAGATTTGGTGCTTCTGCCAGTCCAGGTGCTGGTGCCAGTTAAGGTGCTGGATTTAATGCTGGTCCATTATCTAGGATGACATCTGCTAGTTCTTTGCTTCAGGCAGCTTCTTCAGCTGCTAATCTCAATGCTTCTGAACTGTCTGCATATCTTGACAGTGATACTGTCATTCTATATGATGATGACTTTAATATCCTTAACTGGTGGCAACAACACAAACTCACTTATCCTGTTCTTTCCATCTTAGCTAGAGATGTTTTGACTGTTCCTGTATCTACTATATCGTCCGAGTCTGCTTTTAGCCTAACTGGCAGGATCATCGAGGAGTGTCGGCAGCGTCTAGATCTTGGGATGGTGGAACTGCTGGCAGTGACCAAGGATTGGGAGCTAGTAGATGCAAAGACTCAACATACCACTGATAATCTGGAGCTTTTTCAGTCTTTTGACAACTTGTATCTCGATGTTGATGATGTAAACACTGGAACTATATGAACTGTTAAGACTATGAACATTTTAAAGCTGTGGGCTGTACTCTTTTCCTTTCTAGGGTTTTCTCACGAGGTGTGAGTTTTTATCTAGAAAGGTTTTTAACGAGGCAGCCATTGCACTAAGCAGCTGACTGAATTCCACTGAATGGGTACTGAACTTTCTAGGGTTTTCAGATTGTGACTTGAATTGTTGAAGTGTTCAAATCTAGGGTTGAATTGTTGTTCAAATCTAGGACATTGAATTGTTGAATTGTTGAATTGTTGAAGTGACTCAACTTTCTAGGGTTTTCAAATCTAGGGTTGAATTGTTGTTCAAATCTAGGACATTGAATTGTTGTTCGAATCTAGGACATTGAATTGTTGAATTGTTGAAGTGACTGAACTTTCTAGGGTTTTCAGATTGTGGCTGAATGTGGCTGAATTGCTGATTGTGAAGTTGTGATTGTGAATTGAATTGTGAATTGTGAATTATGAATTGAATTGTGTAGTTGTACTTGAATTGTGTAGTGTTCAAATCTGTAGTTGTAATTGAATTGTGAATTGTGAACAACCAGATTTGAATGTGATTGTGAAGTGGTCAATCTGAATTTTGAATGTTGAAATTTGTATTTGTTGTGAAAAAATGAACTGTTCTGTTGTTTATTTGCAAGTCGTGCCTGGGCCGGCACAGGCATGGTGGGCTGGCCGTGCTTTCGGGCCGGCACGGCACGGCCCGTGCCTTATTGGGCCGTGCCTGGGCCATAAGTTCAGCTTATGGGCTGGTCCGGCACAACACGAAAAGCATGTCGGGCTGTGCTGGCCCGACATGCCTTGGGCCGTGCCCTAGTCGTGCCCGGGCCGTGTCGGGCCGGGCCGCCCATTTGGCCATATATACCTGACGTTGCAACTGTCCCAAACAATGCACGAGACAAGCAGTAACCAACAAGATCCATCGTGAAAGGATTCAGAGTTTCAGGCATCGAGCCCAGAACGGATGGTAGTAGAGTAAAGAGTTAATTCAGGTTGTAGAGAAGTGCCTTTTTTATATTTTATACCTTTTAAAAACTTATTTTATAAATAGATTTTTAAAAAACTTATTTCGAGAATGAACGATTTTCTCGGCGCATTGGCACCGTAATACAACATGACTACTTGCCCCACACGAAAGCTAAGTCACTAATGTGAAGAAAGACGATGCCAATGTCATTGGTACCGAGATCCTACTGAGGATCTATTTGTAAATATTTTTTTATTTT
Source organism: Oryza officinalis (assembly GCA_008326285.1). Classification (NCBI taxonomy): domain Eukaryota; kingdom Viridiplantae; phylum Streptophyta; class Magnoliopsida; order Poales; family Poaceae; genus Oryza; species Oryza officinalis. The sequence continues at coordinate 32,973,390 of BDMV01000009.1, read as the reverse complement.
AAATAGGTCTTTTTTAATTATAAATAGGGCTTTTTTAGAATTTTTTTTGCAAATAGGTTCTCGGCGCTAACCCTTCACATTAGTGACTTAGCTTCCGTGGGAGACAAGAGGAACGGTACCAATGTCATGTTGGGCACGGCGCCAATGATGCTGAAAAAAGAATCCATTCTCAAAATAAGTTTTTTCAAAGGTCTATTTATAAAATAATTTTTTAAAAAGGTCTAAAATTAAAAAAATGCTGGTATGAAGACTATGCTAGCAGTGCATTACTCTGTTCCAAAAAGACAAATCCTAATTACGAACCCAGACACATACTACGAACCTGAACACGAATGTATCTGTTCGTAGGTAGGATTTGATTTTTTTAGAGAAGGGAGGGGTACGTACAAAATAAGGAAACGCTCATGTGATCGACTCACCGACCCATCTGCACACGTTGCCCCATGAACCAACCCACCTGGTTCTGTTCTGCACTTCTCTCCTCTCAAAAAATGTCACAGCCTCACAGGTTGGTTGCTGCAATGTGCTGATGTGAAGATTAATTAACTTTTGTGACAGGAAGGAGACCAATTAATTACTTCCTCTACCCAATTAATCAACCCAGTTTTTGTACTAGATGCAGCTAGGCCTCACGGATCCATGGTGATAGATAATCTATACAATTCGCGAATCGCAATACGGCCCGAGGTCAAAATGTCGGGCCGGCACATGGCGCCATGGCGGATCCACGTCTGGCACGAGGTGTGCTCCGGCGGAGACAGCAACGGCAGCGGCGGCGGCGATCGATCTCTACCACGGCAGCCAGTGGCGGCCGCGGGCGGTGCAGAGCCACGCGAGCACGGCGGCGGCCGCTTGGCCGGCGACGAGGAGGGGGCTGGACGCCGTCAGCGAGGCGCTGCTCGACGCGTCGTAGTAGCCGCCGTTGCCGCCGCCGCCGCCGCGGTTGAGGAAGGAGACCGTGTCGTTGATGAGAGGCAGCCCCGTCCCCGACGCCGACGGGTTCGTGCCGCCCACGGACGACTTGAGGCTGGAGTGACATCACACCATAGTTAGTTAGTTGATCACCTAGTTACACGGCCATGGCTACGTGTTACGTGTAGATAGCTTATTGGACGCGACAAATTAACTAGTTGCTTGCAACTTAATTAGTCGGCACAAGACGTTAATTAAGCCTGCAATTAATCATCTTCAACGTATAGCAGTACATCGGATCATGCATGATCATTGACCAACCATCCACCCACGTTCTTGTCAATGATTCGATGGTTGGTACATGATACTGCATTGATTTATCTGTTTGGTTTCATTACCTGGAGATGCTAGGGCAGAAGACGACGAGGTAACTGACGGTGCCGGAGGCGCAGGTGAAGGTGGAGGTGGCGTCGTCGTAGGCGTAGCTGTAGGCGCGCGGGCACGCGTTCTTGAAGAACTGCGAGTACGCCGACGGCTGGCACGTCGCCGGCGTGCTGAACGCGCCGTTGCAGCAGTACTCCGGCGTGCCGAACGCCTCGCACGCGCTCTTGCAGGCGATGCCGGCGCCGTCGGAGCCGGCCACCTTGAGGTCGGCGGGGCACGGCCCGTTCAGGTCGACAAGGCACCCCGTGGCGCCGCACGCCGCGCCGCCGGCGCCGCCCTGCGGCACCACCACCATCGGCAGGTTGGAGCCGTCCACGAGGCTCACGTCGTAGAAGTCGTTCCCGCCGGCGCCGTTGAGGGTGAACTCTGCCAGCGTCGCGGGCGGCGCCGCGCCGCCGCCGGTGCACTCCACGGCGCCCGACCCGCAGTCGCCCGTGGCGCACGCGAACCGGCCGGAGCCCTGGTCTGCAGCGCAGAGCGTCCGGCCCCAGACTCGGCCCGACCACGCCGCGGGCGCGTCCACGGCGCGCGACTCCCCCGGCGCCAGCGCGAACCCCGTGGTGGACAGCGGCGGCGAGCCGGCGCTGGACAGGAGGCCCGGCCACACCGTGTAGGCGCAGGAGTTGGTCAGCGTGAACGTCGTGCACAATGCCCCTGCACAGCAACAACAATCTCATCAGTAATCATTCAAACACAGCTACTACCACATTGCACAGCTGATCACCAATGCAAGTACGTACTTGAGAGTGAGATCAGTAGAAGAGTGACGGGGAGGAGACGGCTAGGCTTCGCCATTGCCGGATGCAGCGAGCTGGATGGATCGGAAAACGAGTGTGCGTACGATTTCTTGATAGATTTTGGTGGAGTTCGTGGTAGCGATGCGATGCGCGTAATCAAGCACCTTAGCACCAGGGTTATAAGTAAGAGAGAGCGCTTGCTTGGAGGCTCGTGATGGGCTGATGGCCGGTGCTGCGCAGCGCAGGTCAACATGTTAGTATCTCTCTTTGTTATGCTGGCTCAACGTTCGAGTTTGCTGCAGAGGAGTGGCCAATAAGAGGCTGCCACGTGGTGGAAGCAGATGAATTGGTGAAACCGCGAGATTTAACCCTGGTACGAAGCGACATGAAAGCCTTTCGTGTAGCAACACCTCGCTAATTACCAATTGGCAGTGGTATTAACATGTTTACTTTACGCTAGAGCATCACTTGATCATCTTTAGTAGTATAGTAATAATCTTTACAGTAGCTTGAAGCAAATGTTGAGTTGAGCCCCAGAAAATTGCGAATCTAGAGGAGGCGAGGTGAGGCGTGAGCGTCGTTGTGCAGAATGCAGAGAGACATTCGTCATCCTTCCCGGAACGCCAAGCGGGATTCGCGGTGAAGAATCTCACTGGTGAGTGTGATGAGCTCCGAGTTGGCTGCCAACTGCCTGCTGCTGTTCGTATGCAATGCTCTGCTCAAGTCAAATTTTGATCCCATCTCTGACAGCCACGCTGCCATCACTACCTGTTTCTTTGCTTATTATATGCTCCTCCATCTTGCAACTCGAGGTGAGAGATGCAGCAAATTTGTAAAATGTGTATTTTTTAAAGACCTTTTTAAGCCTAGTGATATAGTACTACTGATATGTTATGTTTTTTTTAGTATTTGTAGATTTATGGGAAAGCAGCTCCAGAAGTTTGTGCAGTAAATTTAGTGTTGACAGTCATTTGGACTGGACAACACAAACTACAAGCACTTCCTGTTTCATCTGCCAAATGTGTGTCGTCGAAAGCTGTTAAACCCTGTTTCAAGTTTGTCCTCAGGTGCTACATTACCACTGATGACCTCAAGTACTACTAGTATAATCGGCCGGATTAATTTGTCTGGCTGCCTCATGTTCAGACTTCAGATGGGCGGCTCACTGCTCACCTGTTCAGAGTTCAGGCTTCAGACTACGCAATGGGGCTATGTACCGAGTATATGCCTTTTAGACAAACGAACCGTCCGTACTTGTTTAGTGCTAACAACTCGTACCTAACAGGATACTATTTTGAAAATTCTGAGATTCTACTGATGTACCACAATTTTCTGTAGCGGACGGTATGTCCTCATCGATCGAGTTTGATTGTTTTGTCAATGGACTCTGTTCTGAATTTGGTTCGATGAACAACTCCCAATGTCTCCCAGTGTTTCAGTGACCCACCTTACCCGGCCCAATAAGTAGAGCCCATGCTGCAGTGCCTGTTCTTTTTACTCAGGCCTGATCCATGTCTCAACAAGAAAGGGAAATGGGCCCGGTTGCACCAACTGGCAAGTGGCAATTTTCTAAATGGAACAATTGACTTCCCAAGCTTCTAAGTGGTGTGATTTTTATAAAAACTTTTATATGTGAATTTCTTAGAACATTGTTTTAAATCCATTTTTGAACTTTATAATATTAATTTATTTATTTTAACCTTCGAATAATTGTCACACCATTCAGCTGTTCAACCATTCAGCACAGAAGAACAACATTAGTTTCTGCTTTCTTTTAGCTACTGTTCCACCTGATGCTCTCTCAAGATTAAAGACAACGGATTATATCTGCTAAAAACAACAAAAGGAGCACAAGGAAACGAAACGATTTTTTAATATAATGTTAACACATACAGAAATTAAAACAAATATATCATGATGAGGCTTATGATGTCGATTAGTTGCAGGCACGCCCATCTTTTTTGCCTGCCTGCTCCACTGATGTTTTATTCGACGCGCTGAACAATCGAATGCAGACAGACAATCTAGCTACCAGCTTAACACATCAAACCAATCAATTCATCAGCATTTAACTAATCCACGACCACAAGAGGATGGAATCATGGTGTTTGATTGTTTCCAACCGCTACAGCCATATGCCCATTTTGCATGTTTTGAGTGATGACATTTGAAAAGTGCAGAGAAAAATACCTTTCACCGACGCAGGCTTTGGCAGCGGCTGTGCACAAAGGATGAGACTGAAATTACAAGAGGAACCAGCCATTCAACCGTCTCCAGATGACAGGTATACTGCAGAATCAGAAGACACCTGCACAATCAGTCTCATGGCTGTCGCTATGCTCGTATAGGAAGGGCCCATCTGCTGTTAATACGAGCTACAGACGGAACCTGACACTGCCTGGCATGAGAAAGGAAGAAAAGGCTAAATAGTGTTAGAACAAGATTGAGATCCAAATAGTACCCATGCAACCAATTAGGTTTGAGTCTTTCAGAACCTCACATACCTGAAGATGGGTCATGCACCGATTCTTGATAGGAAAACTACAAAGATCAGCTGGTAATTGTTGTGACAGTTTGGTCAGGTAATAACTGATGACCTCAATCTCAGGCTACATCCTGTTACACCACATGAAACTGAGTATGTGATTTGTTTGAACTGATGAAATGGATTGTCTGAAAGGTAGTCGTAACAGGACCAGATAGGGGCCTAGCCAAGGTTATGTCCACATCAAAATTATGAAGCAAACTGCTGTTGCATTGATGTATATGGAGAATTTGGAAAGCACAACTTACTGCACTCACAACCACGAAAATATAAAGTAGGTACTTGATCGGTATGCATTTCCTAAGTAAGAAGTGTTCCAGCATATTCATCACGTATAGTAATTTCAAAGAATGGCTACAGAATACAGACCTACAACCTACAAGTCATAGGAATATAATCCGCCACCTCATAGTATATTAGTATATACAGAAAACAATGATGCACTGCTACAGATATGCTGCAAACAAGAATGATATTCTGACGACAAAGACTATAAGATCAAAACAAGTACCTGTAACACCTTTGCCAGTATAAGGTTAACCTCTGGTGAAGTTGACTAGTGAAAAGACTGGAACCTGTAATTGCATCTCAAGCATGAATGAAAAATTGGTGAAGTGTACAGTCATCATTGAGCAGTGAAAACAGTCTAACTGTGAGGTTGCACACGTGGGCGCGCGCACAAGAGTAAGAACCTTGAAAGTAAAGAAAATTTCTCTTATAGATGAGCAAAATGTAATATACACGATACATAGGCCAAAGAGAGTACAAGATGCTAATCTCCCGAAACTATACCTCCAACAAGAGCAACTTAAGTTCTGACCATCAAAGCCTACAAACCCCCTAGGACACCTGAAGCAAAATTACCTCTCAGCATGAAAAACCCAACAAAAGATGTAACTTTAACAACTTCTTTTTTCCTATGTCGGGGATAATAAAAAGGTTTAACCAGAGTATACATAAAAACCACCCGATGTATGTACAGTACTTGGTCATTGCAAAGAAGAACAGCTTTATATTCTTCTTTCATGCCTTCCAACAACACAAAGTGATCTAATGGTAGCCTTTTGCACCTCTGGATTGGTACAGTTCCAATCTGATCTTCGCCTCTGGCAACAAGCTCTCAATTAGTGGATCTTGCATCATGAACGACTGTTTGGAGGCCCATTCAAGCACTGTAAGGATCTCTGCTTGCGCCAACTCCTCGCTATCTGGGACATTGTGTGCAATGTAACATACAAGGGTGAGTGCTGCAAGCTGAACCACCTGCTCACTAAAATACACGAGCTGAACAAGGTGCTTCGCACCACCTGCACTGATGATCGCTTTTGAGTGATCAACGTGCAGGTAATTCTCCGTGCATGCAAACTTGGTCAGGGAAAGTGCTGCCTCCCGAGACACATCAGCTTCCCTCTCATCAAGAAGCTTCACCAATGGCCCAATGATCCGAGTCTCAGTTGCACGGAAGGTTCTGGACAGGCAGCCTAATGAGATAATGCAGGGAATAAGGAGATCATCAAACTCGGCCTTGTCGACAACACGTAAGAGTTGGTCAACAACAGCACGGGCAGCAGGAGAGGTTGGCTTAAATGCTGACCGTCGCAGGTCAGAATTCTGCTCAGCAACACTGCAGATTTCCATGAGAGCCATGGCAGAATTGTATTGCACATCACCTTCACCTTTCTCAAGTAGCACCGCGAAGCAGAGCAGAGCCCTTGACTCAGTGATGCTCTTGCAGATAGCTGCATTGCCCTTGGCAAGATGCCACAGCGCCTTTGCGGCATTTGCCTTCATATATGCCTTTGTCTCAGGGTCCTCAAACTCCCTGCCCCTTGTAGTCGTTCCTGACAATGATGCGTTGTGCTGCTTCGATGCGACGACACCGCCATTACTGACCTTACCACTGCTCCCATTAGGCTTTGCGGTCATGGTGGAATGCACCAAATTGTGCATCTCGTTCTTGCTCTGCGAAACGTGTCCACTTGGGTGCCTCGTAACGCCATGCTCCCCTGCATCCATCAAGTCCGGGATCATCGCCCTGCGGGTGCTGTTCTTCTTGTCCATTACCACGGAATGTATGGACATCTTGGACGACGTCACGGCGTACTTGGAGTGCTCCTGCACCGTCTCGAAGGCGAGGTGGCCGACGAGCAGCCGGATCACGTTGTGCGACGCGAAGGCGTCCTGGCACTTGGGGTGGTTGGCGGCCAGCTCCGAGACGGCCCAGGCCACCATGGCCTGCACCTTCATGGGGCCCTCCTTGAGCACCTTGGCGAAGGCCGTGCACGCCCCGGCGTGGACCATTTGCTCGACGCACTCGGGGTCGCGGCCGAGGAGGCCGACGGCGAGCGCGGCATTCTCCTGACCCTCGAGCTTGCCCTCCTTGACCAGCCTGAGGAGCGGGGGGACACCATCCTCCTCGATGATGAGCTTGGAGTACCTGTCATTGTCGCGGGCGAGCGAGACGAGGCTGGCGGCGGCGTCGGCGCGGGCGTCGAGGTTGCCGGTGTAGAGCACGGCGATCTGCTCCCAGATTAGGAAGAGGATGGGCTCGTTCTGGGCGATGGGGGGCAGGCCAATGTGTGCATCGAAGTCGTCGTCGTCGGAGGCGGAGGAGGAGACGCGGAGGAGCCATGAGAGGTCGCCGATGGAGTTGTCGAGCTGGTTGGCCATCTTCTTGAAGGACCCCGCGGGGATGATGGTGAAGACGCGGCGGACGACACCGTGGGCGCGGCACTTGTCGACGAGCGCCATGGCCTTGTCGAGCGCCTTCTCGGTGTCGTCGAAGATGCGGCGCGCAGGGCGCTCGTAGAGGTCGGCCCGCGCCGCCTGGCGGAGCAGCCCGGCGAGGCGTTCCACCTTGGCCTTGAGCTCCATGCACTCCTGCCGGAACGTATACGCCTCGTCCGACCACTTGATCACCTGCTCCGCGAGCTGGATCGGCCTCGCCAGGATCTGCTTCAGATCGTCCATCTCTCCCCCCTCGCCGCCGCGCCTCCGCCGCCGAAGTCAACTCCGAGCAGCAATGGGTGGGGCGGTGGTGGAGTATCCCGCCCGCCCGTCGGCCGGCCGGGAATCCTCTCCCTGCCTCCTCCGCAGCGGGGGGAGGAAGAATTGGAGGAGAGGGAAGAAGGTGGAGGGGGGAGGTGGTGATGGTGGGGAGGAGTAAATTTGGAATCGGCCCTGTTTTTTTTTTTTTTTGAGGGNACTTGGGCTGCGCGTCGCGTGAGCTGGTGGGGAGAGCCAGCCGAGACGAGGACGGCATCAGCAGAGCAGCAGCCAGCAAACCGCCCGTCTCGTCTCGTCTCTGTGCGTGCGGGCGTTTCGCTCGTTTCCCCGCGCGATATGTGCGGTGTTTTTTCGGCTGGGTGCGAGAGTCAATGGACCGGGTGGTTGGCACGGAGGCTGTGCAGGCTGGCTTGGCTGGGTCTAGTTAGACGCGAGCGGCGACGTGCCGGGGCGACGCGGTGGAGGGGCACTGCTGTGCTGGTTAGGTGCGGCACCACGTGGATGAACTCATTTGTGTGGAGCCGTGATGTGCGGTGCCGGTGATGCGCGATTGCTGGTACTCCTCTCCTGTGTTATGAGACATGTAGAGGTCAGGCACGTTGTGAATAACATTTTCGAAATTGGAATGTTTAATTAGAGAGAAAAAATTGCTTTGCACGATTAGATCATATAAGGTTAAGACCATGGTGATGTCGAAATGATTCCTATATCATGTGTGAAATATAATCGTATCTATTAAAACATTTAATAGAAGCAAAAATTATATTTATATATATATATATATATATATATATATATATATATATATATATATTAAACAATACGCGTCATTTCGTATTGGTATAACAGTATAAAAAATTATAAGACATAACCATAGAGGCTATAGCCAGAAAAATAAAAGGACAGCCACACCACGCATTTACAACCAGAACCCGTTACTAATGAGATAGGAACATGGCATCTCGAAGAAAAAAGATCTTCTAAACGACTCCGTACGACGCTGATAATGTCGTTGCCGCCCGTCCTGGGGGGTTTAGGATGTGATTTTCACCTAGAGGAATCCATCGGGAGGGCAGGAAAGGTCACTCAACAACGCTCCAAGGGAAAAATGGCGCTCGCAAGCGTCGTCGTTGCTGGTCTGAAGAGGCTAGGCTTTCGCTCGTAATTTTTTTGCTCCCCCGAGTCGAGGCCACCTACTAGACATAGAAGTCACCACCAACCACATACCTTCGACGCGCATCCACCATGCCAGCATCTCGTCGTCGGCCAGTCATTGAGTAGTAGTTCGACATCTTTGGAAATCTAGCCTAACTTGAATTGTGCGTAAAATTAGCTAGTTTGTACAAACGTGAACCATGTATGTGTATTCTAATGTGAAAAGCATGTTTAAAAGTTAATTAGTTTTTTTCTCGAAATGTGAATCCGTCCACAAAATTAGTTACTCCCTCTGTTTCATACTATAAATCATTTTAACTTTTTTAAGTTTAACCAAATTTATAAAAAAATATAGCAACAATTTTAATACAAAACAAACATACACACATATATATATATATATACAATATTACATATAATGAAACTAATTTGGTATTGTGGATGTTGCTAAAATTTTTTTATAAATTTGGTCAAACCTAAAGAAATTTTATAAAAAAATCAAAACGATTTATAATACGAAACATAGAGAAATTTTTTATTAAGGAAGTGTGTAGTTCACTGTGCTGTGCGAATTAAGGTAGGAATTGGGACTTCAAAAAAAAATGGTAGACCACACTAAATATTGTATCTGTTACCCAAAATCAAAATCCCATGTTTTGCATGATTAGAAATTTAGACGTCTTCTTTTTTTATATGATTTATGATATAAATTCATTTTTTCCCCTTAGTACCTAAATTTTGTCTTCACACCAAACACCTAAAAGACGAGAGGTGTTCTATTAGCAAAATAAAGGTAGGTGACATTACACTACTCCAGTTTGTAATGTGATCTATGGCAGTAACAGCTTTCCTTTTAATGAATGCATGGCAAAGGGATAAAAAAGGACAAAATAACTACAAATGGGCATTTTAATTCATCCACAAGTAATCCTTAAACATTCAAGTAGGCGCCCTATACATTCTAAGATAGTGTTTGGTTACAAGGATGGGATGGGATGGGATGGGGCGAACCCACTTTTAGGGGTGTTTGGTTTAGGGGTGAGTGGGACGGGTTGGTCCCTAGAGAGGAATATTCCTCTCAGATCTGGGACCAAGCTATCTAGCAAAATCGGTCGGACGAGCTCGTCCCACCTGGGACGAGCGCATGGCGTGAGTCGCGCCGCTTCACCCCGCGTCGCGTGCATTGTCCTCGGGAGCGGCTGCAGTTGGCGGTGACGGCGGTGACGGATCTGGCGACGCCGCCCTCGAGAGTGGTTGCAGCTGGCGACGACGGCGAGCGACGAATCCAACAACGCCGCCCTCGGGAGAGCCCTCGGCAGGCGGCTTGGGCGACGGCGGCAGCGGGGGGCTCAACAACGGCAGATCCGGTTGTGGGTTGTGGGGAGGGTGGCGGCGGCTGATCCGACGGTGGGGAGGGCTGTGACGGCGAAGCTTGGTGGTAGGAAGGGCGGCGGCGGCGGATCCGGAGGCGAGGAACTCGGTGGCGACGGATCCGGCGCAAGGGGTCTCCAGAGGGCTGCGGCGGGGAAGCTTTGTCCCGCTCGCTTGCACCGTCGCACGCCGCCCTGCTCGCCCACTGGTCGTGCTCCTCCGCCCACCGGCTTGCCCGGCGGCGACAACGATGGTCGTTGACGGTGGTTGCAAACGGCGTCCATCCCATCTCTCTCTCGTCCCTTCAACCAAACAAAAAAATTGGGATCGTGCCATCCTACAAACCAAAATTGCGAGTGGAATCATCCCAACCCCAAAATCAAGGATGGCTTCATCCCATTCCACCTAGTTCCGAAACCAAACACATGCTAAAATTAGACATCTGCAATCACTCTTTAATTTTCACATGGCCAAAGCAGAATCTGACATAACATGAGAAGTTTTAGCCCACTGCAATCTCTAGAAAATGAGGCTGCAGGCTGCAGCCAAGTGGACGCAAAGGGGAGAGTGCAGTTGTAAGTTTGTAACAGAGTAACAGACTTGGTCATTCCAGCACTTCAATTGCCTTCCCATGCCTCTTGTTTACTCCCAAGTACCCATCAAAGAATGGTGGCATACTGGCATTTGATACCGCTCCTTAATTCACACGCAAAAAGAGACTCATTTTTTGGACGTATGGTCATGGACACCACCTAAATTGCCACCATCCCGGATCGCAAGGAATACCAACAAACTGCACAACTTCAGGGCGATCAGAGCAGCACATCGTTATTATCGCGTCCAACTGCAAGCTTTTCTTCACGGCAAAAGGATGCAAGTGTCGCATTGCCAGTGTCGTTGTCTCGTGCACCAACCGAACAGAACGAACACGATATGGGAAAAAGAAAAAGTCTCCACATGGGAGTATATGATTTTAGGCTATATTGTTCTACACCAGAATGCTCACAATTTCCTAGTGTTAGATCCTAGTATTAGGCCGTGTTTTTTCCCTCCTTTCCGAACTCATTTCTCTTATTTTTTACACGCATATTTTTTAAATTATTAAAAGGTGTTTTTTTTAAAATTTTTTTATAGAAAAATTACTTTAAAAATTATATTAATTTATTTTTCAAGTTTTTTCAAGGTTAATATTTAATTAATTACGTACTAATAGATAATATTATTTTTCGTGCGGTGAGGTGGAGTTTCTCCCGAGTCCCAAACACAACCTTAGTGTTAGATCATATGCTCACACAGCTGTTGGTTTATACTTTTTTTTTTTGACTTTCTGAGCTGTTTGATTTGTTCGTGCGGTCCACTTTGATGTTACAAACTTGCAATTATTGCGAGAATCAGGCGCTTAACAGCGGAAGGACTCTTTATCTCTGATTAAGTTACAGTACTGCACCCGTCATTGCGGTTTCAAGTGTCAAGCCCCAGCGGCGCGTTTGCAGCAGAGGCTTGAAATGGTCTTCGTGCCAACCTGGTCAATGCAATTGCAAGCAGATTGCAGGGAATGCAGGCTGCAGCAACCTGTACAGTGTGCTGGTAGTAGAAATGGACTTGGTCAGGTCAAGATCTCCTCACTCACATGCCACTGTGCCAAGTCACCGGCTGACCCAGTAGTACCCTGTCAGCCACGCACGCAGCTGATCTCGATCGTGTTGACACTGGATCGCGGTGCCGGCGAAGATGATGACAGCGGTAGCGCTGCAGCAGAGACAGAAATGCAATAGGGCAATCATCCAATGCCCAGGTGGTAGTACTAATCTGTGAAGCGAAATCAATCTGGCTTGGTTGTCTGCCGAGACGATGATGACGGTGGGGAAGACGACATTGGCAGTTTGGCAAAGCACATGACTGAACTGTGTGTCTGCATAGCTGAAGGCTCACAAAAAAAATTCTCGGCTGCAGTTCCTAGATGCTCTCATCATCCGTTGTCAATTTATGGGCGGCAACTAAATCTTAAATTTTTAAACTTAATTTTACAGTTTTTGTTTCTAGGACATTTTTAGTGTTGACTTTTAAACCATAAATAGTACAAATATAAAAAATTTTTGCTCATAAATTATTTTTTTTTATCTTCGACCACTTTTTTATGGCTTCTAGTACTAGCTAGAAATTAAATGTAAATATCATAGTATTAAGGGTGATTTGTGCAAAAATGAAGGGGTGACGGATCTTAGCCTTGGCCTTCCCATCGGACGGTGGACGTGAGGCGTGAGGGGTGGTGCGCCGGTCCGCACCGGGTTCACCTCGCCGGCGGCTTGGACGGCCGGAGATTTGGCTGTAGCGTACACCACACTATCGGCAAGGGGCACACCGCCGCGGCGGCGCCGGCGGAGGCGTGGGGCACCCTGTCGGTGGTCCGCGTCCGGGTGGGGATTGGGGAATCCTCGCGGCGGCGGGGATGGTGAAGATAGTGACGTACAACGTGAACGGGCTGCGGCCGCGGGTGGCGCAGCATGGCTCGCTCCGCCGCCTCCTCGACGCCCTCGACGCCGACATCATCTGCTTCCAGGTCCGTTCAATCTCTCACCCCTACCTCCCCCACCGAACTCCGCATCACCGGCTCATGCCTTCCAATTAGTCTTATCGTGTTATATAAACCCTAGCTGTTCTAACTGTTTGGCAGGGTACTTAATCAGTGATTCACTCACCGTAGTTCACCACCAATGATGTAATCGTTCGCATTGTTATGTTTTACGATATGTGAACGCACCAAGTTTGCATCGTCCTACTATAGCCGCTTGATTTCATAAAAGTTCAGAATGTGTACCTTGTTACTTATTTATTATCTCTGAACTGATAAAAGAGTACTGTTTTTTTGTGGTGAAAGCTTCATGGCTGTTAAATGTTTAGTCACGCCAACACGTGCAGTTACTGTATGAACTATGAAGTGAGTTAAGCCCGAAACTCAGGAGAGCTGACTAAATCGATGTGATGTATTTCAGGAGACAAAATTGTCGAGGCAGGACTTGTCTGGGGATGTCATCATGGCTGAGGGATATGAGGCTTTTATTTCATGCAATCGTTCAACAAAAGGGCGTGGGGCATACTCCGGTGAGTTGTTATGTAGCCAACCAGGATTGCCCATCAACTGATTTGGGGGTCTTTTTGTAATGCACTATTAGTTGGAGTTGTTTTTCAATTAGTTGGTTTGTTCATTAGGTTATTTTGAATGTAGCGTCACAAAATGTAATTTTCTGTACTTAACTCTACTGTAGGTGTTGCTACGTTTTGCCGGGTAACATCAGCTTTTTCCAGTCAAGAGGTTGCTTTGCCAGTAGTAGCTGAGGAAGGCTTTACTGGATTAAAAGAGACTCCAAAAAACAGCGAAATTATTGGGGATTTTGTTCTTGCAACTCCTGTGGAAGAGGAAGGTCTTGGTGAGGTTACTAGAGAGGAGCTGCTCAAGGTGGACAATGAGGGACGCTGTGTCATTACTGATCATGGACATTTTGGTTGGTCTCGTGTTCCCTTGAAATGCAGACAGCATAACTGGCATGCAGCATGTTGATGTTTATTTGTGGCACATTTGATTTCTTCTCTTTATGTGACGATATTTACCTGCACCATTTCTGCAGTTCTTTTTAATATATATGGCCCAGCTGTTGAAGAAGATGATGTAGAACGAGTTCGCTTTAAGCTACTATTTTACAAGACACTGCAGGTACTTTGTGTGCATCTCATTCAGTGTGTAAATTTTTGAGGAATAGTTCCATGATTGATTGATTTCTGCCAATGTTAATAGCTTAGTGCAGCGTTCAACATGTACTCTGATTTTATTCCTTCTTAGTGCAAAATGTGCAGCCTCCTGTTTCTTCCTTAAATAACTGTTAATAGCTTAGTTAAGGGACTGTTCTTTATACTGTCTTCATCTCATATCTTCTTCCAATATCTTCTAGAGAAGATGGGAACATTTGTTGGCTATTGGGAAGAGAGTTTTTGTTGTTGGTGATTTGAATATTGCACCTTCTTCTATAGATAGGTGTGATGCCCAACCTGGATTCGAGAAGCAAACGTAAGCTCATTTCCTTTTCCCTTTTTTAGTGAGATTTGCTTGGGCCATGATGGAATCTCAAGTTAAAGTTTTGCTGAACTTTCACGATTTTAAGACATGAAAATAAACTGAATAATCTCAGCACTATTACTAAATATATCAATTTGTTTCATAGGAAAATTCCATTTATCATTTAAGAATATCTGCTGTTGAGGGCTGTGAAGATCACTTAGGATAGAGTGAGGCAACATCATACGAGAAATAAAGCTTTAGCATTCCACGTGAGCTTAGATCTACCTCTGCTTTCACCTATAATGACTTAATGCGTCTTGCAGCACGAAGGCTTCAAGTTCAGTAGAAATTGTTGATAAGTGAAGCTTTAAATTCATGTTTTGAACTTGGCCTTCCACTTGCGATGAGTGCAGTAGTCTGATGTGCTTGATGATACATCAATTAATTATTTATCCTCTCTTAGAGTACTCTAATCATGAAGCCAGTGGGGAATGACACAAGTTATTTCATTACCCTTTCCCTAATTCAAGGTTTCGGAAATGGTTGAGATCCATGCTGAGAGAACATGGAGGTCCATTTTTTGATGCTTTCAGATCAAAACACCCTGAAAGGTATTGAAAGCCCTCTTTCTTTGTTCCCTGCGTGTGTGCTTATCCAACCTATTTTAATTTTTTGTTATAATTCTAGTTACTCCATGCCCAAAGGGTAGGTGTGTATTTCCCTGTTAAACAATTTCTTCTGAAACTTAAGAGATACTGTGTATGTGGCCTATTATTGAGGCTTAGAAAGCATGTCTTTTATTTGTTAATGGAACAATTATCTTTTCTCTTAATAAGATTAACGACTATAGACACACAGAATTACCTGCTAGCCATGTATCTTGATATTCTAACCTTGCTGCTTTTATCATATGCAGAGTGGGAGCTTATACCTGTTTTAATCAAAAAGTTGGAGCTGAAGTATACAATTATGGTTCTAGAATAGATCACATTCTCATTTCTGGTGACTGCTTCCATCATTGTGGTTCTGTGGAGGACCATAGCATCTTTTCCTGCCATGTGGAGGAATGTGAAATTATGGATCATTTCAGAAGAGGGAATAGCGAAAATATGTCAATGTATAGAATGGTTGAAAGTTTTCTTTGCAGGATTTGCAGTGTCACATTAGAATGATTTACTATATTACATTGTCCACAGGTGGAAAGGAGGGAGAAGTAGTAAGCTAGAAGGATCAGATCATATTCCAGTTTATATTGTGCTGAATGAGATTCCTGCACTTCCAGTTCATAACACTCCTTCATCGGCTGCTAGATATTTTCCAGAAATCCGTGGACGGCAACAGAGTATAGGTGAGCAACTTTTTATGTTCCTACTTAAGTAATAGATGGCTTTAAATGTTCAGTTTGTCATAACATATAACTTGTTAAGGCAGCCGCTCCTGACCTTATTTGATAGTTTAGTTATGAGTATATACTTGTGTGCAGATTGAAGTAATACTGCTTGCATGTGCATTATACTGACCAATTGTGTTTTCCAACATGCAGTGTTGTTCCTAAGGAAAGGCATGGTTTGTGAACATAAAGATGCCACGAATTTAAATATGTCCATGCATAGAGCAGATGAAAGCTGCTGCGGCGATGGCTTGGAAAGCAAAGTTATATATAAAGAAGAACCACCAACTGATATAGCCAAATTTTGTGAAGGTAACGACCTTCATAGTGCCATCAAGCGGAAAAGTCGTGATCAATTGTTAAATGAAGGTTCAAGTGGCAACTCCCATAATAGCATTGCAACACTACTGGCGACACAAAGTAGAAAAGCTTCCTTTTCCTGCAGCAAGGCTGTGTCAAACAAGAAAAACAAACATAACGTAGCTTCCCAACCAACAATCAAGTCATTCTTTCAACAACCGAAGTCAAAGCCAGGAGATGGCAATAGCAATAGCAATAGCCTAGTTACTCCACCAGATACTTTGCATGATATGGATGAATTACATGATCCAAAGAATGACTGTCTGCCAGAAAGCATCCAGTGTACAACTCTAGTAACTGAAGATCAGGGTAACTCAACTGTACCCTGTTCGCTTTCAACAGATAAATGCAACGACGCAACACTGGAGTGGCAAAGAATACAGCAGAGAATGAAGATGACACTGCCATTTTGCAAAGGACACCGTGAACCTTGCATTCCAAGGTCTGTGAAGAAAGGCTCCAATATTGGTCGCCTATTCTATGTCTGTGCCCGTGCTCAGGTATTTAGCTTCAGAATCAACTGCTCAGTTCACATCTGAGGAACAACCATAAAGGTGGTGCATTTTGACAGAGGATGAAAAGCATTGGCATTGTGCTGTAACCACCATGTGTTGTCTATGACAGGGACCTGCATCAAACCCAGAAGCAAATTGTGGTCACTTTCAGTGGGCCACTGTTAAATCTAAAGAGAAACACCGGTGACTAATTTCTCATTTATCGCACAGGTGTAATACTCACTGTAAGTATTTACTTCCATACTGTATATGGTGGTGCTTTTATTAGGCAATTTAATTTAGTCAAGTGCTAACTTCTGGTTTTTTTCCCCAGTAGCCTGGACATGTGTGTCACTTGTTTCCATACACCGATGAAATGCTGACACTCTTTTCGAGAGCAAGCTGGTTTTTTAGTCAGCAACTCGGCATTAATCTCTAGTTATGCATTACGCAGGTGCATAATTTAACCTTGTGGCCTCCTTTGTTGTTTACATATAAGTTGAACAAACAAAATGTGGTCTCATGTTGTTTGGTCAAATGCCACCTTGGAGCTTTCTCGTAGTTTTGTTTGCTCGGGTTTGGCTAGTTTATCTTTGCAACCACCCTTGGATGTTTTAATTGAAAAACTAGCTGAGAAGCATGAAAAGAAATCAAGTGAAGTAAATCGTGTACTAGCAGTACATTGTTCTGTTGCCACTATGAGAATTATGCACTTGAATCGTGTTTCTGTTTTCTAAAAAAAATGTGGCCTCACTGAGCATAATTTGTGGCATTTTGTTCCTGGTCCTCTTTCTGTTCAATTTTTGCCCTTGCACGGTTGCACCTTTCTGTTCAAAAAGAGTGAATTGCATGTTGGGCTAGGTTTTATTGCCAAGATTGCACATTGGACCAGGCCCTAACAATTGTTTCCACTTTACACCATGTAATATTGCAATACGTTGCACTTTGGACTAGGCCATCATCAGCTTCACTCCATGTCGCTGCTCGCATTCCCTATTGCTCCCCCGCCCTAGCCACTGAAATTGCCATCGCCATTGACCTCATCTTGCACCAAGCTGAGGAAGCCACTGCGTCTGTGTGTGTGGTCAAAATGCCGTGTGAGATGGTGCTAGCAATGCATCCATGGCTGAGACAACACCGAGTGCACAGGTGTGAGACTGAGTAGGATGGACGATGGTGGCGAGGTCGTCGGGGGGCCAGCGAGGACTGAGGAGCAGAGCCATGGGGCAGTGGTCGATCCGCCGCAGGATCCACGCCGCTGCAGATGAACCCATTGGCTACCTGAGCTCGACCTGCGCTCTCCTAGTCTGACTGCGTGTGCCCTTAATCTGGCTCTGGCTTGCGCCATCATCATCTCCGCATACTGGGACAGGCCTCCTCGTGTCGAGCCGATCTTGCCCAACACTAGGGGCAGCACTGCAGCAGGCCAGTGTGAAGAGTCGATCTTGTGCTGCTTGTGTCATCGAGGCAAGCAGGGAAACTGCGAGGTCGCGCCGTGGAAGGAGATGGGGATAGTGTCGCTGATTTGTGGGCCACTAGCGCGAATTGCAAATTTTGGTAGCAAAACCTGATCTAAAGTGAAACTATAGTCTATAGGGTGGTCAAAAGTACAACTTAGATTAAAAAAAAACTGGTTAAAAGTGCAATTTACTCCTTTTCTTTTTGAACGAAGGTTCCACCTATGTTGTTCTGAGCTCTTTGGGTAACACGGGTATATATTTGAGAGGATCTTGTGCCTCTTGCCGGCTTGGCCCATGAGGATATGGCTCGACATAGAATATTGTATAGGGCATTATGCTAGTCCATGCCGAAAGCATGATTATCGTAAGCTTTTTTAAAAAGAAAATATCGTAAGCCATTTATTTAAATAAATAACATAACACCAAGCAACCAACTATCGTTGCATGAAGGATTTTTGTTTTTATTGTGTATGCCCAACGAGTATCTCGTTTGGAGCAGCTGAAATGGTTATTGAATTGCTTCCGAGATGAAGCACTGTCTTTCAGTTGAACTTTCGCAAGCTTCAGTTGACTTGAAAATTACGATCCAGTTCTGTTCTAGGGTTAAAGCACGTTTCATTGCAGAACATGTTGAAAGGCATGAAGCTCGTGTGGCTCACCGTGCATTGCCCCTTCGTTTTCGTCCTTTTAAACGCAATTGATAGATGGGGAAAACGAACAAATCCACGTGTTGCACGGTGAATACTGGATAGGGATCGTTCCTATTCAGCTAGTCCTATATTATTGGAGAGTTTACTATGGGCAACTAACCAAGGGAACCTTGACAGCAAGCTCCCATTTGTTTGTAGAGTTATTCCCGTGGTAATTTATCTTGCAACCTGAACCTAAAATAGAAAAGCATCATGTGTAAAAGATGCTAATTGAGATGCCACGCACATCCTGATTCTATTGTCCAGCCTGCCAGTAGACCACAATACCACATGGCTATTTCCAGTTTGTTACACTTTCACCTTTCTCTGCTAGTAGGTGCTCTGCTGCTGCATCTCTGCAATCAATCTATGGCTAGTAAATCTGAATCAATTAAAGCTCCAACCTTTTCCCCGACATGCCATTCCATGAGCCTGGAACCTTCATCTTCAATTCACCATGACATGTTGACATTATAATACGGCATCCAACCATACAACGCAACAGCTTATGACCCACCTTACTCACCTATCATTGTCCTCGTGGCCCTTTCCCCTCACTATCCCGCCATAAAAACCATCACTCGGGATGAGTAAAGAACTCCAAAAACGTTCTTGTCCTTAGACAAAAAAAATCTTGTTTGGCCAGCCACACCTAACGCCAGTTCAACCAAGAACTCGGCTTTGCCTCTGTTCCTCCTTCCGAGTCCCAATCGGAATAGATCGATATCATCTCATCTCATCTTATCTCCCCCATGTGTCCTTAGATATATAATCCATGCACTAATCGATCGATATCTATATAGTTTTCGAGAGATATTTTGCTCGTTGCAATTAGTCTCGAGCTTACAGCGACCTTCCGGGTCAGAGCTAGCCGGATTAAATCCTTGGTTTATTTATAGTGTTTGATCGATCGATCATGTCGTCTTCCTCCAATAGCGACTCCGGCAAGAAGGACGGCAACCCTCTGGAAGCCATGGGCGCCTTCTTCTCGTCGCAGGTGAACCGCCGGAAGCTCGTCACCAGCGAGAAGCAGGCGCTGGCCACGCGGCTGTCGGCCGGCGGCGAGACTTTCCCGGGCAGCGAGCACCGCCCGGCCAACCGGAAGACGTGGATGGCGGAGCTCGGGCCGGAGAAGCTGCGGGTGCACCAGGTGGTGTGGCCGGGGACGCACGACTCGGCGACGAACAAGATCGGCATCCCGTTCGTGACGCGCCCCTTCGCGCAGTGCCAGTCGCTGTCGGTATACGAGCAGCTCGCCACGGGCGCGCGCGTCATCGACGTGCGCGTCCAGGAGGAGCGCCGCGTCTGCCACGGCGTGCTCGCCACCTACTCCATCGACGTCGTGCTCGCCGACGTGAAGAGATTCCTCGGTGAGACGGAGTCGGAGGTGGTGATCCTCGAGGTGCGCACCGAGTTCGGCCACGACGACCCGCCGGAGTTCGGCAAGTACCTGGTGGAGCAGCTCGGCGAGCACCTGATCCCGCAGGACGAGGCGGTGTTCCACAAGACCATCGCCGAGCTCCTCCCGCGGCGGCTCATCTGCGTGTGGAAGCCGCGCAAGTCGCCGGCGCCCAAGCCCGGCGAGCCGCTGTGGAGCGCAGGTTACCTCAAGGACAACTGGATCGACACCGACCTGCCGGAGACCAAGTTCGAGAGCAACGTCAAGTTCCTCGGCGATCAGCCGCCGGTGGCCGACCGGAGGTTCTTCTACCGGGTGGAGAACACGGTGACGCCGCAGGCCGACAACCCGGTGCTCTGCGTCAGGCCGGTCACGCGGCGGATCCACGGGTACGCCCGTCTCTTTATCGCCGAGGTCTTCGCCAAGGGCCTCGGCGACAAGCTGCAGGTCTTCTCCACCGACTTCATCGACGGCGACTTCGTCGACGCCTGCGCCGGCGTCACCAAGGCCCGCGTCGACGGCGCCGCGTGAGCCACGAAATTAGGAGGTGCAACGCGCGCGCGGCGCCGTGCATGGCCGGGCCTGTAGTAATTAGAGGGGTCGCCGCGTTTAGAGGATTGCTTCGTTTCGTTTCGTTTCGCCGGTGTCGCAGCGTACGTACAGATTAGTTCGTGTTGTTCGTGTTAGACACGTGATTTATGAATGATTTATTATCATGCATGTCTTGAGCGTTCGTGTGTGATTTAAATTTGTTGTTGAAATGTATACAGTGGTGAAAATGCTCGTGTACAAAAGAAATAAACGCAAAGTGCTCGTTTTGTTGTGATCGTTCGTGGACGAGGGTAATGGATCAAATTGTTTACGACGACAATTTGATTGTGTTTCCTCTTTCTTTTTGTGCGTTAGATGAATGAATTAGGGTGAGTTCTTCACCCTACTTTCCCAACTCATATCTCTCTTTTTTCATGCGCACGTTTTTCAAACTGCTAAACTGTGTGTTTTTGTAAAAAGTTTCTATACAAAAATTGCTTTAAAAAATCATATTAATCCATTTTCAAAAAAAAAAGTAAATACTTAATTAATCATGTGCTAATGAATCGTTCCGTTTTTCTTGCGGAGAGAATTTCTTTCCAACACCAACAAAAGAACACACCCTAGTTAGTTCGTTAATGTTACTTTGAGTTGAAAACGGTTTTGAACTAATGTTTACCAGTAACATATATGAACCTGCGGTTATAATAGAGCTTCATGTGAGCTATGACAATGGATAGTTTTCCATTTTACCGCTATAAGATCATGTGACTTAACAGAAAATCTTAATAACTCATTGTACCGTGTTTCGAAAAAAAATTCAATCAACAATGAATTGACAAAACGTGAGGGTTGTATCTCGTATTGGACTATAAGCCCCATTGTCCTGATCAACAAATCAATTGAGACTGTTTTTAAAGTAGAAATCAAAGAGTACACATACCCTCTTTATCCATGGTGACCGCGACATGGCAACTAACACGACTGAATCCAAAATTGAAAAATACAGGTCAGCACTATCCGAATTTGCTGGGATTCCAGAAGGTCCAGCTACATAGCCCACATTAGCCCACTTATTTCTGAAGGCTTCAGTTCTGTTTACTTGAGGGAATAAGTTCACCGGAGGTCCCTCAAATTGACATCGAGATTTTTTAAGGCCCCTAAACTAGAATACCAGAAATGTGTACCCTTAAAATTACTAAATCCGTCCGACGAAGGTCCCTCGGCAGTATTGACTCAGTTTTTGCCCGGTTTTGCTAACGTGTCGCGCTGTGGGACCCATTGGTCAGTCCGCCATTGGGGAGTTAATAGACGGGGTTAAACGCTCTGTCCTCGCCGTTTCCAGGCGTTGGCGCGACATTTTCCTCTTCTCGAGCTGAAACCCTAGCTTAGGGCGGCGGCGGCGGCGGCGTAAGTGGCGGCAGCGGCGGGGGCGACAGGAGAGGTGAGGCTAAGCGATGGCGAGTAATTGCAGTGACCGGTCGTCGGGGTCGTTGCATCCCAGCAGTCGTGCTCCCATCCCGGCGCGAGTTGGGCCCTATGATTATCAGCCGGCGGTGATGTGCCGGTGTGGTGCGAAGGCGGCGCGGTGGATTTCCTGGAGCGTGGACAACCCAGGTCGACGGTACTACCGATGCCGCAATCGGGTGAGTGATGTAGATTTCTTTTGCTTGCTTGTTTTTTGTTTGAGCTGGCAGTATGGTTGGGTGATTTGGGATGTAAAGTTTTCAGGGCGCCGGCAGTGATTTTTTTGACTGGTATGAGCCCGCAACAAGCAGTTTTTTGAGGGAGTTGTTGAACGACCTTCGTGAAGCCGTGTTATCACTAAGGAGGGAGAAGAATGAGCTGCAACGTTGTGTTGAAGAACTGAGGCTGAAGGTAGAAGAGCAGTGCCTAGAATTAGGGGTAGCAATGATTGAAGTGGCACAATTGAGGCTTGTGGCAGCTGATAATGAAGCTAACATGGCGGCTATGAGGGCAAGTAACAGTAGGCTAGAGAAACAGAGAGTTTGGCTTGTACTGATGTTGTTGGGATGCATGTTTGTGTTGTTTGCTGTGTTTTTAGTTCAGATATGAGGTGCAATGTGTTAATCTATGTGTCAAAATGCTGGTAGCTGAAAGCATTTTGCTGTATTTTGCTAAGAATTTAAGTAATGTGGTTGGATGAATTGTGATTGCTATTCAGTAATGACACTGATATTGCATATATTTGACTGGATATCAACTATTGCAGTGACAGAGTATTGGTAACTTTGCACATAAATTACAGCATAACAAATTGATAAGAGTCAGTTCATTTGTTGAAAGATAATTTGAGCAAAGTCACTCAATTTAGATGATAACAATCCACATAGCTTAGCTGGCTTATGTCTGCCAGAACAAGCACACATCACAGCATAGTTGGCAAGCAGTCTGCCAAATTACAGAAACTAAACAGATGTCACGCCCGGAAATTTTCCCAAATTTCCAGACCATTTTGTGTATTAAGTCCCTGTCCAGGCATCAACCAGGGTACACAAAACGACAAATCAATAAACAGATCCAAACGTAAATAAAGCGATAAATACTTACAACAGAGGCACTTAGTCCTCACACCAAAAAGAAAACAGCAGCGGAAAGAGACGATCCTAGCGGGGCTTCAGCTCCACTCCACAGGCAAACTCAACTGGGGTCTGAGCCTTGGTCCTCTAACTTCATCTTCAACTCAGAAGTACTAAACTTCTGAAAAAGGGGAAAAATAGCAAGATTGAGTACAACCACCGTACTCAACAAGCCACACCAATGATGCAAACATGCACAGGGGAGACAAAGGGAGGCTTGTGGCTATTTGCAGAAAAGCGGTTGAAAACCTTTAATTTTAAAACAGTAAAACAGTTGTTTAATTAAAGCAATATTAAATCTCCACTGAACAACGCTACAACCACGTTGAACAGGCCCAACCATTCCACCTGAACTACACCAGTTCATTAAGTCAAATTAATTAAACATGTGGGACTAATCACAGTGAATCTGGTCGATCGCCCATAACCGCGGGCACGGCTATTCGAATAGTTTTACTCTGATCAGAGGTGCGCAACTGTACCCACAAGACACGATTCCACACATGTTACCATGCCCCGAAGTATCACCACGATACTGCAAAGGGGGAAATCGTGACAAGACCTTTCGCTTAACTCCTCCTAACCAAGCGCACCACACCGCAGGTTTCGCCCCCACCCCTCAAAAGGCAGTGGGCAGCCCCCCCTCGTGCCTTGGTGAATCCGGTAGCCGTCAACCGGTATATCCCCGGCCGAACCGACTCCATCACGCCCACCCTTTCCGGGGAACGTCGGCTAGGAAAGAGCTATGCTACGAGTCCAGCAGTTGCCCATTCTTGCTTGTGGTAAGCACTGTTATCTTCCAGGGTTTCCCATGAACCGGTCCTTAATTGCCATGGGTGCGACCAGCAAAACCATGCACCCACAGCCCACCATTAAGTCATATTTTAGTTGGATAATTACGACCAATAAAACATGGTCGGTGTTTCGAGCCACACGCTCGTTAGAAGCTAATTGTAAACAGTGTAATTATCCCATTAAATGAGCTAGTGGTAATTAAGCATGGCTAAGCATATATAATTCTAGCAAAGTCAACATAAGTGACTCACGCTAGTCAAATTATCACCCAAGGTTAACAAAGGACGGTTAACAAGTAAACATGGCACAAGCGAACGGATAGGTAAACCCTATTCCCATGTAATTAGCAAAACATGCACTTTATTTGCAAACGTAAAACATTTCAAAAAATAGGTACAACATGCTCAAGGGGAATGTGTGACTTGCCTTGCTTCTTCAAACAATCTTCCGAACTCTTTTCCTCGCGAGCGCAAACTCCCGAAACGACGGAATCTACACGCTGGCACGCAAAACGAGGAAAAACTCTAATAAAAACCAAGTAAACAGTACATAAAAAGTAAACAAACATGTAGAGCTCAATTTTAGATGAATTTTGCAAGTTGAATGGCTCAATTTGGAGTTCGTATGAATTAGATATGAATTTTAGAAGTTTTGAGCCATTTAAATGAATTTCTGGAAATTAAATCGATTTATTGCGCAATTATTAATTAATTTGCAAAGGAAAGGGCTACGCTGACATCATCAAAGGGAAACGGCGCCGGAACGGCGGGTCCCACGTGTCAACGGGTCAAGGGCGGACAGTCCACGGTGGAAAAGCACCACGTGGCACCGACGTGGTGACCACGGCGGACGAAAGGGAGAAGGTAGCGCCGACGTGGACGCCAACGTGGCGAAGCCGCGGGCGGCCACGTGGTCTGGGTGTGGATTGGAGTAAACAAAGGGGCCCACGTGTCGGCGACACAAGTGTCGGCGAACAGGAGAGAAAAAGGAGGTGGAATGGACTTTGCAGGGGAAAGGGGAAAATTAGGCTGAGAGGGAGGTAAACTGGACTTGAGGAGATGAGCTGGATTTTCTCGGGAAAAAGTTAAAAGGGCCGAGGGACGAAAAGTAGACTTTTGTGTGGAGAAAGGATAATAGGCCGGCGGCCCAAAGAGACGAGGGACCAAGATTGGACTTTTACGAGGAGGTGGGCCAATCGGGCCGAACGGGGTGATGGGCCGGCCTGAGAAAAAGGGAGAGGGACGCAAAATAGACTTTTGCGGGGGAATGGGCCAATCGGCCCGACGGCCGCTGGGCCGGAGGGAGCGGTGGGCCGGCCCGGAAGGAAAAAGCCGGCCTCTAGGCCGAGGCGGGCGGCTAGGGCTGACGTCAGCGGCTAGGGCTGACGTCAGCCGCGGCGGCGGCGGCTCGCTCCACGTGGCGCACACGTGGCGCCGACGCGGCAGCCACGCGGCGCCCACGTGGCGGCCACGCGGGGCGGGAGCGGGCGGCCGGGATCGGCCCGAGTGGCCGATCCGACGGCTGAGCGCGCGGGCGGCCGAGCGGCCGGGCTCGGGCTCGGCCGAGCCGGCCATGGCGCGCGGCGGCGCTAGGGTTTCGGCGCGGGAGGCGGCGGCGCGGCGGCGCGCGGGAGGCGGCGCCAGCGGCAGCGGGGCGGTGCGGGAGCGCACGGGCGACGGCGGCGCGGGAGGCGCGCACGGCAGCGGCGGCGCGGCCGGGAGAGGGGAGAAGGAAAAGGCGGCGGCGCTTACCGGCGGCGAAGACGGCGGCGGAAAACGGCGGCGGCGGAGCGGCGCTAGGGTTAGGGTTTTGGGGGCGGCGGCGGCGGGGAAAACGAGGAGGAGGCCTCGGGGGGGGAAATAAATAGGGGGGCCGATTAGGGTTGGCGGCGCGGCGGAAAACCCGCCGGGGTTTGCGGCGGCGCGAGCGCGGCGGCGGCCGGCCGAGTTGGGGACGGCTCGGCCGCGGGCCCACCCGTCGGTGGCGCGCGCGGCGCGGGGAGGCGGCGGCGGCTCTCGGGCGGCCTTGGGCCACGGCCTCGGGCCGGCCCGAGAGGGGGAGGGACGCGGAGGCGCGGGCGGCTTGGGCCGCCTTGGGCCGAGGAGGGAAGAGGCGCGCGGCTCGGGTCGCTGGGCCGGAGAGGGAAGAGGCCGCGTGGGCCCGGGAGAGAGAGAGGACGGTTTTGGGCCGGAAACGGCCCAAAACAAAAAGGGGACACTTTTAATTTGTTTTTCAATTAATTTAATTTGTTAAATGAACTTTGTGACATTAAAATTATTTCTTTAGCTCCAAAAATTCACGAAAAATTTTGGAGAGTACTTTAAGGCACAGAGAATATTACAAAAATATTTCCGGCCATGATTTTTAAAGGAAATTTTTGATTTCCTTGCTAATTTCACTTGTTTAAATTGCTTTTGATTTTTATTTAATTTTTGGAAAATGTATTATTAGGTAATTTTTAATCCCGATCGAAAATCGGGGTGTGACAACAGATAGGTAAAGTTGGCTAAGAGTCTGACAAAATACACAAAAGGCACAGAACATTGCATAGTTAGCTTCATATGGCATCACAGCTTGTCAGTTTCCCATGGGGGAATCAGCATCAGTGGACCTGCAGCTGTTTTCTTGGGCTTGGTACTGGATGGTTCTTGAGCTTGCACATGAACACTTGCTTTCCCAGAAGTGATCCTCACTGAAGCAGAAGAAGAACATTGAGAGTGTGGCACTATGGCTTGAAGGTTCACACTGGCTGAACCACCACTTTCAGTTGCCACCCTAGCACTGGTTGCAACCTTCACAACTGAACTGTTTTTGTGTGGTGACTGGAAGGAAAAGAAACAAGTGTTGTTGGCAAATGAATGTTAATTTCAAAAGTTTAATTGAATGAGGACTGCCTGACATACCTTTTTTGTAGGAGATGTTCTCTTCCTAGTGTGGCAAGCAGATGTGCTAGTGCTGAGCTCAGCTGCCTTTCTTTTCCTGCTTTGTGTGTTGCTGCTAGGTGTGTTTGACAACCCTAAGTTGTTATTTGCAGTGACTGTATTTCCTGGAGCCGATGTTGCAGCTCCAGGTGTGCTAACACCTGCCCCACTGTGCTTGTGACAGCCCTTGCTGTTGTGACCAGGTTGCTTGCATGATCTGCACATGATAATTATGCCAAATTTGGAAGCTTTGGTAGGTTTAGCTGGCTCATTAGGCTCCCTTCTCCTTTCAATCTTAGGCCTTCCTGGCATCTTTATGTATCCTGGGCATTTAGAGGCTCTCTAGGATCATCTGGCCAACCAGTCATGCCCTCTACTGGCTGCAGGCAATGGGCATAGGTTTTTTTGAAAGATGCCACTGAGTAGCATGGAGCAACCCACCCATCTAGTGTGTTGGTCCTATAGTAGATGCAAGCAATTGCATGAGGACATGGCAAACCTAACAATTGCCAATATCTACATGAGCACTCCTTCATATCTAGGTTAACTATGAACCTATGCTCATTATGCTTGACTTCAAAACTGTCAGCCCCATTGCATATAGCATGGCAGAATGCAGATTCAGCAATGTACACATTAAGTTTTTTAAGTATACCAGGACAATTGACAGTACTCCATCTATCAGAACATTTTCTTTGGTCATGGATCCTAACCATTACTTTCCTTCTAATGGTTTCAAGCATTGTTATGATAGGAAAGAATCTAGCCTCAAGAATCCATCTGTTGAAAGATTCACAAATGTTGTTATCAACAGAGTCACAATTAGATCCTAATCTGAACCAAGCCCTACTCCAATGTTCTGGGTGTGTGTTCAGTATTGCTTGAGCTCCAGCAGGGGTCAGTTGGGCCAGCTTTGCTCTAGCCAAGTTGAAAAGCATTCTGCATGATGCTTTGGCACACTTCCAGAATTTTTTTTGAAACTCTTTGTCATTGAAATGCCTCTTCCAATTGGCATAGATATGCCTGGCACAGTTCCTGTGCTCAGCTTCAGGAGCCCACTTAGAGACAACATTAATTATTCCCTGCATTTGACAGTAACATGCATTGTTTAATGACAGAATTGCTAGAAAAGAATAGCAAACAGAGGTTTAGGAGCATTACCTTTTGCTGGTCAGAGATGAAGACCCATCCACTTCCATCACCAACCTTCAGATCACTGCACAGCAAGTCACAAAACCAATCCCATTCTTCATTGTTCTCTTTATATACCACAGCCCAAGCTATTGGGTACATCTGATTATTGGCATCCCTCCCTATAGCACACAATAGCTCTCCATTTGTAGATCCCTTGAAAAAGCAACCATCAAGCCCTATTACCTTCCTGCAACCAGCCATAAACCCTTTCTTGCATCCATCAAGGCAAATATAAATTCTTTTGAACACAGGTGGTTCAATACCTATCACTCTGTTGATGACCACAGTGCTACCAGGGTTGGTCCTAAGCAATTCTTCCTGATAATTGTAAAGCTTCTGGTACTGGCCCTTGGTCACATCAAATGCCTTCTGCATCACAAGTCTTTTGGCCCTCTTAAGCTTGGAAATTGATGCATCAGCAAACATCTCTTCTTGAACTGTTGCTTTCATATGGGATAGTGGCCAACCAGGGTTAGCAACTATGAATTTGTCATATTTTTCTGCTATCCTAACAGATGAAACATGTCTACTATCCCTCCTTGGTGGGCATGCATGCATACTGTCATAAGTGGCAATCTGCCAACTATCACTTCTTGTAGTCTTGGACAGCAAACACACCCAAGGACAGCTAGCCCAATCACACTTTGCCCTCACTCTCTTATGATCATCTTTAATAAAATTAATCACTTTCTTTTCAGCCAGGGCATATTTTATAATGATCATCTTGAACTGATGCTTAGAGCTGAACTTCATTCCTAGCTCAAAAACAGGAACCCCTGGCTGCTTCTTAAACTTTGGGAACTTGCCCTTCCTTCTGACAAGCTCACCATCACTGCCAACCTCATCATATGAGTCTTCATCATCACTATCTGCATATGGGGTGTCGTTGCCATCTTCTGGACCTCCAGCAGTTCTAGCTGACTGACTTTTAAACCCCTCAAACACAACCTCATCCAGCTCATGAACCTTTCCAGCTCTCATCTTCCTCTTCAACTCTTTGTAGTGTCTTTCTATCTCCCCAGCCTCTTCATCATTCTCAGAAGGTGTTAACACCAGAATTTGGTAAGCCCCGAAGTCCTCATCGGCCCAGGATCTATATCGGCTCAAAGCTAGTATCGGCCTAGAGTTCTACATCGGCCGATGGGGGTTATCTCAAACCAACCACCAATAGCAGTCGGATTCTTGTTAGATTCGGGAAGATCTTATCTAGAGAAGACCGCGTTTGAGGAGGATGCGGCTTGTATCTCTTAATTAGGAAGAGTTTGTTAGTTTTCTGTTTTATCTTTAGGAAAGTGTGTTAGTGTCCGGCAAGGACTTTATCTTTTTCCTTTTATCTTTAGGAAAGTTTGAGTCCTAATCTGTTAGGATCTTTGTTAGTTAATGGGACGACAAGCCATCCGGAAGCAGCTGGCGTCCTAAGAGGGACAACGGCAACAACAACAGCGGCCAAAAGGATCGCAAGCGCAAGCCCGAGGATCTGGTCGCCACGACATCAAACTACCAGCAACAGCGTCCCCGAGTCGCTGCCTACGACAAAATCATGAACGCTCAGTGCACCCATCATCCCAACCACAAGCATGCGGCCAAGGATTGCTTCATCTATAAACAGTTCGCTGAGCAGTATGCGGCGCAACTACGACAAAAGCCGGCTGATGAGGCCGGCCCATCGGGAATCAAGAGGAACGACCCGGCTAGCAGCACAGAACCCTTCCAAGACCCCGTGGGTGAGCTAAACCACATCTTCGGGGGACCGCAGGCGTACGAGTCTGTTGGCGCAGAATTTAGACCCGCCCAACAAGAAAACGGGTTCCGCGTTTCCACGGCGGCCTGGGAGATCTGCTTAACTCCAGTGCAGGTCCAATAGCTTGCCTAGGTGCGTGTAGGGCATGCCAGTTGATTGGATCTGCAATCAACAAGATTAAACAAGTAAACCATGTGAGAACCAATGGCCAATCGGCCGATAGGCCGATGTCGCATCGTGGAGGCCTGGCCGATAGGGCAAACCTATATCGGCTTACTTGATGTAATAATACGATAGAACTAATAAAGTAAATCTAATCTCATCGGCCCATGTTAACATGTTTACAGCAAATTACTAGAACCGGCCGATGAGGGTAGCACAAAGATAAATACACTAGCTAATACTCTAGTGCGAACTTATATAAGCCAATCGACCAATATAAATATAGCAACCACAGAGAGATCCTGAGAATACCCTGTAATCAATATATTTATATTCGCCAATCCGTCTGCATAAGTAGCAAACACATGCAAGAACATAAAATAATCACATGCATTAGGTAAGACCGGCTGAAACCCCGGCGCTATCCTTAATTACGATTAAAAAACAGGCTTTAAGTTAAACCTCAAAACACGACTAAGGTCGATAGCAACTCAAAGTGTAGATCGAGAATTAACACGAAGAAAATCAAGTCGTCGATCGCTTTTGGAGATGGTAGATGCCTTAGATAATCTAGACGAGCAAACCAATTCGGTTGTTGTCAGCAGTAAACCCTAAAACGAGTTAGCCGCTGGCAAGACAGAATTAGAAAACCGCATCAAGATTAGCTAACACACGGTAAACGACGATCACATCGCTAGGGCTTAACGTGCCTAAAGCGACACACTAGCCCCGACGATGCAGATCGTTGGGGACGAGTTCTTACCTCTGCTCTGGGGAAGCAAGAACTCGTCAGGAGTTAACCTCTTGCGAGGGTTGGCGATGCGCCGAAAGTAGATTAAACTAGTTGTTGTATGATTGATTCGAGAGAGTTTCTATATACAAACTATCGGGATATTTATACCCGAGATTACAATAGGGTCCTTGTAGGACACAATCTTATCTCTAACTTAACAAACAAGTCTTTGCGGCAGACTCTTGCCACAGATCAGATCTAAACCTACTTGATTTACAACATACAATTGCCTAAAACCGAGCTTTATCTCTATTTGGCAACTTCCTTGAAGCTTATCTTGAGCCCAGACCAAGCCCAAGCTGACTCTGTCAACTTGCAACCCGTATCGGCCGACGACCACATCGAATCCGTATCGGCCGATACGCTCTTCCTGATAGCGCCTCTCCCAGTCTGATACGGTTACCGGGTCCGATACGATACCTGGTCTGACTCCAACTCAATCCTTCCTTTCTGCTTCGGTTTCCTCTTTCCTCTCCGAGCCGATTACCAAAATCCACTGTTAACAGAGTCCAAGAGGAAGCAAAAGATGACTGATAGAGAGGTCAACGCCGCACGACCTGAAGTCCCGCATTATCTACGATGGTCGGAGGTAGCTATCACGTTTAACCGCTCGGATCACCCTGACTGAGTGGTTCATCCGGGGCGGTATCCCCTGGTACTAGACCCGATGGTCCATAATATCAAACTCAAGCGCGTCCTCATCGATGGCGGCAGCGCTCTCAACATCCTATTCGCCAAGACGCTCGACGAGATGCAGATTCCAAGAGCCGAATTGAAGCCGAGTTCAGCCCCCTTTCATGGAGTCATCCCGGGGCTGTCATCTACGCCACTGTTAACACCAGAATTTGGTAAGCCCTGAAGTCCTCATCGGCCCAGAATCTATATCGGCTCAAAGCTAGTATCGGCCTAGAGTTCTACATCGGCCGATGGGGGTTATCTCAAACCAACCACCAATAGCAGTCGGATTCTTGTTAGATTCGGGAAGATCTTATCCAGAGAAGACCGAGTTTGAGGAGGATGCGGCTTGTATCTCTTAATTAGGAAGAGTTTGTTAGTTTTCTGTTTTATCTTTAGGAAAGTGTGTTAGTGTCCGGCAAGGATTTTATCTTTTTCCTTTTATCTTTAGGAAAGTTTGAGTCCTAATCTGTTAGGATCTTTGTTAGTTTATGGATATAAATATGTAAGCCCAAGGTTTATGTAAATCATCTCACGATCAATCAATTTCGGCGCATCGCCACCCTTTTTACCTTCGTCTTCTTCGGCGAGTTCATGCCCTTCACACGAAGGGTAAGTCTCGTTATGGCTGCCTGCGCTGTCGGGGCTAGGGCTTCAACGTTCTGATCTCGTCAACGTAAGCACCTACTATCATATATCTTAGTCAATCTGGTTCGGCTTCTTGATTTAGTCTTATCGGCTGAGATTCGCTTTAGGGTTTATGCCGGTATTGACTAAATCACCTTGCTAGATTAGATTGGCTAAGGTATCTACCACCTTGAAAATCAGTCAAGGGCTTGATTGTCTAGGTCTTGCGTTTCTTTTCATACTTAGTGCTGCATCAGTTCGGTTTGACCTACTAAGTCGTGATTAGAACCGTAATCTCTAGCCTGCTTGTTGGCTGCCAATAAGGGTTTCATCGGGGTTTCAGCCGGTGAGTTATCTGGACGTTGCATCGGCCCAAGAGTTTTACATATAGATTGGATCAGGCCGATGACAACAGAGTATTTATTGTTTATCTGCTTATTGAGAGTTTATGTCATCGGACCTCCGGCCGATGTGTGCTTTAATCTTCAGATCAATGTTTATTTTATATTTGGATTATGCTATATCACATTGCTACCGTCGGCCAATCGCCTCTATATAAATGTTTGCGTAGTACACAGCCGATGGTTCGAAACCCTAACTACATCGGCTGGTACCAGTATCGGCTGGGACTTTGCCATCGGCCCATCGGCTGATCGATCGTTTTGGCTATCGGCCTATCGGCCGATACGTTTTTGCCCTATCGGCCTAGACCTTCTGTTCTGCTATTTTGCATATCTTGTCAGTGGCAGGATCAAACTGACTGGCACGCCTGCGCTTCATCAATTTTAGGACCTGCACTGGAGCTAAACAGATCTCCCAGGCCTTCGTGTGTCCGCGCGCCGGATCCTCATCGGCGATACGGATTTGGCGTCAACAGAAGGGCAATCATCTCCTCCTACATAATCATTATCATCCCCACTGTCAGAAGGCAGGACAGTGTTTATGGGTGACCTTTCCCTATAAATGACAATCATCCTGTCACTACCACTTTCATCCACTTCCATTGCTTTAACTTCACCAACACCCACAACAGCTTTGCCCTTATCTTTGACTTTCACCTTTTTGTCTCCATCCTTGTCCTCATCTCCCTCTTCCTCTGATTCTTCATCCAAATCCAACTCCATTTCAGCCTCATAATCACTGTCTTCATCTTCATCAACATCAATTACAATGGGCTCCTCAGCATACACCTCAGCCACACCACCCTCACTTATACAGTCAGACATGAACCCACACACCTTATCATCCATCAACAACCGCATTCCTGTCCCTAATTCTTCCCCAGGAAATAACCAATGCAGTAAAATCCCATCTACAAATTTGTGGTGATCTTTTAGGTGTCCAAAAAGTTCAGGTAATGACACTTTATCCCTGTCTATGTATGACATTGCTTCTCTCCCCCCACAATACAACTTCTGTCTCCCTCTATTGACAAATTCCCCATTGAAATGGAACCTAACTACTAGAGTGCCCAAGGGATCCCTCTATTGACAAATTCCCCATTGAAATGGAACCTAACTACTAGAGTGCCCAAGGGATCCATGCTGCCAGCTTTGAAAAAATAAAAAAAATAAGCACTTTACAACTGTACTATTACAACTACACTACATCCAGATCCCTAATACCTAGTTAACATTTAACACCGATTAAAAAAGGACCACCCCAACACTAACCCACACAGATTCACATGGGCATACAAAAGCATTACTACACCTAGTGCATGAGGGATAATATACTACTTGACCTCTACACCGAATCCCAGACAAAAAACGAATCTACCACATTTTAAAATCTTCCCCGAAAATCAACACAGTACCAGCTACAATAGCACGCAATGTCGAGCCAAAAAGGTACTAACCGGGGTGGAATCCGCCGCGCGTTTCGACGAACACGATGCCCGTCGCCGGCGCCACGGCCAGCTCGCCGCCGCCGACAATCCCGCCGTCGCCTTCAAGTCGCCTCCTGGTCGCCGCTCAGCTAGGGTTCGAGCAAAGGAGAGAGAATGGAGGTCTCGCTAGCTGTGCTCCGCTCCGTTAACCCCGTCTATTAACTTCCCAACGGCGGACTGACCAGTGGGTCCCACAACGCGACACGTCAGCAAAACCGGGCAAAAACTGAGTCAATACTGCCGAGGGACCTTCGTCGGACGGATTTACTAATTTTAGGGGTATACATTTCTGGTATTCTAGTTTAGGACCTTAAAAAATCTCGATGTCAATTTGAGGGACCTCCGGTGAACTTATTCCTTACTTGAGCCGACACTATGTACAGGCCAGCACCATTGCTTGTGTGTGTACACATGGGCCTCAGCCTAACTAATCATCGACTGCATGGACATGGGCTTGGAAAATAAGTTGGGCTTACAGAACATAGGCCCGGTTGGTTGCAACGCTCTAGTCAGCTCGGACCACCATAGGTTTGGCGTACTGCTGGATTGCATGGTGCGAACTGCGAAGGATATTGAATTTTGGTTGGCCTTGGCTACCCAAATTCAGCGGGCGCGTTGCTGTAGAGTTGTATTGCACGGTGCAAATCAATCGAACATCTGTATTCCGGAGATAACAGCTTTGTGCAGATGGAGACCAGTTGGCAACAGAGACAAAATTGCACTGGAGTAGTAACCAGTACACACCGAACTGCATGCACGCCAAATTGTCCAGGCTTCTTCATTCACACGCTTCTTCGTTCACGAACGCAAGTACAAGAAACCTCAATTCAAATCGGAGTAGTATTCGATCGCCCCGTGCGATTTCCCTGAGATTTCCAGAGTCACCACATTTATGAACCGAGATACACTGACAGCGATGCGATCGAAAAAAAATCAATGCAGAATTGCAATGCACTGCGCTGGGCTGCTACCTCTCCCCAACCTACCTAGAGATGCACGCACCGTATTACTCCCCAGCCCAGCACGCAGATTGGCTACCTCCACGCCTCGCGTCGGCGGACAGCTAGCTAGCCACCATGCAGCGACGCAGCCAACGCGACCTCGCGCACGGAAGAACACAGCCCAAACAGCGTATCTCGCCGTCTCGCGCATGCATGCTGCGGCGTCGCGTCGCACACGGAATTTTCCTTCCGCTACACAGACGCGACGAAGCATCCGCGCGGTCCACTTCCCCTTTTGTTGCTTCCCCCACCTGGCCATGCACGCCTGCCGCGTACGGTGCGCGCGCTCTACGGCCTCGTTAAAACCCGTGTCCTTCTCACACACTTCAATTCCACCATCTCCATCAGTGTCCACCACCACGAGAGCGGTGGCTATGCAGCCATGCGGGCGCCGTCTCCTCGGCGCTGGCACCGCCCCGCCGCCGCCGCCGGGCTTGGGTTCGGCTTCGGCCCATTCGATGGACCGCGCGCAGCGGGCGCACATGGCGCGGGCGCTGGGGGTGACCACGACCGTGCTCTTCGTCGCCAGCGTGTCCTACATCGCGCTCACCGCGCTCTACGCCTGCTTCTGCGACGGCGGGCGGCGGCGGCGAGACGGCGCGCCGGGGTCGTCCTCGGTGCGCCCCGAGCCGTCCGAGGAGACCAAGCGCGCGCTCGATGGGATCCCGGTGCACGTGGTCCAGATGCCCCGCGACGGCGGCGGCGCCGACGAGGAGACGTCGTCGACGAACGAGGAGGGCGGCGGCGACTGCGCGGTGTGCCTGGCGGAGTACGCCGCCGGGGACAAGGTGCGCGTGCTGCCGGCGTGCGGGCACGGGTTCCACATGGAGTGCGTCGACCGGTGGCTGCTCACGCGCGCGCCCACCTGCCCCGTCTGCCGCGCCCCCGTCGTCGCGCGCGTCGAGGGGCCGGACGACGCCAAGGAGGATTACTGCGGCGACGGCGATGGCGTCGAGAGGCGCGGCGGCGGCGTCATTGGCTTGCTGCCTGTCGCCGGCGAGTCCGGCGTGCTTCCTGCGATTGATTTTGCCATGAGTACTCATCAGCTGTAATACGGTAGGCGTTTAGTTCAATTTTGCTAGCTGTGGAAAAACGTAGCTTAGTAGGATGATTCGAGTTGTTTATTGGCGAGATCAATAACGATCATACGAGTAGTTTCACTTTCAGGGTTAAAAGTATATGTGCGATCCATCTGGTTATGTAGTTGTTATGCCTTCTTAAATTTTCTGACCTGCATATGTAGGAAGTACTGTAGTATGTTTGTTTTGCTTCATACTCCTAGTTAGTAATGACTGATTGCTAAGGTTTCCCTGCATCAGACGAGATCGGAAACAGAACATGTTGTTAGCCTGTTAGAAATCGAGAAATCGGTCACCTCATTCAGTCATTCTTCTACATTGTTGCATCAGTAATCTGCAATCATCGTCACAGTCTCACAAAATATTACACCATGTTTAGTTGCGTGATTTGACGGTAGTTCCAAAATTTCATATTTGTCGTGGACGTTCTCCGCAGTTCAGAACTGAATTAAATGGCTGCAGACTAGGAAGCAATTCAGAATCATGGCCTGTTTGTTGGTTTTGGATCAGGCCAGTTTAGAAAGACGTGGGGGATTCAGGGGCTCGGAAATTGTTCTCCGGACCCCCTTGGGTTCACATGAACCGTCCGATCGAGAGAACGTGCGGGCAGGAAGGGGTCGGGAGTTGCGGAGAGGTCACGCCGGGGGATCGGAGAAGAATTCTCCGAACCCCTGGTGGATTCACAGTAACCGTTCGATCAACATCGTGCGTTCAAGAATCAAGCTGACGGAGTCCAGCACACTATCGTGACCTGTCCGTTGTTGGGTTTTTGGGTCAGGCCGGTTTAGCAAAGCGAATCCACGATCTCCGAGGTGGCGACGAATCGGTTGCTGCGGCCGTGGCCGGCGGCGCTGAGCCACGGGCACGACCTTCTTCCCGGTATTATACCTCAAGAAGGGGACGTACGTGGGAGTTCAGGGGGTTCGGACAATTGTTCTCCGAACCCCATTGGGATCACGCGAACCGTCAGATCGAAAGAACGTGCGGGCAGTATTGCAGGAAGGGGTCGGGGGGAGCTGCGAGGGGGTCCGAACCCCTGGTGGGTTCACGGGAGCCGTTCGATCAAGAATGTGCGGTCAAAGAATCAAGTGGACGGAGTGTATACGAGTACTGAAACTCGATACCTTTTGTAGTGACTAATTCTTTCTCACCTGGCTGTCGAGAATCAAGCAGCCTGTTCCTTAGGTTTGGGTTTCAGCGGCCTAGCGATTTGATAGAATTTGAGGATTTTCATTTCATAAACAAGGAGACACATTGTACATTTGCAAGAACAGAGCATTAATCCCTACTTACAGGCTGGCCACAACAACAATATATATCACACAAATTGCCTCTTTCTACGAACATGACATGCTTTCTTGCTACAAATTTGACAAATCACCGAGAAGGAAATAAACGCCACACGATTCTTCAAGAAAGGGGGTAAAATTTAGAAGCCAAAGCCAAGTGCAACCAGTAAACCAACCAAGCCGGAGGTGACGGCGAAGGCGGTGTGCGCGCTTCTTGGCCGCTCGCCGGAGCTGTCCTCCAATGGTTGCCCCTCGCCGTTCAGCAGCTGGTGCTGGCCAAACGCGCCCTGCTGCTGCCCCTGTCCGAACGGGAGCCCCCCTGCAGCGCCATGGCCACCGCTCGGCGCCAGCGCGTCCGGCACCGCGGCGGCCGCCGGCGGCGACGCTCCCAGT
The DNA here is from genome assembly GCA_008326285.1 of Oryza officinalis. Lineage (NCBI taxonomy): Eukaryota > Viridiplantae > Streptophyta > Magnoliopsida > Poales > Poaceae > Oryza > Oryza officinalis. The sequence continues at coordinate 32,935,685 of BDMV01000009.1, read as the reverse complement.
GGCAGGTGGTGCGGCGAACCGTGCTGGTGCGGCATGCCGCCGGTGGGCGCAGCAGGCGGGAGTGCTATGTCACCTGGTGTCTTGCCGCCGATGTTGGCCGACGGCGGGGAGAGAGGGGGCACGTCAACGGGTGGCAATGGCGTGTGAGGAACAAAGGCCGTCGGAGCCGGCGGTGGCGACGAGTACAGAGGCTGGTCAGGAGAGACAGGGTACGTGTCGGCCGGAGGTGGTGTTAGCGGCATGTCCGGCGAGGCTGGTGTCGCGTCAGCTGGCGGAGGCGGCGACAGCAATGGCTGGTCAGGCATCGTGTCAACCGGTGGCTGGTCAGGAGAGGCGGGCAACGCGTCTGCCGGTGGCGCGAGCTGGTCTCCGAAAGACAGGTCCGAGCTCCCGGCGCCGGCAAGAGTCGATGCCGGTGGCGTCAGAAGCTTCGCGCTGGTGGTGGTCGACGGCGGCGGGAGAACGTCCATCGAAGGCGACGGCGAGACCGGCACGGCCGCCCCGCACTGCTGCCCCGTCCACGGCTCGCCGCTCGCCTGCCACACCATCACGCCGTCCTTGCTAACGATCCTCATGTCGCCGCCGTCGTCAAGGCTCAGCGTCCCAGGCTCGGCGTCGATGCCGGTGTCCCACAGTGAGTGCCCGCCGGCGAAGAGCTCGAGCCCTACCGGCGAGAACGCCAGGTCGCACGCGTCGGCGCCGCCGACCAGGGTGCACTCCGACTCCCACACGCTGCCGCCGCCGCCGCCGCCGCCGCCGTCTGCCTGCTGGATTTGGACGTAGCACGCGTCGGCGCCAGGGCCACCGGCGGAGCTGTCCACGGCGCGGCGGAGGTACGCGGCGTACGACCCAGACGGTGAGGTGAGGAAAGGCTGCGCGCTCTGGCCGACGTCGGCGTCGGCCACGGCGGGCGCGACGGTGGCGATGACCTGCTGCTCGGTGGATCTTGATATGTAGCTGGTGGGAGAGGCGGCCATGGCGCCGGCGAGCCGCATCAAGAACAGAAGGATAGCAAGTGAAGAAGACATGGTGGTGATGGGTGAAATGGTGGTGAGGTGTGAGGTGCTTGGCAATGGAGGTTGTAGGGTTTTTAATGGAGGCAGAGGAGTATTTGGTGCAGCTTTGTGGAGCAACTCTCAGGTGTAGTGGTAGTAGGAGAAAGGTGTGCATTGCATGGAGATGGATGGAGTAGAGGGAATCTGAAGTTTTTATCCAAGCTTAATTAGCCCAAGTTTCAGTTAGAGATTGTAGTGTAGTTGGGGTCTTTTGGTCATGTTCATTTGTTCAACAGATCCAACAGGTTGCATTAGGTGGAATGCAGCCAATCCTTCAGTCTGTAACACTCTAATTCAGGATAACTTTGTTAATAGGTATTTATACTTTTCCAAAAAAAAAGAAAGGAAAATGACTGGTATTAATCAGTGCAAAAGGGACGTACTGCTATTACTCAAGTTACCAAACACAACTATGCATTGTGATTTTTTTTGCATTTCAGAAGAGTAGAATGTCCATGAACAGTATAATGAAAAAAAAAGATCCAGCTTGCATTAAAACACATATTATCGAAATGTGAATACACTATAACTAAACACATGCGTAAGCTATTCAACGTTGAATTGAAACCACATACATCTCGAGAGAAATGCAATCTCCCATACTCCCACGCAAACGGATATCCAAAACGAAAGAGTATGGAAAACATTCACAAAATATTGTGCAGCTAGTTGATTTGAACATTAGTTCAGTTACATGGAATTGGCGTTCCACAAAATGGTAAAAAGCATATAGTTAGTGTGAATTCTTTCCAAACACTAATGATCTTTGGCACAACCGTACAATTACTGTAATAACTGTTGCAGAAATCCAAGTAGAAACATGCGCAGGTTGAAGGCTCTCAATTTCTGCTGTATATTATTATGATTTTTAATCTCCATGGATCGTGTAACGCTCCCACTTCTTTGTAGGATCATAGATCTGCAAGACAGGCAAGTTGTTACTCCAAAGAATATATATGCCTTGTACAAGAATGAAAGGATAAAAAGGTGAGTGTCCAACCTCCCATCTTGATGCAGGAAATATATGTTTGTTTTTCTCATACCAGTGTCTCTCTACGACCTTCCCCGCATGAGACTACAAGAATAAAACATCAGGTTAGAAACTTAGACTGCAACATTGGGCACTAGAAATACAAGATATTGCTGGACATGTCACCTCATCTTTTTCTTTTGTTGCATCAGCAATGGTACGCACATCCTCGTGAACATCAAAGTGGAAAAGCTGAGAAAAGAGGACAGAGAAACAAGTGTTAGCAAATGATCAATTCAGGTCATCAATATTTGTATGGAAAAACAGAAAAAAAAATCTCCTGTCCCCAGAATAACCGAAAGTTCTATGTTGTGACAATGTAGATTGAAAACTGCATATATTGACCATCCACATCTTAAAATAAAGTGATCGTACTATGAATGAATTATATAGAAGCTATCAACATATTTTATCAAACAAAATAACACATGAGTGCTAACAAAACATGCATTACCGGTCCACTCTTGCCCCTTGCTTTGTTGATAATCAACTCATAGAAGCTATGTTGCTGTTACCAAAACAACAAACATGGAATTAAAATAAGAGTAACAAAAATACATAAACAACAATGCAATTTACAAGGTAACAAGCTTGAGCTTTGCATACATGAGGGATAATAAGATCTTCCTTCACATAAAGAAGGTTCTCAACTGATGTTGTCCGCACTTCACGGAACTCAGGGGCAAGCTGCTGCTGAACAGCCCTTAGGAATTCTCCAATGGAGTCACCTTTACGGACCTGCCAGGTATATAGGCTTGTTTCAATCATATGGTTCACATGTTCAGAACAATCAAAAGGGGAACATTTTTTTCAATGGTTAGAAATTACCTGGATAACTCTCCTATGCCCAGTGCCATCCCAGTAACTGTAAGTAATTGTAAGAGGTTCATCTGACACACAAGACATTTTGGTAATCAGTTAGGATGCAAAAATTATCACAAGGGAAAAATACAGTCAAATGATTAAACATTAATAGTGATTAACGCTATAAGCTTGTGGCAATACTTTTAATCAGTTCCTGTTCACGCGACCACTGTTTCTTCAAACGCTCTCGCTCTGCTTGTTCCTCTGCCTCTCTCTCCCTGATGGATCATTCTTAGCAACCAGCTTGCAGGTTAAACAACACTTGGAAACAAATAATCGATCAACAAGGAAATGATAATCATAAACTAAAAGAATACCTGTCAGGAAGAAAACTTGTCTCAACAGTAGGGTCCTTCCCAAGTTTGACAGGACCATGTTTCTTTTGAGTTTCTTCTGTAAAACAATTGAAAGCATAATGTCCATATTTGCCTTACCAGTAAGGTAACTTCACGAACTTAAACAAATCAAGATTCAAGACAACAAAAAAAAGAGACAGTACAAACACAAATCCCATGGCACTAAACTGTCAATTCATAACATAAACAATAGAGAGAACTATCTTTCATTCTGAATGAAACCCTGCCCAGGACCCAATCATTTGCTTAGATGCTTTGTCTAAATTAGTTTGTCGAGTTGTTTCATTTAAGGGACATCACATGAGATGTTCAAACATTAACAAAATAGTTAGAACACGGTAAGACAAAATAGAATATCACAAGACCCTAAAAAGGTTAAGAGGACCATACGATTCTCAAATTCATCCTCATCACTTCCGTTCTCAATCTCATCGCAGAAAGATAACCGTGGATCTCCCCTCACTCTCCTCTTTTTCCGTTTTTGCATTTGTAATTCTTCTTCCCTAAAAATAAAAAATAAATCAACTATTTTGATATAGCCATATAAGGTAATGGCACCAATTATGATAGGATAGGACTCCAATCTCACTCTTGTTGCAACTTTTGAAGCTTCTCCTTCTCTTCTTCCTCGATTTTGGTTCGTATATTAACCCTCTGTTCAGCCACATGGATGATACATTAGATGATGAAAATTCACTTATTGACAGAATGGTAAGAAATATATCTGGATATTACCTTCTCGACATACTGCTCCCTTGTAACTAAACCAACTGTTTCCTTCTTAAACGCAGTCTCAAGAATCTGAAAGTCATAGTCCATACTGTTAGGTGTTAGCTTCTAAAACACAGATAAAAAGTTATAAATTTCTATGTGTGTGTGTGGAAGGGGGGATGTTTTTTTTAAAAAAGTTTAAAAGACAGAAGTATTCAGTACAAAAGCTATTCTGCAGCGAATCACATAAGTTAGCAATCCAACATAGAACTACAGAAGTATAGATAACATCCACATCCTAATCAAATTAAAGAAGAGAGACATAAGACAAGTATCGACCAAGAGTATTACAAATGACAATTTCACATCACACCACCAGAGAGCAAGCGCTTAAAACCTACGATGACAAGTACAACAAAATATGTGAAGGTATGGTAAGCAATCATAAGAGGCGGTTTCGTGAATTTTCGCACGCAAAATGTAAGGGCAACCAGTTCTAGTGAGCAACAACTAGTTTCGCGAGTGCACGCGAACACAAATACCAAGATCAGTAGGTCACTGAGCCTCACGGGCAAGCGAATTTTCCACCTACGCGTGTGCCCTAAAAGCCTAGTCTGATTCATGAATCATATGATAGCGGATGGCCACATACCTCAGAGGTGCTGGAACCGAACTGGAGCAGGCCGGGCTGGCCGTCGGAGGACTTGTTCTTGAGCTCCTCGATCTTGCGGCGCTCCGCCTCCCGCTGCTTCTCCAGCCGCCGGATCTTCACGGCGTCCTGCGCCGTGCCGACGTACCCGTCCCCGAACCCCGACATCTCGTCGCCCTCGCCGCTCTTCCTCGGTCAGACAAGGGATTCCAGATATTCCAGAGAAACTCGCAGCCGACGCGCGGCGCCGCGGAGGGTGGAGACGGCAAACCGGCGGTGGGTTTGCTCGGCGCCGCCGACGAGTGCGGAAGGAATAGGGATTTGGGAAGGGGGAAACACGACGGGCTTGCGGCTTGCAAATTGCAACTGCTCGCCGCCCTGGCGCTTACTTGGGCTGGACCTAACCGACTTACAATTTAAGAGAGAAATTAGCTTATTTGGACCACAATTCATCGCGGCCCACTAGACAAGTGCGGCCCGATGGATATTCTGCCCTCGCGCTGCCGTTTTCCTATTAATTATTTTTTAAAAAATGAAAATGATACACCGAAAGTTCTTACAGACTTTTTATAAACAATGTCATTTTATGTGGCATGTTATTGTTGTATCTTGATACTCTATTTTATAACTACTGATTAAATCAAACACTTGATTCTTTTTCCATTTTTTTGGCTGAATCAATTCTTACTAAGAAATTGAGAAAACAAAGTTTTAGTACAACTCGATCAGCAAGTCAGAAACAATGTTACTGGAAGTCTTAGACATTTGAGATTTTTGTTGCGAGAGTTCTATAAGAATAAATTAATACAGTACGTAGCAATGCTAGAAGAAAAACACATGATTTTTTGATAATTAATGGAAGAAAGAAGAAGAAATTAAACAAATAAGGTTTTTTATGACCAAAGCCAAACACGTTTTAAATTGCTGTAAATTGTTGAAAACCAAACAAATCATGATGTTGCACAATCATGATTCGATCGAGAATAAATATATCCAACATAAGTTTGGGACTAACACAAAAACTCCAGAAACACAGTTCGACGACCCATGCAAGAATTGCATGCACAACAACATCAATGGAGCAAAGCTCCCTAAGGCTCACAGAGCCACACGCCGAGTCGGGAAACGACATGGCTAATTATTCGTTGAAACGGAAATGATGTAAGACGAAATCTTTGGTGCCAAACGGCATGACGACGAACAGTCCAGCTTCTTCATGATCAAGCTTGCTTCTTCTTCCTGCCACCTTCACGTTTCTTGCTACCACCACCTGAGCTCCCCGGAGCATCTGCAACACACGATCGAGACGACAAAAGCCGCGTTAGGATTGCACATTTCTACATGGTGATCACGTGCAAAACCAAGCAAAATTAACGACGCGATTGATTACCAGCCGGCAGAGGCGGCGGCTGCTGCTGCGCGCGAGCGGCAGCGGCAGCATTCCTCTTGTCCATCCTGTTCTTGCGACGCTCCCTGGCCTCCTTGGCCTCCAGCTCCGCCCTGTCGCGGCCACCGCCTGCCACCGCAAAGATGGGGCCACCAGATTTCTTACTGCTGCCGATCACCTCCCATGGCGTATCGTCGACCGTAGCTTCGATCGCGCGGCGCTCCACAAGGTACTCCTCGAACGCCTCTGCCGGCATGGCGGGCGCCAGCCGCGCCCGCGCTGGGCCGGTTGGTGGACGAACCAGCACCAGCCCGGACGGCGGCGCCGGAGGCGCGGCCGGGGCAGCAGCAGCAGGAGGAGCAGTGGGCGCGCGCGGCGCACGAAGATGAGGAGCAGGTGCGCGCAGTGCAAGAGGATCAATGGACGCGCGCGGCGTAGCAGACGACGAGCTTGCGCCACAGTAGCTGAAGCTGTAGCGGCCGGTGGTTGGTGGCATGATCCACCCGCGAGGTGCAGCAAGAGGAGGAGCAGCTGCGGGCGGCGCACGAAGATGCGGAGCAGGCGCGCGCAGCGCACGAAGATGCGGAGCAGGAGCACGCAGTGAAGGAGGAGCAGTGGGCACGCGCGGCGCAGCAGACGACGAGCTCGCTCCACCGTAGCCGAAGCTGTAGCGGGCGGTGGTCGGTGACACGGTCAACCCGCGCAGTGCAGCAGAAGGAGGAGCAGGCGAGCGCAGCGCACGAAGATGAGGAGCAGGCGCGCGCAGTGCAAGAGAAGCAGTGGGCGCGCGTGGCGCAGCAGACGACGAGCTCGCTCCATCGTAGCCGAAGCTGTACCGGGCGGTGGTCGGTGACACGGTCAACCGGCGCGGCGCAGCAGCAGGAGGAGCAGGCGCGCGCGGCGTAGCAGACGACGATCTCGCACCGCCGGCGCCGAAGCTGTAGCGGCTGATGGTCGGTGACACGGTCGACCCGCGCGGCGCAGCAGGAGGAGGAGCAGGCGCGGGCGGTGCAGGAACAAGAGGAGCAGGCACGGGCGGCGCAGGAAGAAGAAGAAGAGTAGTAGGCGCGCGCGGGGTAGTAGGAGCAGCGGGCGCCCGCGGTGCAGCAGACGATGAGCTCGCGCCGCCGTAACCGTAGCCGAAGCGGTAGCGGCCGGTGGTCGGCGACACGGTCCACCCGCGCGGCGGCACAGGCCACGCGAATGCGGTGGCGATGGGCTGCGGCTCCGGCTCCGTGGGACGGCGCGCGGCGGAGACTAGAAGTGGCGGCGGCGCGGGCGCGAGCGCTTCCTCGGAAGTGAAGCTGGTGTCAATGATGCGGTAGCTCTTGCCGTCGGCGAGAAGCGACGGGACGGTGCGGCTCCAGGGGTTGCGGCTGGGCCGACGCCTCTGGGCCGGGATGGCTTCTTGGGCCGGCGGCTGCTGGTTGGAAAGGCCGCCGCAGCCGAGAAGCTGGACCTGGCTGGCTAGACGAATGGGCCGGATCGCCAGCGCGGCGGCGACGGCGTAGGGGATGATGAGGTGGCGAGGTGGAAGGCCTTGCTGGGCCGGGTTTTCGTTGGCATCTCCTTGCTGGGACGTGTTCTCGTTAGCGTCTCCCATGGTAGGCAGGTCAGGTCGGTGGATTTCACCACCTTGCTCCGTTCGAATCTTGGAGACAAACCTGCGTGGACAAAAAAAATTGAAGAAACGGCGTTGGCCATGGCACCACACACAACATACACAGAAACCTGCAAAAACCTGTAATAATCGCTAGAATTTTACGGAGATCTGATAATCACAAGCTTACAAGAACGTCTAAACCTCCTGTAAACCACCAAGTCCCATGTAGATCTTATTAGCAAAAGCTTACAACGAAGTCTAGATCCTTACATGTAGATCTTATTAGCAAAAGCTTACAACAAAGTCTAGATCCTTAGATGCTGGATTTCAGGATTTCACAAGCAAGAAACGAGTTTTTTTCTCTCTCTACAATCTATGTACGGTATTCAAAGCTATGTACTTCTAACTTCTAAGAACAGAAACCAGATTATAATTTGTGACAGGCGAGAGGGAACTTACCAGGCGGCAGCAAGCTTATTTCTTCATGTATCTGATTTCCTTCGATCTGTGTGTAGTTTTTACGGAATGGGGGCTTAGTTTTATAGTCGAACTTCAGTGCTTCACCATGTCTTTGTGAACATGTTCTATACACTGTCTCGTGTTTCTTTCTAAACAGAAACAAATTTTTATCCGTGTGAAATATGTTGCAACGGCACAAAAATCAATTCCAAGCAAGGAAATGTTTTATAGTTTATATCACAATTGTATCCTCTAAACCAGGTGAGATAATGTCACGGTTACACAAGTTTCAACTTCAGCCGAATCTCAGTGGTACTAACATATTGAGATATGAACACAGATGTTTTTTCAAACAAAAAAAGGTATAAACACGGAAAGTGACGGCCAACCAGTACAGCCGCATCCCACCACCCACAGCCACCTCACTGATTTGGCCATAATAATGTTACTACCAAATATACAAATCTTCCTGGACTTATTTGGTGGAGCGTTTATTTCAGAACATATCCGGCATCACCAACTAATTCATATTTAAGTATGGAAGTTCTCATTTATTTTGTAGAGATATATACCTCCTCACTACCTAAACTAAATGTGTGAATTCTATTATCGACAATGTCAAATCTTTCTTAGACTTCTGAAATATAAATGTATATATATCTCCTAGAATAAATCAAGAGATATAAACCTACGCCTGTCTTTGAGAAAAGCTAAAAAAATATAAATTAATTTCTAATCCTGTACCCATGTAGTATTAGTTTTGGCACTTCAAGCTCCCTTCTTAGAGGGATCTCTCTCAAGGAATGAGGTGTATATGTCTTTCTAAAAATGGGAGAACACCTCATAAGTATATCTAAGTATAAGGGTGGTAATTGAGTTTATATGTTTAAATCTCAGCATGAAGATCTACGAGATTCGGCCGAAACGGAAATTTATACAACTATCTTCCATGTGAGGACATGGCCTGACATGTTTGAGAGGATAATTATGATTTACTATAAAGACATTTCCTTGTTTAGAGTTGATCTCGCTATTGTTGCAACTTATTTACATGGATAAAAAAATGTTTCTGTTCAAAAAGAAAGAAGAAACAATGCATAGGACTCATTTACCTAAATACATGGGCTTAGGGTTATCACTGAAAACCGACCGAAGAAGCTTTGCAAAAGCACGGTTCCGGGAGTGGCCTTGGGGCCAAGTGTGCCACCCTCTCAATGCATGGTCGTTTCCTTAGGGGCCCAAAGTGCTCTTTTCACCAAGGTAGCGGCAAAGGTGCGAGAGGGAAACAATAACGCTAGTGTCCACCCTTGACCTCTATGCCTAGATCATTTATTCCTATGGATACCAAATCATGCAAGTAATATAAGAACACATCATGCTGCACATGAGCAAGGATGATACCTTGGCCGCCACCCTAACGTCATCGACCTAGATCTAGTGGCCGATGCTTGCGGAAGACAAGACCATCATCCATGTACAAGAAGGAAAATACAGCCCCACACAGGATTGTATGGATGCCAAATCAACCATGTAAGAACATATCATGCCGCAGATGCGGAAGGATGATACCTTGGTTGCCATCCTAACATCATCAACTGAGATCTAGTGGGTGATGCATGGGGTAGACGGGGTCACCATCCATGTGCTAGAAGGAAAAGCTAGCCCCGCTCAAGATCCCATGGATTTCCAAATCAGCAAAGTAAGAACACATCATATGCCGAGATAAGGAAGAATGATACCTTGGCCGCCAACATAGATCGACTAGCTAATGAGTAGGGAAGACAAGCCGCCATCCTTGCACGGGGAAGGAAAACTGGATCCTGCATAGGGAAGGGGAGCGACATCAGCAACCACCTAAAGGTTGTCTGCCCAAAGCCCCAGATCCTAGATCTAGGCAACCAACAACTAGGAAAGGCACTGTAGAATGTGGCGGTAGGCAGCGACGATAGCAACGATTGGCTTGATTTTGTTGGAAGGATGGCAATTTGCTCTCTCGATGTCATATTGGTGCTAGAAGAATGGAGGTGAGCACCAGATCTAGGGGAATGAAAGTTAGGTAGAGTGCAACGGAGGGGTGGTGGTGGATGGAGTGGGAGAAGTGGTGTTGGCTACTGATTTTAGGGTTTAGCAATGGGTTTATATAGACGGGGATGGTACATTGGCTTTGGCCCAACTAGGCCCAATAGACGAGAGATGGTAAACTGGTTGGTTGTTAGCTTTTATTTGTTGAACGTCCCGAGTGGCAAATAAAAATTGTCAAACCTCAACCCTTCAATGACGTTTGGATGGATAGTGAAAAAAGAAAGGGATATGATGGCATACAAAGTGGTGGGTTTAAGATAGGATATGATATACTTTACCATTTCTATGTTCAGATACATATGATTTGGTATAGAGATAAAATATTTACTGGACAAAAATACCCTTCCTGACTAACTGGTTGTGGCAATCACAAGGCTTTTTTTTTTTTTGTCATCGCCACCATTTCCGACCTAAACTCACCTTCCCGGATAGGATTGAATTGGTCAGAAATAAACTGCTCATATCTCATTCTATTATCCACCTCTTTTCCCAATCGCCTAACAAACATGGAAATGATTTCTTTTGAAGAAACATCAATGTGTCAAAAATTTCCTCTGGTTCCAAATATCACCTTTTTTTCCATGATTTCCTTTCTCATCGAGACTCACTTTTCTCAATATACTGTAATGGTCTTTGAAACACAAGATTCAAAAAATGGATGCAAAATATAAGAAAAATACAGAAATGAACATTTGAATAGACTATAGAAAAAAACACAAGAATAAGATAAGAAAGATGCTCAGGGAAAAAAACCAAGAAGTTAAAGCTTTTGTGAACTTTTCTCCAAAATCCACATGCATTTACTCGTCATTCCTTAGAAATTTCATTAAATTTGGAAATGCCCAATCCTCTGTTCCAATAACCGAATAGCAAAAATTCCTATAGGATTTAAATCCTATAAAATTTCATGTACAAATTTTGTTTCAAAGGGGCCTAATTGTATAAATAAAGGGCAACAAAGCTAATATGAACTAACTTTTTAAAATTCTTATCCATACTTCTATTTTAAATCAGGAGTAATAATGTACTTTCATTCTGCCTCTTTTATTCGAAGGGGACGTGTAACTTTTTAAATGATTGAGAGGCCATTTGATCAATCAACTTTTTACGTATGTGACTAGGTAAAGAGAAAAAAAAACGTCATTCAAAAAACAAGATTACAACAATAGTGCTATATGAGGTAGTAAAAGAATGGCTAGCAATATATAATATAATAATATAAGCATTGTACATTTATGGATCATACAACAGCCATGAGGCCCCCACAGGGAATGCAGAGCATAGCGGCACGGGCAAACAGAGTACAGTGGAGCTAAGCCAGGAGAGGACTGAAGAACGCAACGATCATATGTCCTGGTCCCTCGCATGTGTCCGAAAGTTTTATCTGCTTTCTCCCCAACATTACAGATGCTACCATATGATGCCGCTATTTATTCCCATCAAGCCCCATAATGGCAGCAAGATTGGTCATGCCTGGTTGTTGTCCGATGTGGAAACTTCCGCGCTGCACATCGGGCATACCTGCACATCAAGGTTATTTCGTCACCAATTGATAACTACGTACCGGTATTGTGTTCAAAGTTTAAACGTTCAATACTACCGTTAACATTGTAAACACCACGAAACTAGAGAAAGCTACTTGCGAATAATCCATATACTACAAACTACTTCATAAGACAAGAATCAACATGATGCATCTGGGTAGAGAAATACAGCACAGTATATACAGCTATATCTAGCTACTCAATGTGTGCAGGCAGTAAAGCAACCAAAAACGAGAGGCAAGTTAATACCCTCACATGATCAAATCGTTGGCTTAACCTTATCAGAATTTAAATTGCATAGTACAAATGACCAAAGTAACCGCAGCGCTATTAGTGTTACCCAAACATCTTTTAGCCAAAACTAATAAAAGGGTGTGAATGCTTGGCAGACTGGATTTATTTTGTAAGACCGCATTATCACCCGAGATGCGGGAATGAACTTTCAAATGCAACAAAACTATTTCCCTAATTATGCACTGATGCACGTGAGTTTTCCATGTTTGGTGATTCGCTAAACCTTTCAAATATAGCCTAACTTTTGTACCAAAAATGAATGTTACTACTACCTCCGTTTTTTAATATATGACGCCGTTAACTTTTTGACAAACGTTTGACCATTTGTCTTATTCAAAATTTTTGTGCAAATATAAATTAAAAAAATAAGTCATGCTTAAAGATCATTTGACCATAAATCAACTCAACATAAAATAAATGATAATTACATAATTTTTTTAATAAGACGAATGGTCAAACGTATCTTATAAAGTCAATGGCGTCATATATTAAAAAACGGATGGAGTAGTACTTAGTAGGTCTACCAAAGTGATCCTTTATTCTTCCTGAAGGTGAAACAAAGGTACAAGGCTACAACTATACCTATACAGCCAGAATAACAAAATTCCATGGATAAAATTCCATGGTTTATGTTATTCTGGCTGTATAGGTATTTTGTTATTCTGGCCAACATAAACCATGAACCTAGCATATAGCCTGTTAGTAAATTTAGGGCCCACTATAAAAATAACTAATATCACATTTTCTTAGCCCTTAAACCCACATGGTAGACACATTTCCTAAAAAAACTTCCCACAAATGTGGCGAGTAAATTTGGAGACAATCTTGGGTTGCCACACTTTTGACACAAAAATTAGCAACATGCAGCCTGGCAGTCAAATAAAGCCCTCTGTCCAAGCACGAGTGTGCTCAGCAAGATAGCTTGATAGACATTAATCACAGCATGAAAAGAAAGCAGCCTCCATGGATGGAGGATGGCAATAGTTTGTATAGATCTGGAAATGATATTTACCTTATTTATTTGAAGCCATTGGTTTATGCACTCAGGATGGTACGAATGCTTGCAGGGGAGTGCAATCAAAGATTCACCATCCTCAAATTCCACACGACAAATAACACATCTAACAACAATAGATACATTAGGACTTCAATATGTGATTAATGTAAGATAGTAAGGTTATGACTTATGAGATATTATTCACACATACTGCTCTGTGTTGCCATCTTGGACACCTTCTGTCTTGTAAGTTACTGAAGGTAGAGAAGCAAGTGTAGCAGCAGAGAGACCTCTGTGTCCTGTACCAACCACTTCTCCCAATGCAACTAATTCCTGAAGTCATATAGAAAGAAACGTTAATATTGACATCTTAAAGCTTCTGACGCAGTGCCAGGTGCCAGAAGGCTAACATATAACAATGAAACTTGCCTCATAAGAATACTCGTCTGGGTCAACCTCTTGCCATGCATCCTGCGTTTTGGTAAAAACATATCAACGTGTTAAATGACGTTTCTCAGTTCATAATAGCTGATTATCAATGAGTAATGGAGTAAGGAAAAAAAATGAAAAGACATTTTCTCAAGTTCAAGCATGCAGCTTCCATTGGAGATAATATAACATGCCGAAATCCATGGAGTAAACAGGACAGCATGAAAATTTGACAAGCCACAGCATGAACCACATACCACCTCTGGTCTTACTATTGCTTAACTAATGGACAGTACAAGCTCTACTAAAGTACAAACAATTAAAAGTCCACCTGATCTAAACAACCAACACATACTTCTTATAGAAGTCATGATTTGTAAATGTGATAAAAATAAATAAAAAACTTAGATGCTCATGAGTTTATCACTCAAATATGAAGACTGAAGGTGAGCAAGAAAAGAATTCCAGATACAACTGAAAATTACCCAAAATATGATTTTGGGGCAGTCTTATTGTTTATCAACAGCGTTTGGAAGCAAGGAAGGTTGCAAGGCATATTCATCACTTCAAGTGTCATTCCATTTGTTTTTGGTTGTCATACACAATGCAGGAGTAAATTTTATTGCAACAACAACGAATTATGGGGACTATATAATCATTTATGTTACTCCAAGATCATTTCATCCAAACTCTAGGATTCCCACATATCAGAACAAGCACAATTTGTCTAACTAACAAGAAATAAGACCATTACCTGTGGATCATTCGCATGCTCCTCTACAGGCTCCACTGGTCTCCCTACAAAGCAATATCAATATCAAAATTATAGACAGCAACAACTGAAACATGTGAAATGAACTGAAGAAACAGCACTCTTTTTCTACTCACAATCGCTGATCCCCGCGAGAGCCATAAGTCGCGCGGCTACTTCGCGCTCCTCGGCATCCTGCAGCGCTCGTGCATAAGCCTCATCGTCCTCGTACTCTGCAGGGTCTAGCTCTGGCTCAACTTCCTCCTCCTCGTACTCCTCGTCGAACCCCTCCTCCTCGAACTCGCTTCCCTCAGCCCCCTCCCCCTCTCGCTCTCCCTCGCCACGACCCTCCCCAACGGCGTGCTCGTGGTGGTGGACGCGGAGATGGTGCTCCAGCTCCTCCTCGTAGTCCTCCTCAGCCTCGTCATCGTACTCGTAGCTCCCGGCATCCGAGCTCCCGTAATCGCTGCCCTCGCCGACGCCTCCGCCCATGCGAAGCATCATGTACGCCCGCTCCTGCAGCCGATCCAAACAACAACCATGTCAATCGCGAGGTCCCGGAACCCTAGCAACAACACCCGACGCCCCCGACCGCGAGATCTCCTCACATCTACCTGCTCCTGGAGCACGCGGGCCAGGGCGAGGTCGGCGTCGACCTGGCTGAGCGCCGTGAACGGCCGCCGCGACTCCGCGGCCGCGGCCGCAGCCACGTCGCCGTCCCCTCCGGCGTCCGCGGCTGCGGCGGCGGCGGCGGCAGCAGCAGCTGGCGGGGCTGGATTCGTGGCGNGGGGTTCGCGTCGGCGCCGGGCTTGTCGCCGGCGGCGCCGCCGCTCCCCTTCGAATCCGCCATCGCCTGGCGGAGATTAGAGAAAGGGCGAGGATTAACGAACGAAACAACTCGAGTTTAAACCCACTCGCGTTTATGAGGAAGGAGGGCGGTGCGGGGCGTGTTGGGTTGGAGAATTTAGGCTGTCTTCGTGACTGTGAACTCCCCGCGCGCACAGTATTTTTCGTCCGTGCACGCTTTTCAAACTACTATACGGTGTATTTTTTTGCAAAAAGTTTTTATACAAAAGTTGCTTAAAAAAATCAAATTAATCCATTTTTGAAAAAAAAATTAGCTAATACTTAATTAATCACGCGCTAATGACCGCTCCGTTTTCCGTGTTTACTGTGCGTGAGCCTAATAATTGCTGTGTGTTTTTCCTATGTAAATTTCTGATTTAACTGCGGGATTTCGATTTAAAAAGCGGTCGGCTTATATATAAGCCAGTGATGCACCACCTCCCACTCGACCTCGTTGAGGTAAGGTCGAGACCGAGACCGAGAAGCCGGTGAAAATAAAGGCTGTATATTTTTTCCTAGCTTCTCAATTCTACTAATTTACTTTTTAGATTTTATAATTACGGGTTTTTCCTAATCTGGATGAAAAGTAGTATTTCGCTGACACGTCGGGTTAGTATTACACTGGACCCACTTGTCAGGGGAATGTGATACGTAGGTGGAGGCGGTTTTGCTGCTTGCATTTTATCCTCCTCTAGGACAGTGGTCGCGTCACCGGCGTGTGGGCCCCACTGAAATGGGCCCACGTGTAAGTGGAGTGGAGGACGAAAGCTATAGAGATTCTGGAACATTCCTCGTGGAGTGTTGCTTCTGCGAGCTTTGGGCTGTCGCGGTCGTGTGGTGGTGGGCTCACCGGCCCACGCGGTGAGGGGAGGGCGGCGACGTGGCGGAGGTGGCGGCCCTGGGCGCGCTATCCGTGGGCCGATAAGGCGCGGGGGCGCGGCCATACAAAAGCCGTGGCCCTCCACTCCCGCACGGGTCGCTCTCCCTCTCTCCCCTTCCTCCGCGGTTGGTGGTGGCTGCGCCGCTGCGGGGCATCATCACCAGTTCGCTCGAGCAGCCGCTCTCACCAACCGCAGCCGCAGCAGCAGCGCGCGACGCAGGGGTTGGGTTGGATTGGATTGGAGAGAGAATGGCGGCGCCGTCGTCCCTCGCGTCCTCACACCTGTCCCGCCTGGCCGACCTTCGCCGCCCCGGCGTCGCCGCCGCCGCACCCCAGCAGCTCCGCCTCGGGTGCTCCCGCCGCCGCGCGCAGCGCGTGGTGGCCATGGCTGGATCCGGCAAGGTGCGCTGTTGTTTGCTTACATCAGAGTGATTCGTCCTTGTGCTTCTGCCTGACTCTTTCTTTCTGCTGCTGCCCTCGCAGTTCTTCGTCGGAGGCAACTGGAAGTGCGTAAGTTTCCGCTCCTCCTCAATCAACTTTTGCGCACGCACGGCCGCACGGGGTACCTATGAGCAAAGCGATGATGGATGGATTGAGATTCTGCTGCTGCTGTACCTGCGTGATCTTGAGTCGTTGGTGCCTTGTGGTTGCCGCCTAGGACATTCCAAAGATGAGCGGAATGGGATTTTTTGTCGTCATCAATACATCGTGATCTACACCACACCTGGTCGTGTTTGCTAGATATGGAGTCGCTTTTCGTGCCAAAAGATGTAGTCGTTTTTGGCTTAAGCAGTTTTCTTGGGGAATATGCATCTTATATGCAAAAATGTATAATTTTTTCAGCCTTCATCTTCTCAGTCCCTGGCTTTCTCATTTGCCCAAATTTCATGGAGTCGAGCAACTACTGTTATGTAGACAACTGACAAGGATTAGTTCTAGTGCTCCACGGATAAGAAAGTGTGCATCAGTATCTTGTCCAAAATAAATTAGTTCTAGTGCTCCAAGGGTAAGAAAGTGTGCATCAGTATCTTGTCCAAAATAAAGATAGTAGCACCTTCTTTAGGCCACCCTTAGAACGAATTGATTCAGTTGCTCATTTTTCCTTTTGGAGAATCATCTTGGTATTATATGTTGCTTCACTTTTTATAGGGAGCTTATGCTAACTATATCAAGATATGTTTCCCGACTTTTTGGTCAGATATGTTACTATCAGTATGAATGGTTTCTGATTATATAATTTCTTGTCCCTCAATTTAGAATGGAACAAAGGACTCCGTCAGCAAGCTTGTGACTGAATTGAATGCTGCTACACTTGAACCTGATGTTGGTAAGCATGTTTGTTTCATCTATGCATGATTGTCTTTCTCTCTATACACACTATCACTGTGTGTTAGATGTGTGTATTTGATTGGTTCTTCCACACCTTCTTTTTCATCCAAGTCCATATGATACAGATATCCTCCTGAGTTTTTTTTAGCTTCCACTGTCTATCTTTTTTTTACCTTCAATTAACTTGCTGTGGCAATACTGCAGATGTTGTGGTTGCACCGCCGTTCATTTATATCGATCAGGTCAAGAACTCACTAACTGATCGCATTGAGGTATCTGCTCAGAATGTTTGGATTGGAAAAGGAGGAGCATACACTGGAGAGATCAGGTAAAGCTAAAAACATGTTGCAATTTTCTTTTCTTGGTATAATCCATTACATGGTGTCAGAACCATGTGTACACTGATGATAGACGGTGGCAGTCTGTTTATTTTTTTACTGGATTATGGTTTTTTTTTGAACTAGGAGAGTGAAGCTCCCCCCATTTCATTAAGAGAAATAAAAGCTACAGAAAAATCTGACACAGGTCTTACAGAACAAAATCTCACAATCTCCTTGCCTCAGCAAGAGCTTAAACCTGACCTCAGTCTTTTTCTTGCTAATTATTACGGCTAACAGACAACTAAGAAAGAAGAATGACAAAACTACAGAAACACACAGCAGCTTTTCCCTTGTTGATTATCCAGAATGTCTTCTGCACAGCAGCTTCCAAGCAAAAAACAACCAACCACTCCCAGCAAAAAACCTGTATTCATCTTGTCTTGATGCTCCACCCATGATTGGCTCCGTACACTTCACCGGCTACCCGTCTTAGGAGCCTGGCTCCATCCGGCAGCTTTCCTGCCTCGCCCTCCTTGGTCTGCAATATGGCCCAATCCGAAATATAGTGAGCTACCTGCATAATCACTTCCACCGGATCCTTCGGTAAAATGTTGTCAAAACATGCCCTGTTTCTAATTTTCCACATAGTCCAAATAACTGCCGTGACCCCTACCGCCATTAGGTTTTGTGTCTTTTTAGGAAATTTTTTTAGCCACTGTTCCATTAAATCATACATCCCTCCAGGGATGCCACAATCAAACACACAATCAATAATATTCCAAATACATCTTGACAGGCTGCAATAAAAGAACAAATGATCAATGTTTTCTTTAGTATTACAAAATTGACATTCATCAGTGCCTTTCTTCCACCCCCTTTTGATGAGATTATCTTTGGTCAAAATACTTTTTTTAAGAGCCAAACAAACACCTTGCTTTTTACTGGAATCCTGAATTTCCATAATTTTTTGAAAAGGAAGCCACTTTCCTGCAGTTTCATGGCATGGTAAAACGATTTTACTGTGAATTCTCCACTTTTGGTATCATTTTCACTTCTCCACAGGTCCTCTTTATCTTTTCCCGGTCCTTAGCTCTTCTAAATTTAAAGATCTCCCATCCTTTTTCCATCACACTTGCTACTGTTATCTTTTTTGAAAAAGTAATATTGTACAGATCTGGATACAAGTCAGCTAGAGCCTTGTTACCTAACCACCTATCTTCCCAAAACAAAGTCCCTTTTCTATCTCCAACCTCTATCTTACAGTACTGTAGAAAAGTTTCCTTGATTTCCATCAAACCAGCCCACAAATGTGACCCTCCCGGTTTCCATTTCACTTGTGATAAAGTTTTATTCCTGAGATACTTATTTGCCAACACTTCCTGCCATAAACCTTCTTTATTAGTTTTTTCTTCCTTGTTTTCACTCTGGAGTTTTTATACGTTTCACTTAAAATGTCTATAGTGCGGAGCAATTGGTGGACATCGGCTGCCAATGGGTTATTCTTGGGCATTCCGAGCGTAGACATATCATTGGTGAAGATGATCAGGTAACCGTTATATACACAGATGCTACTGGATTGGTAGTACTCTCACTTGTCCATGCTGTTAGCTACAACATTCTGAAGGCACCTTTGAGATGCATGATTGCTGTTGACATGCAATAGCTCTGATTGGGATTGTGGCATACCATGTTTATAATGCAGTTTATTGGGAAGAAGGCTGCATATGCCTTGAGTCAAAATGTGAAGGTTATTGCCTGCATAGGAGAGCTGTTGGAAGAGAGAGAAGCAGGGAAAACTTTTGACGTCTGTTTTAAGCAGATGAAGGCTTTTGCAGGTGAAAATCATTCACCTTGAGTTAAAATTAATAATGGTTGATGAGCCTACATTGTCTGAAAACAAACTTCGTGTATCAATAGTATTAATGGATCTGCAACATGTTACTTTCAGACAGTATTACAAACTGGGCAGATGTAGTAATTGCATATGAGCCTGTTTGGGCTATTGGAACCGGGAAAGTTGCTACTCCTGAGCAAGCTCAGGAAGTTCATGCTGCTGTTCGTGATTGGATGAAAACTAACGTGTCACCTGAAGTTGCTTCCAGCATTCGAATTATCTATGGAGGTCAGTCTCCTATCACTGTGGATGAGTTTCAATGTTTCTCCTCTCTTCGCTCCATGAAATTGATGATTGGAAGACAGAACTTAGGAACATTGATTTATCATGAAACACGCTGTTATGAAGGTCCTTAACAAATAATAACAGCATCTAACAAAATACACTTTTCTGTTTTCCTCTTATGTAAGCAATTGAAACCCTAGTTATTCCTTGAAATATGCTGTTTGTGGTAAATATCTTGAACCCTGATCTAGTGGTATCAGTACCTGCTAAGGCTTGTGACTTCAGAGAATATTTGCAGCATTATTAATTTGATGCCAGCTAGGATGTGGCAATATGCCTCACTGATTTTATGATTCGCTCTGGTACAGGTTCTGTAAATGCAGCCAATTGTGCCGAGCTAGCAAAGAAAGAAGATATTGACGGCTTCCTTGTTGGTGGTGCCTCTTTGAAGGTATGATAAACTAACATCATATCCTGAAATACAGTCTGTTGATAGTCATGTCCTTGAACCAACGAACCTGCTATGGTGTAATGTTGTATTGCATTTTTGTTCTCATTGTGATTCATTGTAGGAATGTGTAGTTATTTTTCCATTACGCAACAGTGATGGGTGTAGAACTCAAGAAAGCGATTATATTTTCGAGACATAAATGAACCAGCTCTTGCCTTCTGTTTTGCAGGGCCCGGATTTTGCCACCATTATCAACTCGGTGACTTCCAAGAAAGTTGCAGCCTGATGTACCCCTTCTGTAGAAATAAGTGACCCAGAGGCAGAGCCGGTTACCACACCATATTGCCTGATAGAGATACAGATACTTCGTGTTCAATCACCGTGCTTGTTTTGGCAGACGAGGGAATAATGCAAGATGCCACTGTGTTGTTTTTTTCTCATAGACCTGGCTGGCGTTACGGGAGCCTATTATTTGTTAGTGAGCGAGTGACCAATAACACACGTGAAAAATTGCTGCTATATGTGGTGTTACCTGACATCTGTGGAAGGAAGGAATGCTGTTGTGTTGAGCATAATAATCGATGTTGCCGTAGGATCGTTGATCCTCCACACCTGACAAAGCATAAACAGTGTTCACACAGCAAAATACCAGTTCTCAATATTTGCACAACAAAAACACCCCACTAGCTAAACTACTTATGGTAGAAACACCAGATCCAGGCAGCTAAGTTTTAGATGATTAGCATCTGGCTTGTTTAGAAGATTAATTTCTAAGCGTGGGCAGAAGACCCCTGTTTGAATTGGGAGCAATTTGCGTGTTTGGTGTGTGTCAACTGTTTTTTAGAGGTTTGTTAACTGTTTAAGTGATCTTTCTTTTTTCTACAGATTATATTATTACGGTCATGCTTTCTACACTCCTAAACGATACGATTTTTGAAAATAAAAAACTATCGGTATTTCTTAGAAAGCTTTTTTTAAAAAAAGAACTTATCAACCCTTCAATATTTTATTCATTCATCTGTCTCGAATAATTGTCATAAATTCAGTCTTATCTATCGTCCATCAACGTTTCCAAACAAGCTTTCACTGTACATCAACATTTGTCAATACTCCACCCTCTACGGTCGACAACTCGACACCATCTAAACAAGGTGCAAGTCAGCAAGTTGGAGGGAGGCAAGATACGGCGAACCGAAGGGATAAGCCGAGCGGCGACTGCGTCGGCGTCAAACGGGTGGGTGGACGCCCGCGCTAATGCGCCATGGGCGGCCTTGGCAAATCCCGCCGCCCGCGCTCGACGGCGCCATGGTGCGCCCTGCACTCTGCGTCGCAGCTGGTCGCTGCCGCGCGCCGCTAGGCAGCCGGCACGACCGCGTCCTCCGCACCTCGCAGCATTTGGAGAATAATTGGCGGGTGGCTGACAAGACGAGACAAAGGCTTCGCTGCTTCAGCACAGAAGCTACCAACGCAGAGGGAAGGGATCTCCTTTTTCCAGTATGCATCGATCATGCGGCACGATCCTTGGCAGTATGGCATAAACTGCAAAGCTCTTTCAAGATTCACTTCACTTTTGTTTTTCCCTACAAGATCTGCAGTTCCGATAAAAAAATATATATGAATACACCACTACCTGGCAATTCATGAACATGATATACCACTTGCAAAATTTTATGTATGTGGTGTGCACATCATTTTGGTTTGCAAAACCTGTCGCTCCTCCGGAGGTTCTGGTCGTTATCAATCAACAATTTAAAAAGTTCCTCACAAGGTCACGCATGAAATTTTGCCATTCCTAAATAAGCTTTGCATATAACTTAGCTTCGATTCAAGATAACTTTGTTCTAACAGGTCCATGCACATAAAATTAGGTGCAGCGATACATGGGCCAGTAAAATTCACATCCAAGGACAACATTACTCCTCTCTGGCAAATCTAATTTCCATGTTATGTGACAAAAAAGAAAAGAAAAAAAATTCCTATGGTGTGCACAGATTCTTCAGGTCTTCCTCCTTGGCATAGGTGTTTGGGATGAGCCTTGAAGCATAGGGATACAGATCCTTGTATGAATTTCTGATGGTACCTTCTGCCACACCAGTAGCCAAGGATATGTCTGCAACATTTTCAAGGTGTTATTAACGAGTTGAACAGTTGCAAGTTAAAGATAGAACGGGTCTGTGTTCAAAACCTTTCAGAGGCTTCTTATCATCTGAGAGTTGGGTTATCATATAAATGACAGCAGCCGCAATCGAAATAGGACTCCTCCTGCACAGCACAGGTTTGCATGGAGGGGTGAATATAAATCGCAAAGCACACTTGGAATTTGACTAATAAGGAATGTTCGTGTCTAATAGTCAAAAACTAGCACTCCTGCAGCCCTGCCCCTTCCCAATATATACATGGGGGCAATGAGGTTGGATGTATGGACTGTACAGGATTGTATGCTACTTGCTTTAAGAGTATAGATTTGCTGATAGCAGTATTTGCAACTTGTTTATCTGATTAGTTCCTCTAGTCAATGCATGGATCTAAGCATCAGTGATTTAGAGGTGATAACTAATAACACTGAAGCTAAAACGGATAAAAGGACTTCCATGCCAAAGGATCTATTGATCATCAGAATGGTTCGTAGTGAGTCCAAAATGCCAAACCTTATATCAAGCTCCTCTGAACGCTGAACTGCTTCCTGGGCTGCTTTAACAGCTTGATTGTTCATCCCAAGAGTTGAACAGAAACGCCTCTGCAGGTTTTATCAGTTTATTCAAGAGTTCACTCAATCAATTTAGACAAGGAATCATTAGAATACAATGGGAAACAACAGACCAGGAAATCCCCAGCATGGATGGTTCCCATCTCCATAGATTGACCCATTTCAACTTCCAGTTGCTTCACGATAAATTCCTTTGCTCGGCCTATCTCTTTCTTTGTTGCTCCATTAGCGACCGAACATATTTCTGCGACAAGCCATCACAGCAAAGAAGAACGCATCAGATAAATGCATTCAGAACACATTCAGATAAATGCATTCAGCAAAGAACAAACTGTACCTTTTACAGTTCTAGGCCGATCCTCTTGTCTACAAGCAATATACAAACAGGCAGCTAATATGGCATCTTGATTTCTTCCCCTGATAGACTTGAGATCTTCCACCTTCTTATATATTTCATTGGCTCGGTCCTTTAGAAAAAAAATACAACAGTCATTATACAGCTACAAGCAACCAGCATTGTGTTACTATTCGTAGCAAATGAAATATGTCCAAAGAAGCAGCGGTTAATATTTCCAAAAGCTGACTATAGAGTAAACAAGTCATGCCATATAACATGGAGTTGTGCAGCATAAAAGCAGCCTGATGAATTTTATACAAACTTTGAAGTCTGCTGTGTGTAGGCAGGCATTATACTATCAAGTATGTACACTGCCAAGCAAGCACAACTTTGAAAAAATAGGGGTAGTTCACCCAATATATCATGGAAAGTAACAGTCAGGATGTTTACCTTGATTGTAGCCACAAGACCTAACCTGGAGATAGATTAGAGATATCATGTCAGAGTATTGCAGACATCCTGTGATAAGAAAAATATCTAAACTGCCACAGCAGTAAATCATCGTGTTTCTGCATCTCCTTCAATCAAACCAAATAAACGTAACATCGTTTTTCTTCATCGAAGTTTCCCTTCCTATAAATCCACTAGTAGAAGAGGCTATTGCAATTGCACATGCCTCACCCAAAAAAATAACATTTCACTAGTTTTAGCTTGCTAGGAAGCTAAATGGCTACCTCACATGCCTCAAGCAACTAGTGCTACACACCTTTTGTAGTAGATTTATCATTGTTCCCAAGGTACATAATACTAATACAACTACGTGAGATGAGCATTTGGTGGTGCACAAAGTTAATTCTATGCCCCAAAAAGAATTTACATTTTTTACAACCTGATGATATTTATCATAGTATCCCAAATTCAGAAATCTATCACCGAAGAATCCTTCCCCACACATAGATCCCAAGCGTAACCAGAGACGCATCAGTAAATCTAACCGCTCTAGAACTTCACGTTCCAAACCTACAAACAACATGGCAGGCATAGCTGCAAAAAAAAAAAAAGATCCCCATTACTCCAAAAGCCCCATCACACTCCTCAACTCCTAAATCCGCTCCCCACAAACCCAAATCAGGGCAGGGGCTCCGCACGATCGAGTGATCATTTCGACGCCCGAGATAAATCAAGGGCAAACCGCAGGCGCATCCTCATGTTTCGATCGAATCGAGCCCGTAAAAACTAAGCCATGGTGGCGGAAGGGGGAGAGGGGAGGAGATGGGAGGAGGACCTGTCGGCCATGTTGGCGATGGTGCGGAAGGCGAGGATGAGGGAGCGGTCGGGGTTGGAACCGCGGTTCTGCCACCTTCCGAGGGAGGAGGAGAGGAACTCCCCCTGGGCGCCGTTGGGCTTGGCGATGACGGTGGAGAGGCCGCCGTCGGTGAGGAGTGGGTTGGTCGGGCCGCCGACACGGACGGGGTCGTTGTCGCTGGACTCGTTGGCGAAGGTCCGCCACTCGGAGGTCTCGTCGACGGAGTGCGCCTCCAGGACGAGGCCGCACTCCGTGCACACCGTGTCCCCCGCCGAGTGGTCGAACGCCACCTCCGTGTGCTTCTTGCAGTCCGGGCAGAACGAGTCGCTCATCTCGTCTCCCCCTCCCCTCCCTCGCCGCCGCCGCCGCCTCTCTCCTGACCTCGCCGCAGCTGTGCCGCCGCGCCGCTCGTCGAGGCGATTTGGGGGTGGTGGAGGAGGAAGGGGAATGCGAGAGGAGGGGGTGGGCGATTTTATGTTGGGGTTGGCCGGTTGGGTGCTTTTCGTTCGGTTTCTGTTTGGGTTGGGTTGGGTTGGGTCGGTCGGCTCGCGTCGTGCGTGCGGCGCGGCGAGGCGACGTGCCGTGTCGCGCTTGGGATGTGGGGTTCTGGCGCTAGGGCGAGGTCTAGGCCGACCGAGAGAGTGACCGACTGGGCTGACTGGTCCGGGTCGCCTACCGCGTCAGGTATGGTTTTCTCGGGTTTTCAGCTACGGTTTGGATTATTGGATGGCTGAAGAAACGTGCAGGTAGCCTCTCCCTGTCGTCTCTCTTCGTTGTCGTTGGTGCTCTCACTATGACGTTGCAGTGGTAATATGTCGACGTATTCATTTCGTTCTGCAGGTGAGAAACGTGTCGACTTAACGATTACTGCGAAATGCTCTAGCATCTAGTGAATTTTGCTTTAGCCTCTACTGACGAAAAGTGTAAAGTTCACAGAAAATTTGCCACAAATTGTATTTTTTTTACTTTTACAAAAACTAGATCAGTTTACGAAATAGTTTCTCGATATGAATGAACTTAGATGTCAGAAAAATCACAACAAACCGAGCGGTTGACGTTAATTTGACGAATTCTATCATAGAGCATCACCAAGAGTATCCCAATAATCAATTTCCAAAACTATGTTTTTTGAAACTCCTAAACTTAATATAGAAAATAAAAAAACTTATCTCTCCAAAAGAAATTCTAAAATTGATTTCCTATAATTAAAAGTGGGTCCTTCCTCTAAACTACCAACAGAAAAAATCGATTTTTTTCTCTCATACGCGCGGAGAAGGGCGCGGGAATATTTTCCCTTGCGCGCGTAAGAGAGCGCCAAACAAAAATTAGGAACGAAATCGCTTTCCTATAAGTGAGGAACGGTATCCGGAGTTGGGAACTAGAGATACTGGGAGATTGGTTAGGAAATCTGCTGGATGGATATTTTTATCACAATTTTCTAAATCATAGCATAGGGAATAGAATAAGGAAGCTGGTGATGCTCTTACGTCTTACTTTGAAAAGCAAAATATTCTAAGAAATAACTATTGATTTTGATAAGTTAGATGA
Organism: Oryza officinalis; assembly: GCA_008326285.1. Lineage (NCBI taxonomy): Eukaryota > Viridiplantae > Streptophyta > Magnoliopsida > Poales > Poaceae > Oryza > Oryza officinalis. The sequence continues at coordinate 32,909,631 of BDMV01000009.1, read as the reverse complement.
GAATTTATATTATTTGAGGGACAAAGAGATTTTAAGCGAAGTTGTAGCTCCCGAAAGCTCCTTAAATAGCATTCTTGTCTCAACATAACATTCTTGCTGCAGCAAAGAAGCAAACTTTAACAATGAGGACCAAATCGTGCAAGCGTGTTTGATGAATTTTAATCCCAGTCAGCTTTTCAAAACCGACTGACAAAGGCACACGCAGGGTCGTCGTCAACTTTTCCTTTCGCTAGTTCTCAAACTCAGGCCCGGCCATATTCTGGTTGGTCAACAAACCAAAGGATTTGCGCACGAAACTGATGTGAGATGCAACTGCTAACCTCCCTAAATTCAACCAGATAATGTAGAGTAGACACAAACAGTCAGTAATGTGTGAGTAGTGTTAAGTGGACTAGCACCCTGGGTTTGACGATCCCCAGTGTTACGTGAACACGACTAGCCAACCTTCACCTGATACTTCCATGAACAAATTTCGTATCACAAGAATCTATCTGTAGCTTTGCCCGGTAAACAATGTAATTCCTGCAAATTTGTTGTATTTCATAATGGGGCCTGAAGACCCAGGCTCATTTTTATCAGGACTGGAAAGCAAACACGAATATAATCAAATTCAAGACACCATCATCATTTCACCGCCAACTTCCCATTGTAAAATCACGACCACCATGTACTCAGAAGCTAAATTGAACCAAAAGTATCAGCACATTCGCAACTATAAACAGTCACGTCACTGAGCCCACATTGAAATGCTTGAGAAAGACTAGTGCACTTTTGGCATTAATAGTTATGAACCTCATCGGTTGTCCATATTCCTTAATAAATCTAAACGGTTTACTAGAGAATAAAAATTAATTTATAGATAAAATTTGTGTATATGTGTTTTTAGCAATTTAAAAGCCAATATAAAAAAAGTACATTAAAAATATCTTAAAATTAACTTTAAAATTAGGTTTAAAATTTTAAATTTTAGCTTTTGCTTTGGCTCGTTAGTTCAACCAATAAAACCCTATACCTCAAAATATCAAGTAAAAATAAAGACTCCGGTTGAGACACAGAAGGTCGGACACATACTGGGTGCTCTGGTGACGACTGACGACGAACTGACGAAACGTCAAGAGAGAGATGAGCTCGGATTCAAGGTAGTACTGTGGCTTTTTTTTGGGGGGGGGGGGAGTTTGTAACTATTCCGAGTTGGATATGGCAGCACGAGTTTTTAATTTGCCCGAGGCGGAGGTATCGGAACCAAATCTGCCTGGAAGGAAGGAATAGTAGGGACGCGGAAAGAGGACGTACAATTGATCGATACAAGCAAAACCAGAATCATCATCCATTCATCGGCAATTCAGTTCAGCGGCATCGATCATCATCATCGTCATCAGCAGCAGCAGTAGCAACAACATCAAGGATGAGATCGATGCGGCGTTCGCGGTGGGAGCAATGCCGCCGGAGTGGCGGGCGAGGCTGCTGGCGTCGCAGCGGCTGGGCGAGGGCGACGTCGACATGATCGCGGCGGCCATTGCTGAGATTCATTCGACCGTTCAATTCGTCTGGTCCAAGCAGGCCATCGCTTCTGTGGCGTTTTGTTTCGTCTTCGGTGTACTGTCGTTATGCGTGGCTGGCCTTTTCTTCCGCGAAAACAACAAGAGGAGTGGAGCGTTAGCCGTGGCTGCGGCCGTGCCCGGCGTAGTGTGCTCACTCCTCTAGTAGCCGTGGCTGCGGCCGTGCCCGGCGTAGTGTGCTCACTCCTCTAGTAGCCGTGGCTGCGGCCGTGGCTTATGAGTACCATCGGAGGAGGGTCAAGATCTTCGTGGCGAAAACGCGAACTGTCCTCGAGCACTTTCTGCTTCTACTTGTTTAATTTGTACTTCATTCGTCCTAAAATAAATATATTTTTAAAGTAGTCATTACATCCGAGTTTATAAAATAGAGAATAATTGTATTGAGAAAAGATAAAATAAAAAATAATTGCATTGTGATTTGATAAAGTAAGAGTATTCTGATTTTTTTGGTATTACAATGATATATATGGGATGAGTGAAAGATGAACTTATATTTTGGGACAGAGGTAGTATTACTCTTACTCTACTGTATGATGTTGGTCCTTTTTTTATCTTTTCCTGTAAAAAGAAAAGAACTACGGGCTTGTTTGGATTGAAGCCATTTTTTTCTACCGATAAATGTTTTGTATACTACTGTTTTATTCCCACAATAGTTGAAATTCTATACTTCCAAAACTTGAAAGTGTCAACGCAAAATTTTTGTTAGACCAAAAATTAGCTTCAAACCTAACAACCCTTACCTCTTTTTACGTCTTATGTATCCCCATTAGACTTCCTACATGGTTACTCATCTTAAGTCCAACATGCATTCAAGGATGCACATGGTCTGGGCCTGTTTGACCCAATATCTAACCATGGAGGCCTTGATAATTAGCTACAAAAGTGCAAGAGGTAAAACACCCATTGCCATCACTAGATGTGAGGGTAAGGGGACCCGCATGGTGGTACGCATGGGTGTGGGACTGTTGTACGGCTGTACGGGGCAAGGGGTAAACACCAATGGAGTGTTCCATGCAAGTCAAAGGAGTGTGGCGGCCTCGGCATTCAAAATCTAAAATTATAGAACAAGTGTTGCTAAGAAAACGGTTATTTAGGTTATGTAATGAAGGAGTATGGCAAAGATCTTCTTAGAAAGAAGATCTCAAACAAGCAGACGGTAGAGAGGGTACTGGGGGATTCACACTTTTGAGTAGGGTTGATGGGTGTTAAGGCTGATTTCTTAAAGTTTGAGATTTTTGACATACAAAACTACACTCAGTTAAGATTTTGGAAGGATTATTGGATAGGTAACTCCTCTTTTGATAAGTTATATCCATCACTATATGGGATTGTTTGGAAAAGAAACATTAAGATGCCAGATGTCTTGTGAACAATACCTTTGAATATATCCTTCAGAAGGGTAGGGAGAACATAAAATCTTCGTATAACCTAGTCTCTAAGGTGACAACAATAACTCTTTCCGAACATAGAGATACTTTCCATTGAAAAGTTAAAAAAAAAAGTGAAATATTTACTGTGAACTCCATGCATAAGGCTCAATATAAGATACAATACCTTAAAGATCTTTCTTATAGAAGCTAAGAGTTTCGTTGAAAATAAAAATTTTCTTGTGGTACTTAAAAAGAGGAGTCATTCTAACTAAAGATAATTTGGCAAAACGGAGGTGGAAGGGTAGCATTAATTGTTGCTTTTGTAACTCTAATGAAATAATACAACATCTCTTTTTTATCGTCAACTTGCTAGATTTATATGGAATGCCATCTTTATTTTTTTTGGAATTCAACCGTCTACTTGTGTTGTTAATCTTTTTGGTACTTGGCTGAAGGGTGTTTAACCTAGGCTAAAGAATCAATTTTTTGGGCAATAGCTGTAATGTGTTGGGCGGTATAGCTTTGTAGAAATAATGTGGTCTTCAGATAGTAGTAGCTACAACTTGTGTGTGTGTGTTTTGAAACTTGAAATGCTCTGGCCTGTGAATTCTTACATAGCCAAAACCCCACTGGCGATTTCTTCCTTGCGACCATAGCTCAGAGTTTGAAAAATCGTTACCCCACCAAAATACAGAGATAAACGGTTTTATCGGTTATCACCACTCCAAAACTGATGAAAACAGGTGAAATTTGGATTTCAGTTTACTTCAACTTTGATGGTTTATCGAGCAGTTTCTCAACACGAGTCAGCTCGAATCAGCTCGAGATCTACAATAACCGAGCAGTTACCATCGGTTTTGTTACCGCAACAGAGCGTTCCTGCTGAAGCAAAGAAGGTAAACTTTTAACAACGGGGGCCAAATCATGCAAGCGTGTTTGATGAATTTTAATCCCAGTCAGCTTTTCAAAACCAACTGACTAGACACAAGCAGGGTCATCGTCTAACTTTTCCTTTCGCTAGTTCTCAGGCCCGGGCTTATTCTGGTTGGTCAACAAACCAAAGAATTTGCACGCGAAACTGATGTGAGATGCAAGCTACTAGGCATGAGGCACCTGCTAACCTCCCTAAATTCAACCAGATAATGTAGAGTATGCACATAACCAGTCAGTAAACTTGTGCGAACAGTATGTTAAGTCCAGTGCGAACAGTATGTTAAGTGGACTAGCACCCGGGGTTTGACGACCTCCAAATGACCAATGTTATGAGAACACGACTAGGCGATCTTCATGACACTTCTCTGCAAACAAAAAATCGTACCTCAAGAATCACTCTGTAGCTTTGCCCGGTAAACAATGTAATTCCTACAAAATTGTTGTATTTCAAAATGGGGCCCGAAGAGCAAGGCTCGTTTTACCAGGACTGGAATATCACATTGCAAACACGAATATAATCAAAAGACGCCCATCAGTTCACCGCCAACTTCCCATTGTAAAATCACGACCACCATGTACCCAGAAGCTAAATTGAACCAAAGTATCAGCACATTCGCAACTATAAACAGTCATTCAACGACCTATGTTTCAGAAGACTCTAATGCACTTTTGTCATTAAAAGTTATACCTCAAAATAAAAAAAAAGGCTCCGGTCTCCGTCTTGATAAGAGACGCAGAAGGTCGGACACTAGAACATAACTGTTATTCAGAGTACATAGAAATGGGTGAAGCTGGAAGTTCTGTATCCTTCTACAATCCTTACACCACCCCAGATGGAAGCCGTAGAACCAGCTGCCCACCGACCAAACTGCACCACAACAAACACACATTAGATAAAGTTCACAATCAAATTATAGCTACACTAGCGACCCTACATGTACCTCTTGACATAGTAGTAGCAGAAATCAGCAAGGATGAATGTCTGCACGATTTCTGACAGAAGCACCATAGACGGCCACAAGCCATAGCCCAGAGCAGTCAACAGGCGACCGCGAGTATCCAATACCTGAAGAATGAATTTGTTGTCTTAAATTAACATAAATACCATGCATATGTATAAAGTGTCAAATTCAACATTGTGGGTAGTTTTTTGTTTCTGAAAACCCATGAACAACAACTATTGAATGAACAAGTACATAAATTTCCTCAAGATGTCCTTAACCATAAAAAGAGAGCTTTTAAGTATGTTTAATGATGCAATTATACTAGAAAAACAAATCAAGGTAAACAAGGAAGCATCATGACCAGGTTGTTCATTGATGATACCTCTAAAGTACATGAGTTGAGAAACCTAACATAACAGGGTCATTTATCAGAGTAGAATGGTTACCATAAAACAGATGACTGCAACAAGAATGCCACAAATAAAAAAACATGATTGTAAATTAAGTGTTGGGATTTTGTGCGCTGGGTATGGTACGGAAGAAACAAAGAAAGTAATGACAAAATCAATAAACAGGGGAACACATATAAAAGTAAGCTTGGGGTTTGTTTAGAAGACGAACCTGAAGAACCCAGTGTGCACAACTAAGAAACCTTGCAACTCCCAATGCAAACACATAGTGAGCTGTGAACGGCTCAACAATCTGCAAAAGATGGAAAACATGTTCAGGGAACTTCGCCCCTGCAGTCAAGGAAAATGCATGCTATTTACCTTTGTGTTTTGCATCAAACGCAGCTGTGGTAGAACTGAGACAGCTTCCAAGTAAACACAAAACGCCCAGCTGATACGGTTCACAATGTTATGAGATGTTGAAGGATGAATAAGTAGTGCTAGCACAGCACAAGGTACCACCTTCAAAAAAGTAACAAATAAAAGAACACGATAAGTCAGCATCTATTATAACTAAGAGATTTATGAGCATTACAGCTGATTTCACAAGCAAAACAGTTTGACCACACATTATGGGTTCAGCATTTTTCAGTGAGTAATAAATAAAGTGATAGCACTTCTACAGACCCATTACTGACTGATATTTACATGGTTTCACATCAGTACATCATGTCTTCAGCTGTTTATCCAATACAAGACATCCAGAGTGATACTTCCTCTTAACGTTTATATTTTGTTTTGTTGTCAGAATGTGAAACAGCAACTACTTATAGATAAATAGTTAATGAGCCAATAACTACAACAAGATCAAAGTGGCAGTTAGTTTGGTAAACTCAGCACATAACTCGCAAATCAGAAATCCTGAGAAATAGAGCTACCATTATCCAGAAAAGCAAAAACGAAATGGTGATCTAGAAACCTATGAGCAGTTTCATATTAGTCTATCAAACTACAATATAAGTTTGTAAGACCACCACCACAGCCAGCTTATGCTTATCAACCTAAACATGTATGTTATAAGTAATAGAAGTTCATCGGTTCTTACCACATAGTACAATGCAAAATTGTCCTTGTCCACCATATAAGTTGGTCTCAATTTGAACCGGATCATGTAGATTACAAAAAGTGTAGCTGCAAGTGTAGCAGTATCTAGCACAGTATGGATGTCATACTCCATAACGAAGCTGCAGTATAGTCTAACAGCTAGAAACAACGCGGTTAAATCCTGAGACTTGAGGGATAGTCCTGCAAGAGATACGATCAAAACCGAGCTTTCAATATTCGTAGTTATCAGTGCATTAATACAGAAAAAATAAATCACATAATCATGGAATGAAATCATAAAGAAGTTATAACAAACATATGCTTCTATGTATCGTCAAGCATACAGTAGCATGCGACTCATTAGTCACTTCCCTTGTTTAAAACAAAACTATGAAACTGTACTTTGGGTTGCAACCAAGAAATGAATGGAAAAATTCTGCTCCAGAAACCTTGCCCAAATATAGAAATAGCTGGTTTCTCTAAGAAAAACATGGTAACATACTACTCCCTCCGTTTCCAAATGTTTGATGTTGGTTACTTCAATTTTGAGCTAACCATAGTCAAACAAAAAAAAATGGAGGGAGTACTATTCTATTCCAGCCAAAAGCACAAAATATTGCTCCCAACAAACCAACTCAATCTTACAGTACACAAAACAAAAGTATACATATATCTCTAAATGATTTTCCCACAGCCAGTTTCTAAAACAGGACAGGACAGGGTATAATCATGGAATAAAATCATAAAGAAATTCTAAAAAATTATGCTTCTATGTATCAACAATGATTCACACATACAGTGGCATGCTACTCATTAGTTACTTCTCTTGTTTATAAGACAAACCACGAAATGGTACTTTGGGTTGCAACCAAGAAATGAATGTAAACATTCTGTTCCAGAAACCTTGCACAACTATAGGAATATAGGATAGTTGGTTTCTCTAAGAAAAGAATGGGTTAATTCTGTTCCAGCCAAAGCACCAAATATTGCTCGAAACAAACCAACTCAATCTTATGAAAAATAAAACTAGACATATATCTCTAAATGACTATACCCACATTCAGTTTATAAAACAGGACAGGGTAGACAATACCAATACTTTCCCCGGGTTCCTTCGGTTAATCTCAACAAACTGCACCATCCTCGGAAAGAGGAGGGTGTAGCTTATTACCCAGCCAAGAGAAAGAATCGTGTAGCAAATCTCCTATTGAATTAATCTACTATCACTGCTTCATAAGATGGAAGCACTTGCAGCGATAAATCATATCAGATGGCACAACTTGCAGCGATAAATCATATCGGATCACTAGATCAGTAATTAACTCTCTCTCTCCTGTACCCAAAACCCTATAACATCACAGTGATACGCGTATCTCCCGCTCTATACAAATCTGCTCGCAGAAAATCACAACTGAACATGAACTGCCAGAAACGTTTTCCGAGAAAAACAGGAAGGAGAGTCAGGAATCAAACAGATCGAATGAATATCAGAACATGCAGAGCCCGTCGCCTCCTAGATGTTCGCCTTAGCAAACCGCCAATTCTCCCAGAAACGACTTCACGGTCGACGAGATGAAACACAAAATCCATGAACAGATCCTACTCCGGAGCTACGCCGTCGCGGATCCAGCGATCTCGACGGATCGAGGCGCGCGCGCGACGGAACAGTGCGCCACGTGAGTCAAGAGGGTGAGCGGGGGCGAGACGAACCGGCGCAGGTCTTCTCCTTGGTGAGCTTGTAGATGAGCACGGCGATGCCGAGAGCGTGCGCGGCCTCGGCGGCGACGAAGAGGTTGTCGTGGTCGTGGACGATGAACCGGATGAAGACGAGCGCGGCCATGCCGGTGACGACGGCCAGGAAGGCCTTCACCTTGGGCGGCTGCCGCCGCACCCACGCCATCACTGCGCCGAGCGGCCGCTTCGCCCCCCTCATCTCGCCGCCTCGCCTCGCCTCGCCGCCGATCGGAGAACACGGGGAGGGTTTTTCCCCTTGTTTTTTTTTTCCTCTCTCGGTTTTTTCCCCCTCGTTGCGGTGGCCCGGATAGTGTGCGAGCGCGTGTTCGTTGTTTTGGGATAGATCCGGATGGCTGGCTGGCTGCCCGGCTGTTTGCCGTTTTGGAGTGCGGGGTTGCAATTAATGGGAGGCCCGTGCCAATGGGGAATTCTTGGCAGAATTCTGCAGAGATCTTGGCCCTCTACTTCGCAGTCACATGTTCCATCGTTTTGCAGTGAAACTTTTCTTTAACGGTACCCTTATCTATAAATTTTATTAGTAGTACTTTAATTTCTCTAAACATCTTTTGTTTTTTCTATCGATTCTAGTGATACTAAATTTAGATACATAAATAAAAAAATTATATCCATTCAAAATGCATATTGACCCTGTGCTAGTTTTGTGCTTTTTCATAGATTAATAGTTTGCCTTTTTTAGAGTAGGGAAAAAAATAGGCAACACGAGGAGTGTGTATTGTGAGTAACCTTTATATTGTCATAAATGAACAAAACAATGTTATAGCCTTATCTAGCTCACATAAAAGTTATAATTATCTGTTGACTAAATACTCGTTAGTATGCTTTTGTAGTGTCGGAATTGGTTGGCTTTGTAGTAGCGCTTGAATTCTCGTATCTACTACAACGTTCTAGGACATGTAAGTAGTATCTTTGTGTTTTGATGGATAAATTTTGTATTCTACTTTGTTTCGAGAAAAAAAACCTTGATATAGTGATGTTGTCAAACATTTCTATTTCTGTAATCATGTTTACTAAAGTTCATGTATTAATGCATTGTTGCAATTTAGGGTTGTATCATGTTCTTCTATTGTGGTGCTCGTAATATTCATGTTCTTTTATTATGCATGTCTTTTATATTTTGCAAATTAGAAAATGACTTGTTACTTGCACCACAGCCGGGTGATACGTAGAAATGTCGTTGCTGCGCAAGCTACTTGAAGCAGATATTACTACCATCGGAATAGTGGTTAGGTCCCTCAAACTTCGAAGTCATAATCTTATCATTAACTTGTGGATCCATATTTTGTTGAGCCCACGTATTAGACAAAAAGAAAATCATGTCACTTCAAGTGCATATGATCATGGATCCTAATTAAGGACTTATTCACTTCGCTATCATTTTTATACTTACCAAATTTTAATATTATCAAAGTTCAATAAAGTAGCAATTTAAACATGTATTAAATATTCTACCACATCATAAGATGCCAAAAATTTGTAATTTTCAAGAATCTTCTTCGTATAGTTCTACACAAGGTAAGACACCAAACTAAATAATACTCATGTAGCTCTAACTTGATCTTTTTTGGCCCCCGCTTGGCTAGCTGGATTGGCTTCATCGTCTGAGACCTCCGTCGTAAAGATGCAAGTGGACCGACCCATGAATCCATTTATAAGCAAAATTATTGGATAATTCATGAATTGACCCATGGTTACCCATTAATTTGTTTTATAAATGGATTCATGGACCGATCTACTTGTGGCCCTAGATACGATAAGTCGTGTCACGACGCGAAAATCCATAGGTTACACATTTATTTAGTCTATAAATAAGTTTGTGGATCGACCCACTTATATCCCTACTCCGTTGTCCTTGTCCTACCTCCCCGGCGTGCGCGGCGTCGGCAGGTGAAAGGATCGCCGACGCTGTAAAACGTCGCGGGAGTTGAAAGGATCCCAGTGTCCTCCTCCCAACTTGAAGTGGAAGGATCGCCCGACGTCGTTTGCAATATTGGGCCAGGCCCAAAACGCAACAAGCATGGAGTGGACGGGCTCCTTGTAGGCCGACATCTTGGGCTCCTTTACGATGACACGCGGAACGGCTGGCCCAGCGAAGGTACGGGTCGCGTGGCAACAAACATAACACCAGACGTGGCCACGTGGGACGGTGGGAGGATTCAAGGATCATCACGAATAACCCCCTTCATCCTCGGGAAAGTACAGATAGCACAATGCGGTTGAATTCGTCCAAAAGTTCCTGTTTTGTTGTACTACTACGGAGTACCTGAGAAAATAGTTGCTAACCGCAAGGGTGTAACTGAAAAATACCCGCCATCTTCTCTCTTCTCCCACCGTTCACAATTCTTCTTCTTCCCCTTCCACGGAATCCCCATGCTCCGACGACCATACCTCCGATTTCCCGGCCATGGAAGCAGACGAGCCGGCCGCCGCCTCCACCTCCCTCAACTCCGATGACGCCTTCTTCGACGCCCTCGATTGCCTCCCTTCCCCGCCCCCTCCTCACAACCCTTCCTCCTCCACCCTCCGCCGCCGCCGCCCGCGCCTCGGCCGGAGTCTAAAGCAGCATCACGAGGACGCCGTCGCCGCATCCCCTACACTTTCCGATTCATCCACCATCACCGTCGTCGACGAGCCCATCAAGCCCGACTCCGAGGAGACAAGCTCGCACCGTCCTCGCCCGCCTACCGAGGAGGAAGACGAGGAGGATGCGGTGGCGGTGGAGGAGGAGGATGTGGAGGCGTGGGACGCCAAGCTAACTCCGGCACAGGCACCGACGCCTCCGCCTCCGTCGGGCTTTCTCGAGTCCCTCGCCGTGCTCGTCATCAAAGCGGTGGTGTTCCAAGTCAGCGCGCTCATCAGCTGCCTCACGTTCCCGATTCGGCTGCTGCAATGGTGGTTCCTCCTCGTGACCGACCCTCTCGGATTGGTCCGGCGAGCGAGGTGGTGGGCGCTCGAGGTGGCTGGGCAGGCCACGGGCGCCGTGGCCGCGCGTCTCGGCGGCGGGGAAGGGGTGGGGCGCATGGTGGCGAGGCTGGCGTGGGGGTCGCTCTGGGCGGTGTACGTCTGCGTGGTTCTGTGCTCGATTCTGGTTATGGCGTTCCTCGGAGGAGGGCTCTTGGTGGGGAAAGTTGTGGAGGAGCCCATTCAGGTTATGGAGACCCTGAATTTTGATTACACCAAGCCGAGCCCCGTGGCATTTTTTCCTGTACAGCGGTTGGTGCCGCCGAATCAGCGGATGCAGCTTGAGGTGTTCCTGACGCTGCCTGAATCGGATTACAACCGGAGGCTTGGAGTTTTCCAGGTACATTTTGCTGTTGGTCCTTGTCAGATTGATTTCGCATTGGTCATTACTTTGAGAAAAGGGAAAATGATGTTTGATTGAAGCTTTTGTCGATTAAACTGTTGTTGCGTAATGTTGTTAGAAGCCCATATTAACATTCTAAACTTTAAATTTTATGACATAATTCCAGAGCATACTTCACAAATGAGAAGATATCAACTGTGAACTCGATAGTGCACTGAGATGCTATATGCTTTTATTGAAGATTTGAAATGTTTAGCAAAAAGTTAACAGGATTAGAAGGCTTGTATGTTGTTCTGAATCGGTTCTCGACAAGGGACATTATGTTCCGAGTTTTCACTATTTCACTCAGCCGTAATTGCATATACCAAGCAAAATATTTATACGAATGCAAAAGGGCATCTACCAAGTATGATAGTTTTCACTGTTCTTTAGTCATCACATATTACAGTATTAATTAAGACGCCAATAGAAAAAGATTTTCGAGAGACCAATAGCAAAACAAACAATATCTTTTACACAACAAAAGAAACATAGATCTTACTTCTAGTACAATATGAGTCTCAAAGGAATCTGGTGGACATGTGACACCTACTCTAAAATGTTGATATCTAACACAAAAAACATTGCCAGAAGATGAATCTTGAGCATGATAGTTGCGGACGTGCGGTGCATGTGGTGTCACTGCGTTATGCTGCCAATGTTAATTGTTGAGGAATTGAGTCAGCTTTATGCAGACATGTTAGTAACATGGCTAATAAAGCATTGATACAGGAAACCTTTCCGCGCATAAGGTTGTGTAGCAAGACAATACGGTTATCAATGAGAGAGTTATGTTAACTTTCATTCTGTAGCTTGAAGGTTCAATATCATGACGGAACGTATAATTTCCCAGCTGTAGCATGTCAAGGCAGCATATACTCACTTTATGTTTTCTTTAATTATTTTGAGTTGAGATATCATAAATGTTTCATATGCATACTTTTTGGTCTTTCTTATTTAGATGCATTATTTTTAGCAACATTCTGTGTAGCATGTCTCTATTTTCAATCTGATTTCCCTTCTTCCATTGAATTTAGGTAAGAGCAGAATTTCTATCAGCAGACGGCAAAGTGATCTCTACCTCAAGTCAACCATGCATGCTAAAATTTAAGAGTGCCCATATGCACTTCATAGAAACTTTTCTGCGAAGCGTGTCTCTTTTGTCTGGCTATTCCTCAGAATCTCAGGTCATAAGACTAAAAATGAGGGGCATTACAGAGGCTTCAGAACCAGTAATAGGAATAAGGATAATTCTTGAACAACGAGCTGAATTTAGTCCTGGTGCAGGCATCCCAGAGATCTATGCCGCATCACTAAAGCTTGAGGCAGAACTACCTCTGCTCAAGAGAATACTCTGGAACTGGAGATGGACCCTTTTTGTCTGGAGTAGCATGGGGTTCTTTGTTTTTGAATTATTGCTGGCCCTTATTTGCTGTAGACCCTGTATATTTCCCAGGAGTGGACATAATGCTGCAGCTCCTTAGGCTAACTCATGTAATGTGCACTTCAAAATAAATGCAAAGGGGATGTTAATGTGGCTCAGTACAGAGCTATTGCAGTGATGCTTCTTTATTTGATTTTGACATCTGGTGGTCGCATAACCAAAAAAAAAAGCATGGTAGGCTTGATGACCAACATTTTCTCCACACTTATTATCAGGTACGCTGTTAACTAATCAAATGTGTTCATTCGTTCATGCTGAAACCAATATATGGTTAGACTAAATTTTCAGACAAGACCTTGTATGTTTCTTTATGTTGAAAACAAAGAGTAGATAAATACAGTACTTTCTTAATATCTGTGTATCGAGGGAGAGGAGAAGATGTACTTCTGCACATCCCGGTTGTTGTGATATGCTGACTTTAGGATGCGGGAAAAAAGGAGTGGATCCTATTGCATCTCTTAACAAATTTCTGTGGCACCAGTGCAACAATGGTTTTCGTTTACCTTACAGGCATTTTACTGCATTGTGCACAGAACACTTAAAAATGTGTTGGTGCAACGATGTCTTTTATTTAGATTGAAGCTGTTATATTTTACTGAATTGCACTCAATTACTCTGATGTTGATGACTCCAAAAGGTTACAACATAACACACTCAACAAAAATAAGCCATTTGATTGGATATCACTATATTTGTGCTCATCTATCTCTCTGTTCTATTATATGTATCTTAACTGAAATGCCGTTTATTGCAGGATTTTGGAGATCAAGCAACTGTGGCTATGTAAAAGTTTGTTTTTGCAGATCAATCGGTCCAATATGATAATAGGATATCCTTAATTGGCGATTAGGCGTTGTTTTTATCCTGGGTGCTTCTGTAGTTCTGTCCCTTTCAGCTTTTCTCTATTTTCCAGCATGCATGTTTTAGTTTTATTACACTTTATACGGTAAAGATGTTACAGCACCCGTCCTCTGGACCTGACCATGCAATACACTGTTTACTACGATCAACAATGCAAGGTCACATGCTAATATTCCTATTTTCCTACTTCTCAATTGAATGCCGACTGTTAATATTTGGATTCTTTTCTCATATTGTTATGCATGTACTAGTTCGGAGCTACTAGCTACTCCTAGCTGGGTTCTGATGTGAATGATGGCATTCTGGTTTTCTGGTAGCAGGTTGTGGCTGGATGTGCAGGTGTGGGCCAGGTAATTAAGAGCATTTGAGCACCTGATGCATAAATATGTACAGATTAATCATAATGCCCTGGATCCAAGCTTGACATTCTATCCTTCTTGTTACGGAATGCATTTATCAAAATTGTTGGTTTGGTCTTCTTTATCTAGCATCACTCTACGTGCAACAACCAGGAAACAATCAAATCATGGTTCGCGCCTTGGTGATGCTAAGGTGGCGTTCAGAGTCCGGACTAACTACCACAAGGTCAGTTATCACTGTCCCATTGACCCCTTTTACCTGCATCATCAAGAACAACGAATACTACATCCCAATCTGTTTCTGTCCAAGTTGTATTGCTATTACAATGATTGTTTTGCACTGTGCAGGGGAAATGGGCATGGCAGTATTGCATCATCAGACGGTGCTCATGGTCTTGTCGCCAGCGTCAGTGCCAACAAGAAGCAGATACGGTGGTTGCATGTACTATAATTGTATGGATCCAGATTATCCATTATCAGTTTCAGAACCGTGCCAAGACATGAGCAAAGTCCCCAGATTTGTTACAAGGCAAATGGGCCATGGACTAATCATGGTTTGCAAAGCTCCTGGTGTGAGCAGTGCTCAACTGCTGTCACTAACTAACTCATCACCAGTATTCTGGTCGAGACGACCGTCAATATGATGCTTAATCTGCTTCTTGTTGGAGGATGCGGTCTTACGCTAAGGTGTGCTTAGATTGAGATTCCTGCCCTTCATGCCTTGGTGTTTTTTAGCAATTGTTTTTCTTCTCTATGCAACATGAACGCTAAATGGTGAGTGATGCTTTCTCCAGTGCGTATGACATTGTTAATACTTTAGTTACCACTAGCCTTTGCTCAATATCATAGTATCTTTGGTATCTTCTTGAGTAAAACGTTTATGATGCTTTAGATCAACGATTTAAAAAGGGGCCGAGCTCTCCGTCATCAAAAGATTCCGACTGCAGGACACCTGGTGATCCCCGAATTCGTTATCCAAAAATCGCATGCACATCGTTATCCAAACCAATTGCACAAATAATTCGAGCTCCGGAAATTCCTTTGGGCAGCGTTTTAATCAATCACCATCGCCAGCTCATTGCTTAGCATGCAATATTGGGTTGGACGGCCCATGCGTGTATGATTACACCACCAGGTGTACCAATTTATCGTACTCAGTTGTCACGCCATAAGCAACATCGTCACAAGTATCAGGCGTGTGTATCCCATTTCTCTATCTCATATTATATTAAACAAAATTTGTCGAAAATAGAATTGAATTCTTCGACTCTTTATACTCTCTAGGCGACTGGGGCATGAAATTACCATGTTAGTTAGAAAATAAGAAAAAAATATTATACAATTATATATTATTGGTGTAGATTGATTATAAATACTACTACTACTAGAGTTCAGACCATTACTGTAGCTACAACCTCTAGATATTTTGTGTTGAATGACTGGAATGATGACTTGGTAGCTGAATGATTTGTGCAAAACTGACAAATGGATGAACCACTTGAAAAATAATTTTAAAACAAGTTCACAAGAAATTTACGTATAGAAAGTTTTTACAAAATAGTTTAGGAATCGTGCCCGTTAATCCATCGTCACAAACGAACGCAGAATTGCCCGAACATTCTGTCATGAATTGTTCGTTAAAGTTTTGACGTGCTGTACCGAAAATAAATATAATCTCACCACCCGCGGAATTGCACGAACATTCTGCCATGAAATGTGTAGATGACTGCTTGCCAGTAGCCAGTGGCGACCAAAATAAATACGGAAATACCCTATCCCAGTTAGGTGCACAACCACCCGTGTACGTACGGTAAGGTGCACACCTAAATACAGGTCGGACACGCTCACTCACAAACGATCCATCCATCTCATGTCCTGTCGGTGCTCTCAACTTCTCACCTCACCGGCTCACCCCCACCCCACCCCATGCGTTCCGTCCACCCCTCTCACTGCCAGCCGTGGCCCACCGCGCCACTCAACCCCCACGGCCCCACCCGACAGCTACTCCCGGACTTCCACCCCACCCCTACCCNCAACCCCGCCGCACCACACGCGACGCCACCACCAACCCAGCCGAAGCCCGCAGTAGAAGAGGCGGCGAGCGAGCGAGCCCGACGCCGAGCCGAGCAGCGGAGGAGGAGGCCGCCGCCGCCGCCGCCGCGCGCAGCATCGTCTCCGGTAGGTTAGGAGGCGAATGCGATGGGGTCCAAGACGAAGGGGTGCTGCGGGTGGCTGATCGTGGCGCTGGTGGCGTCGCTGGTGGCGACGGCGGCGGTGGTGGCCATCATGAAGAAGACCGGCGGGGGAGGAGGGCGCAAGCTCAAGCCGCTCCCGGTGCCTGGCCCGCCCGGGGCCATCGACTCCAAGTACGGCGACGCGCTCGGGGTGGCGCTCCAGTTCTTCCAGGTCCAGAAGGGNACTCGCTCCACTTCTTCTTCTGCCCCCGCCGCACTGGCTCGCTGCTGCTCACCGCCTCGCCACCGCAATGCTTCTTCCGCAATTCGGTGGATTTCGTGGCGAATGCCCTTTTCTTTCTTGGCGCCCAGCTTGGAAGCTCTTTTTGCGTGTGTTCGTTTATTATCTTCGCATTTGGGGTGGAAGTTGGAGAAGTTGATACGGTTGTTTCGGGTGATCTGATGGTTTCTGCTTCTGGGTGGTGAAAATTTTCACCAATCATTGTTCAGTAGGAAAGTTGATGAGTCGGTAGATTTCTTGCCAATTTCAATGGCCATGACCTCATAGTTTTGACTTTTTTTTTGTGGGAATTTTCTGCTCTTCTGCAAGAGCAGTTCCTGTATGTGGTGATTACTATGTTGTTGGCAAATGTGAGCTCGCAGATTTCACTTAAATCTGTTCATCGAACTGTGAATTTGGCTGGTTTTCATACATGGGTTGCTTATTTAGCTATGAAGATTGGTGCTTTGGTTGTTCTAGCTTCCGATGCAGTGTTTTGGATGCTGAATGAGCATAATCTCCAATCTTTTTCAGCTTCAGTATCTCTGAAGTAGTACTTATTTGCTAAATTGTTGGTAATTTCTGTTGGTATTGTGCAGCGGGGAAGCTGGAGAACAACCAGATCCCGTGGCGGGGTGACTCGGCGCTAGATGATGGGAAATCAGCGGGGCTGGATCTTTCCAAGGGAATGTACGATGCTGGTGATCATGTCAAGTTCAGTTTCCCAATGGCCTTCACGGCAACGGTGCTCTCGTGGTCCATACTTGAGTATGGAGATCAGATGAGTGCCGCTAAGCAGCTGGACCCTGCACTTGATGCGCTCCGATGGATCACTGATTTCCTCGTCAATGCACATCCATCTGACAATGTGTTCTACATTCAGGTTAGAGCTGCAGCATAATTCTTTATACCATGTGAAAATTTTGAGTGATCTATGCTTGCTTTAGTTGTGGTTTATTGCGGCCTGGCGGCATTTCAGTAGAGGGAAAGTTTGGTTGGTAAGAAGCAAGCCAGTTCAGATGTCATGATCTGGACACCTAATAGTTAGGAGGTACTTCGTTTTCTGCTTGATACGTTTAAATCAGTTTAAATCGACACATTTGTTGCAAGTTCAATGTCCATGCCCTTTCCAGTTTGTCTTTATAGTATGATATACCCCCAATGTCCCAATGTAGTCCTTTTTTTCCTTTGAAATTTGGATGGTAGTTCCATACTTAATTGAGTAAAGTTGAACTGATGTATAGTCAAACAACACATCTCCTATATGTAGAGTTAGCCCTTGATGGTAGGGGATGGGTGTTTTTGAAAGTTGAAGATTAGGGGATGCCAGATGTTTTTATGAGTTGAATTTCTGTATGCGTGGAAGTTTTATCACTCAATGCTTGCGTTGACATGTTTAGTCATGCATACTTGGTAGGTTGTACAGCACATTCAATACCTGATGAATAGAATACAATGTACATAAGATGATGAAATCAGATATAACTTATACGCTAGTTGATTATTCGTGCTAATTGTCTTAAGTCTATCTAACAGAGAATTATAACTTGGGTGACCAAATTCAGCACAGGAACACATTATATATTTCTTTGAACAGATCGGTACAATAGATGCAGCAAGCTCACCTTGTTGAACCTCTGGAATTAATCAACTAACTTGTAAAACTGTTACCTTGTAGGTTGGTGATCCTGATCTAGATCACAACTGCTGGGAAAGGCCAGAGACAATGTCTGAGAAAAGGCCCCTCACACAGATTAACACAAAGTCTCCTGGATCAGATGTTGCTGCTGAGGCAGCAGCAGCTATGGCATCAGCATCAATTGTTTTCAAATCCAGAGACACTACATATTCTGATTCACTTCTTCAACATGCTCAGAAGTTGTTTACTTTTGCTGATACTTATAGAGGCCTCGCCAGTGACAGCTATCCAAAGCTCCAAAACTACTATAATTCTACTAGTTATCAAGACGAACTCCTTTGGGCAGCGAGTTGGCTCTATCATGCTACAGGAGACCAGACATACCTCAGTTATGTGACTGTACAGAATGGAAAAGCTTTTGCTGATTGGGGAAGGCCAACATGGTTCAGTTGGGATGACAAGCTTGCAGGGACACAGGTTTGCAATTTTGCATGAACATTTAGGAAGCAAATTTGTTATTAGGGAACTAGGAATGAAGCTACGGCCTTTTATCTTCCTTTAATAACGTTAGTTCACTCTTCAGCCAAAGAATAGAACTTTAAATGCATTTGGTGTATTATGTGCAGGTGCTCTTGTCAAGAATAAATTTCTTTGGATCCAAACAGACATCTAATGCTGAAAACATGGGACTCAAAATGTACAGAGACACTGCTGAAGCCGTCATTTGTGGGCTGCTGCCAGATTCTCCATCAGCTACTGCCAGTAGGACTGGTGGTATGTTGAAATTCTTCCACTGTTTGATCTTATATTATGGGTCAATACATGGAGGATTTATGCATAACTCATTGCTATTGTTGTTCACTTTTTTTTATTAAATAGTATTTTCTGGGGTTAAACAGAATATGTGCAAACTGTATTTTGTTTGCCTGTGGTTTCATTATATGAAAGTGATTTTTGTGCAGGGGGATTGGTGTGGATAAGTGGATGGAATTCTCTCCAGCATGCCACAAATGCAGCATTCCTTGCTGTTGTTTACAGTGACTACATGCTCACATCACAAACAGCAGCAGTGCAATGCAGTGGAAAGTACTACACTCCTACAGATATACGCAATTTTGCTATATCACAGGTGAACTACAGAAAACCTTACAAGATACTGAAATTCCAGTTAGCCATTTTGAAGTTCAACAAGCAACACCGTAAAACATTCCTTATATTTGCATGCCTACTTTTTGTCACGAGCCATCGGCACATTTGTGACACAGTGCTTGCCTTTGTGGCTTAACTACATTCTATGATAACTTTGGCTGTCATGACGTACACAGTATTTCTGCTCTGCTGTGTTAGTAGCATCTGATGGGGAAGGTGTTGTGCAGTAAGTTTCTAACATATGTTCTGTTGCATGTCAGGCTAATTACATCTTGGGAGACAACCCAATGAAGCTTAGCTACCTGGTTGGATATGGGAGCAGCTACCCGCAGCAGGTACACCACAGAGGGGCGTCAATCCCCGCTGATGCAAAGACAGGCTGCAAAGGATTTCAGTATCTTCATTCTTTGAGCCCAAACCCAAACGTCGCCATGGGAGCCCTCGTGGGCGGGCCGTTCCAGAACGACACTTTCGTCGACTCTCGGGACAATGCTGTTCAGACAGAGTCAAGCACTTACAACAGCGGCACCCTCGTTGGTCTTCTTTCTGGTCTGGTCACAACTTCCTCTGTGGCGCAGTCGTTCACCTAGAGCTCTCTCTCAGAGTTTGGGCAATGGCTTCTTTGACCAACCGGGAGGATATACATGTAGCCATGTACAATGAGAGATTTTTTGGCGTGACCAAAGGCAATGTGCCATCAGCGAAACGCCTTCACGGTGTTCTTCGTTGTCCATCTTTTGGATGATGGGTGGTTAGCAGTAGTAGTTCTTGTGCCATAGTGCTGTTGTTTATACAAATACTGCTGCATAGTTGCATCTGGTTTGCTGGTGTACTATCTGATACTACGAGTATTGTATTTGTAGGACAGATTCCATTTGTTGATTCTAAAATGATCTCTGGTAGCTTGTATTGATGATCTGTAAAATCCCTCCCAAGATGAACATTGCACTGAACATGTGAAATCACATGGGGAGAGGAAAGTATTAATCCAGTTTGTTCAGTATGTTCATACAGAAATGGGACATCTTTTCAGTATGGTTCATCATGGCCTACTAATCCATGATTGTTGGCATGTGGTTTTATATGGTTACAGGTGATAAAGCAACATGACCCACAACGAAGCGTAACGAGAAGACATGCTTTGCCTTTGGCTTCCGTGAATGTGCCCCAAAGAACCAAGAAATATAAAAGAAAAGAGTAAAGTCAAAACAATTATACACTGGATCAGGGAGGCTGGTATAATAATGGTCATCGTTAGTGATCACATGGTTGGTCGAAATGTCATAACTAATTGACATTTGGGACCCTAGGACCTCTTGGAAATTTACATTCTTGGATCCCCAGAAACTATGCCCTACTATGCCTTTCCCTATGTACCTGGAAATTGTTTTTGCTGGAAACTAAAAATGCTACTCCTCCTCTATTCAGAAATATAAGATATATTTTGACTGTCCAATTTTAAGCTTTGACAAGCGAATAATCCAACGATATTTATATTTTGGCATACAAAATGATTATATTGGATTTATGTCCAAGACTACTTTCTTATGGCTATGATTTTGTTACTGCAAGTAAAAGTAGTGTAAGAGAAATTTACAATCAAAGCTCATTTTTTGACCGTCAAAATAAGTCTTATATTTTTGGGAGTAGTTAAAACTTAAAAAAACAATATACAACGGGGAAGCACTAGTGGGGAGTCGTGGGTGCATGATTTCATCCACCAGAGTTCAAATCCGATATGCACAAATAGCATGTATGTTTGCCGTGTAGTTGAAAAAAACAACAATATACAACTTCTTTTGGGATCTGACAAACAATTTGCAGCTTATTTTGGGTAGGAGTCCAGGAGAAGTGAAATGGTAGGGCGTCACTACTAACCAAAAAAAACCAATATACAGCTTATTTGGGATATGACAAACGATTTGCAGCTTATTTTGGGTAGGAGTCCAGGAGAAGTGAAATGGTAGGGGCGTAGGGCGTCACTACTAACCATGGTCAGTTAGCAGTCTTCACTAAACGTGGCTTCAGCCATGCTGCCCACATTGTTGGCCCATCTATTTCGCCGCTTCCCTAATCGTTTTTCTGGCGCGAAAAGAGGCGTCGCTTGGGCTCTCTTCCGTATCACACCCAATGTTAACCGCATCCCTGCATATTTTAACCGCGCGCTCTTCTCGGTTTCAGTTCAACCCTCGCAACAAATCTATCCAAGCCATTTGATTGCAGGGTGAAAATTCTCACAGGTAATTTTTCATGGCGCAATGCGATCCGTATTAACTTCATTGTTGGTTGGTTGCCTTCTCGTCGATCTTATGATTGTTTGTCCTATTAAATTCTGACGACGTTCCCAGTATCTTCAGAAGTTCGTTTGTTTTTGCAATTGCTAATCTGAATCCTGCATTGCATTGTTTAATTTTGCTTCTTTTCACGGGCATGGTTGATAAATCTCTGAAAAGTCGCTTTGCATATTGTTGTGTTCTTTTTTGTTCTGACGACTGAAGATGGCGGTGTCACTTATCACTAGACTTCTGACGTGAGTAATCTCGAAAAATATTCAGTCCCTTTGAACAGTTCGTGGAAGAGATCAGAAAAGCCAAATTCATGTCCTCTTTGCATCTATCTGCAACGCAGGCTGATTTTAGGATATGCCTACCCGGCGTATGACTGCTACAAGACGCTGGAACTGAACAAACCGCAGATCGATCAGTTGCGTTTCTGGTGTCAGTACTGGTAATGAAGCAATTTGCACTACACAAATCTTCAGGCAACAGTACTACCATGCTAGTACATCCTGCCTGAATTCCTGAAGAATCTGAACAATTGTTTATCCTATTCAGGATTCTCCTCGCGTTTCTGACGACTTTGGAGACGATCACCGATTTCACGGTCTCATGGCTGCCCATGTACGGCGAGGCAAAGCTTGCTCTCTTGCTCTACCTTTGGTACCCAAAGACACAAGTACTCACTCGATAAACTCAAATGTGCTATATTTGCTTTGATGCAATAGCCTAGATTTTGTAATGATACTATTCCATTCGTAAATAATTGTCAGCTCTGATAATCAATTATCAGATTTAGTTTCTAGCACACTAGACAACCGTAAAAATCGAGGTGTTTCCCTAGCACCTCAACCACTTGTAGTTGCACAATTTTTTCTAGGAACATGCTATACGAACGATTTTCTTTCTTATAAACACTCACATTCTTACAAATCGATCATATAAAACTCTAGATTTAACCTGTGACTCCCACCTAGTTGAATCAAACGGTTCAAAATTATGTCTGTATGATTTTTTTTAGTGCACTGTAGCAGTGCTCTTTTTTCTACTAGTAGTAGAACCCATGAATTAATGGTTGAGATTATTTCCACCGTTGGTCGAATACTAACAGTAGTCAGTAGAGACCAACCATAAAAATACTGCAAAAATTAAATCTGAGTTCAAACTGCAGCTGAAGTCTGAACATTCAGAAACGCTCAAGGAGACATCCTTCTGAACATTCAGAGACCTATTTCATGTCTCTGTTCGTTTCAGGGCGCCAAGCACGTCTACGAGAGCTACCTGCAGCCGCTGCTGGCGAGGCACGAGGCCGACATCGACCGCGGCCTGCTGCAGCTACGCGCCAGGGCCAAGGACGCGACGGCCTCGCACCTCCAGGCCGCCGTGTCCTTCGGGCGGGCCTGCTTCGCCGAAGTCGCCGACCGCGTCTCGTCGCAGCTGCAGGCCGCGAGAAGCGGCGGCGGCCGCGCCGGCCAGGTACAGTGACACTGACGCCGCGACACATTCTCTGAACTTTCCCGTTCGCTTGCAGCTACAGATAGCTGAACTTGACTGGCTATTCCCGTAGTACAGTAGTACTACCTCCATGACGTTGGTTAGTTTAAAATATTAGCATTTCTAATTTATTTAATACTTTAATAAATATTATGGGTTAGGTTAATATATGACATTGGTTAATACAAATTTTAAAGTTATTTAAGTAAATACTAAAGGTTAGAGTAAAAGATTTATTTTAGTCACTACAGTAGGCTTTTTTTAAAAAAATCACTATGGTTGTTAAATTTTAAATTGTTTAGATTCCCTTTCAAAATATTTCGTCCGTCCCAAAATATAAGAAATTTTGGATGGATGAGACATATTATATCGCTGTAAATCTAGACAGATTTTTTTGTCCAGATTTATATTACTGGATATGTCTCATCTATTCAAAATATTTTATATTTTGAAACGAACGGAGTATATATTCAGTGCGTTAGAATCAGTATTCCAGAAACACTTATATAGAAGTATAAATTTTAAATAATAAAAATGTTTATATTTTAAAAAGGAGGAAATATATAGATTGCATCTTCTGTCAGTGTTCATCATCAGTTCGTCACCATTGACGCCATGATCGACACGCCCGGTCTTCACGTAGCTGAGACATGACTGCAACAACCTTAATTAGTATAGGAATAGTAAATGCGCGTAGGAGTTGATGCTTAAACCGACGAGAGGAACAGCTCTGGATCTGTGGAACGCGGAAACCGGATTTGATATTTGATAGATGGTCGGCCGTGCTTTGTTCTGGAAGTTGATCCGATCCATCAACGAAAACGATCAAAACCTGAATGAATGCTCAGTAGTACAGCTCTGCAGAATGGACACTGACAGATACCGGTAGAAATCTTCGGACCATCCAAATTTCACGTAAAAAAAATGAAGAAAGTAAAGCTAGCTGGATACTGCTAGCAAATACTATGCACCAGACAGTGAAAGTGAAATACCATGTTTGAACTAGTAAACTTAAATTCTCTGGCAAGGACGATGGTTTCTTTTGTCGCATTGAAGAGTTGCAGAAAAAGCGATTACATCGCCAGTTAACCTGCACTTTGGCATGACATTGAGTGGTTGAATGGATCAAAATATTCAAAACCATCGGTACTAGAAAAACACGTAGGTAGGTGCAGCTGTGCAGTGTTTTAGGCGAGTCTTCTATGCAGCACTATCCTCTAACTTGGATTCTTTGGACATATACTAAATTTGTTAGATATGAGATTCACATGTTAGTAACTTTAAACATGAGGTTAACATGTTAGTCACTCAAAATGATTGAACAGATTTATTTTCCTCAAAATGAAAGGGCAAATTTATTTCTCCCAAAAAGGGTATGAAAAAATTGAACTAAACTAGTCTTGAGTCGTGACTTTTTTCTTTCTTTCCATTACTTTATTCATCCTAAAATATAACAACTTTTAACTCTTAAATTGTCTCAAAGTATAATAACTTTTTCATCAACTTTTTTTCAACCAATCATGACTCTTCATTATTCAATTCTTTTACCTATCTCTACTTCTCAAACAATAATTATGTTTAATCCTAAAACTTTTTATATATATAGAGGGAGTGATGTGCATGCCGATTCCAGTAAGGGGAGTCAACGTCCTTCACGTCAGCTGCAACAATAAAACTGTTTTCAGCCAAGTTCGTCTAGATCGATCGATTGGCACGGCTGTCCGGACACATTCTATGCATTCAGATGTGTTCATACGACTTGCATAATTGAATTGCTTCACTGCTTAGTAATAGTTACATTCGCTAATTAACTTGTTGATATGCATTGCTGATAGGCTGACCAACGCTGAGTTGGATAGCAGAAGTTGAAAGCTAATCTTTCTCACGCATAAATATCATTAGTACATGATTAATTAAGTATTAATTTTTTTAAAAAATAAATTAATATGATTTTTTAAAACAACTTTTGTATAGAAAATTTTTGTTAAAAATATATCGTTTAGTTGTTTAAAAAGTATGCGCGCGAAAAACGAAAGGGTTGAGTTGAGAATGTTAAAAGAAAAACATAGGCCAAATGCAGAAGTGACTGAAGATTAATATGGAGGAGGAAGAAAAAGATAAGGACGTGACGGTTAGCTAGACGAGGTGATGACGATGAAGAAGATGACGATGATGATGACAACGGCTGGAGTGGATTAATTGACCGGGTCGTCGTCAACCTAAGCACTGATGGGAGTGGATTAATTGACCGGGTCGTCGTCAACCTAAGCACTGATGATGATCCGCTGAATGAATGGTGGATCGTCGAATTCTGAAGCTCAACGGGCCGATCTGACATTGTGTATACCATTAATTGTTCTTAATTAGATTGTAAATTTATGATCTCAGCGTGGTGTACCCGGCAATGCGATTCTTGATAAATCAGTGTTTTTTTTTTCTTTAGCACGCGACTATGGCGAGATGTTGAGCTCGCAGCTGAAATAAAACCGGTGAACTGCCATAGCTCCATACGCTTTGACACTGGCAGAGGAATGTTTGAGACTCGCTCTATCTTCTGAACTTTTCGTAAGTTCCCTGACATATTATCTTTCAGATGTTCCCACACTGAACAGCGGGGTTGCCAAATACATCTTCCGTCCTAAAAAATAACTTTCTAGTCAGATTTTGTTTTTTTTTCTAATACGGATGGAGTAAACCATAGGAGAGACTATATGACAATTCAATTTTCGCGGAAACAAGGTTAATTTACCGTGTTCCGGAGTCTAACTATGGCTGATTGGCTGTGCTTAGTTCACACTTTGGCTAACCGTGAAGAGACCAGGTGGTGTTGTCCACCAAGCAGCACGTCACTGTGGCACTGTGCGTTCAGTCGAGTCCCGGTCAAGACGTTGACCAGGGCCCCACAGCCTGACAGCTGGGCCCCACCGCCTAACAGACGCACACGTAAGCGTTGGATTGAACGGGTTCTTGTCTCCATTATTCCAGATTTCCTGCCAGTGTGTTTGACCGGGGAGGAGAAACGACGACGAGTTCTCTTCATCAGAGGCGTCGCCGTCCTCCAGTGCTCTTCATGATGCTGCTGTCTCCTCTCATCTGCACCGTTTCTACGCAGTTCACTAGAAAGCCGGTACAGAAAATCTGATTTTGTTTACACAGGTCAACACACAGCACTAACTAGCTAGTCCAGTCTTTCCAAGGGACAATTTAATTTTTTGTTTACACAGCATTAATCTAAGGCTGTCTTCGGCAGCGAGTTATCCCCGGCGTACAGTGCTTTTTCACGTGCATGCTTTTTAAACTACTAAACGGTGTATTTTTTTAAAAAAGTTTTTATACAAAAGTTGTTTAAAAAAGTCAAATTAATTCATTTTTTTAAAAAATTAACTAATACTTAATTAATTACGTGTTAATGGATCGTTCCGTTTTTCGTGCGCTTGCGCTTTCCCAACCCATTCTGCCGAAACGCTGCCTAATTTTGTTCCTTTTTTCAAAGTGGGTGTCTTTTAGCAATGTGTTTTCCCTATAACTAGGTCAATAATAGCCAGTAACCCTCTTTCCTGTTCCAGGGGTGTACTACTATTATAGTAGTACAAAGGGATTGTTTTCTTTAATAGCTGAATGATTTTAAGAACAATATTTAAAACATTTTTTAAGAAAATCATATATAGAATTTTTTGGGCGAAAAACACGTTGTTTGGAAAGCGGAAAAAAGCGTGTCGCATTAATCTATTTTTTCATTCCTCCAAAAAGTTCCCAAATACTATTCACTCCGTTCAGAAATGTAATGTTATTCATTTTTAACATTGTCTCTAGTATTGAATTTTGATAATTATTATTTTTATAGTATATCATGAACGGTTACGAAAATAACATCATACGGAAGTACTTCCAAATAGGAATACATGGATACCACTCGCATGGCACTAAACATATATGTTTACTTGATTGTTAGCAAAAATTACAAAGATTGACTTTATATTTTCCAACGGGGGGAGCATACAGTTTATCAGAGTGATCTTTTTTCTTCAGCTGGGTTGCTCTACTTTTTCTTTCTCATGCTTCTCATGGACCATGCATGCAGCAGCAGCAGTAAAAGTCCAATGTTGTATGTCATCAGTTTTATGGTTACTTCCGTACACGGGGAAACAGAAAAGATCCTGATTTTGTTAAACACTTTGATCCATTGCTGATTAATTGGAAGTCAAAATAAACATACTGTACTGTGGTTGGCTTGCTGGCTAGTAGTAGTTCCCCTCTTTGATATTTCTCCAGCAAGGACCAGTCATCTTTCCACTTAGACGGTGTTCTTTTCTAATGAATTGTAGATAAGGTAGAGCACGTAAAATAAAAAAAAAGTTATTAATACATGATTAATTAACTTATAATTATTATAAATTTAAAATAAATTTATTTGATATTGAAACACATAGTTTATTAGTTTGAAAAATGTGTTAACGAAAATTGAAGTAAAATCTATATCAGAAAAAAAACAACATCTTAGGCTACATTTAGCAGCAAGAGAAAAAAAGAAAAACTCTTTCATTTTTACGTGCATGCTTTTCGAATTGTTAAATGGTGGTATTTTTTTTCAAAAAAAATCAACAAAAATTTGCTTTAAAAAACCACATTAATTTATTTTTTAAGTTTGAAATAATCAATACTCAATTAATTATGTGCTAATAACTCATGTCATTTTACGTATCTTCTTAATCTTCTTTTTTTTTCTTTTCTTTCAAAAACACTACTGTATGACTTTTTATATTTTATTATTTTCACTTGACCAACATTTTTTAAGGAGTCACTTGACCAGCATTGATTAGGGTATTAGACATTGAAGGTGTCATGAGCATTGAACTGTGAATTCACCTAAGACCTCTTTCCCATTTTCTTCCAAGTTTTAAACACCCAACTTCGACTATTGGAACATGCATGGAACCCATGAAACAATCGAAGTGTCATGTACACTGTCAGGTCTATATATATATGTGTGTGTGTCTGTCGACTAGGTCTACATATGTGTCGTATTGTTTGGGCCCAATGCAACAAACACATGGCACATATGCAAGTAAACAATATCAAACATCGTCGAACAAAACATGAATTAAGCTATGAGCATATGAATAATATATATCACTATAATCTATGTTTCCTCTTGACTTTCGTCACAATTATTCTCGCACTTGTGGCTATTGATCATCAAAATTATTTGGGCCGGCCGACAACTTCGATGTATACAAGGATGGAGCTAAATAGATTATGAAACTTTGTAAAACATAGTGGTAATAAAGTTTGTTGGGGTCCATCACTATAGATTTTACGAGAAGATTCAATCCACGCCGATGAAGAACTTAGAGAGAAAAAAGTGACCTGCGAATTAAGGGTAGCTTGATTGGTGGAATCAGCCCAATTGGTTTCAAGTTTTATACTTAACATGTGTGTTTAACATGTGTGTTTGTATTTACGACTAATTATTTTTTAAAGTAACCGTCGACGTACTCATTAATAACGAGACGTATGTGATGTCTTCTTGAATTTTAAGATATGTTGCTCGTAAACTTTTGGAGGTGCTCATACATATGAGATACGCGTGTTGTGAGCGTATAAGTTTGTATCATGTTTTTTTTTATAAAAATATACTACAATATATCTTTTTCCTCAAAAAAAATATTCTAGATTACATACATGCGTCACCATCTCCACAGCTATTGTTTTCATTACGCACGCAACGCATGCAAATAAAATTAAATTCCATCATTGGAAAAGGCGCATAAGTTCTCAAAAAACGCATGCAACTCATTACCCCATGCAAGTGATGCAACCGAACACGGCCACCTGCAGAGAAAGACACAGGCGAATTTTGGCGAAGCCGACGAGGCGTTCAGACTCGTCTAGTTGAGACCGTACGACGACGCGGGCAATCCACACAACAAACCCAACCCCCCAGAGCCGTCCCCATCCCGTCCGCAGAGCCCACACCACCACACCGCGTGCGCCCAGTGCGCCCCAGCAACCGAGCGGATCGGAGTTCGGGAGATCATTTTCCCAACTGAATTTTTTCTTTTTTTACGTATGTTTTTTAAACTATTAAATGATATATTTTTTTATAAAAAATTGTTTTAAAAAATTATATTAATTTTTTTTAAAAAATAAACTAATACTTAATTAATTATGTATTAATGAGTTGTTTTGTTTTACGTGCGAAAAAAATAGTTCTCAACCACCACCGTGCTCGCCATGGCCACCACTTAACCTTATTGTTTAATTTTTAAGAGAAAAAATTAATAATAATTTAAAAAATAATTTCATATCATAATAAATATGAAATAAATTCTCTTCAAATCACTTAGGCTCTGTTCGTTGGGGTGAGTTTTCAACTTACCCCTCGTTTTCCGCGCGCACGCTTTTCAAACTGTTAAACGGCGTGTTTTTTGCAAAAAGTTTTTATATGAAAGTTGCTTTAAAAAATCATATTAATCTATTTTTAAAAAAAATAGTAAATACTTAATTAATCATGTGCTAATGAGTCGCTCTGTTTTCCATACAGAGAAAATTTCTTCCCAACTCATACAAACAAACACACCCTTAAATCTTTTTGTGAAAAGAATTAATCGAAAAAAAATTAAGTGGGTAACCCGACTGCGTGCCTGCCTCCCCAAAAGCAGGCGGACTGGACCGACGCGGCCGCTTCGTCCAACTCCATCATCCAAACGTTCTACTACGAAATCTTGGCGAGAGCTTTCTGATTCTCCTCTTGCTATTGCTACCTTCCGCGGTTCACACTGCCTCCCCTTCTTCGCGTACAAAAAGGATTTTGGACCGCACACGGTTCGCGTGCTTGCGTGCGGTGGTGCCGCCTCCTTTTCTTCTTCCTCGCGTCTCGTCGGCCGCGACGCGCGACAGTAAGAAGAAATGAGCTGCCTTGGTTGGTTCAAGAAGCGGAGGTCCAAGAGCAAGGGGTCGTCGGGGAGGCGGGGGTCGGGCCCGGCGACGACGACGGTGTCGGCGGTGAGCACGAGCCGGTCGGACGACTCGGGGGTGGTGCGGCCGGTGAGCAAGTCGACGGGGTCGACGTCGTCGCACCGGAGCATCTCGTCGCTGTACGAGGAGCGTGGCCACGGCCAGCTGCGGGACTTCGACTACGACGAGCTCCAGGCCGCCACCAACGGCTTCAGCCGCGCCCAGAAGCTCGGCGAGGGCGGCTTCGGCAGCGTCTACAAGGGCTTCGTCCGCTCCTCCCCCGACGGCAAGGGCGGCGATCGCCTCACCGTCGCCGTCAAGTGCCTCAACCAGCGGGGTCTCCAGGTACTCGCGTGTTTGCGTGCTCTCCTTCTCCTTCTCGTTCCCCTGTCTCTGTCTCTCTCTGCCCCTCCTCTGACTTTTCTAGCACACGATCATCATATCTTGTCAGTTGTCACCCGTGAACGAATTCTCCATTCCAATCTAGGAGTACTATTCCCCTTGTGATTCTGCGTGATTGATTTCCGGTTTGATAACTAGGGGTGATAGGAATTTGGGAATGGGAGAATTGGGGAATGAGTTTTGTTAGTTAAAGGTTGCTCTTTTATGTTCAGTATTGTCAGAAATTAGTGCTGGTAGAAAGGGAAGTGTTTTTAAGGGAGATCCCAAATAATGCCATTTTTTTGGGGCTGTGTACACCTACTTGGGTGTAGAAGCCGGTTTAATTCATTATCTAAAAAAAATAATGCCATTTTTGTTGTTCTTGATATTTCTCGATGGCCAAGATCCTGGCATAGAATGCAGGAAGAATGCTTTCAGGCAACTTAGCGAGTTTTTTAAATTTGTAGTTATGCCAAATCTGATGAAAATCATCCATAGTGACCACTAGATTAGATTACCGACTGCTATGGGAAGATTCATTATGGAGAGTAATATTATTGGATCTTGTGTGCTTGATCTTGAATTGGTCTCTGGATAAACTGACAAGTATATTGTACTGATCCATTGGAAGTCCAGGCACAAAAGTCCTTTTCTAGTTTGCCGGAATATTGGAAATGTTCCTTGCTTGCCAAATGTTGAAAACATGAAATTGGTTTGGTTATCTATTAGTAGTATGTCAAAAATTTCTCTCTATGTAGACAAATTTGACAGGAAGAGAGAAGCAAAATGCAGAACTTTCAAGGATCATATATTGCCTGTTACTGTTATTTACAATTTTCAGTAAGCTGATGGATAGTGCATGAATACATAAGTAGTTTTTATGGGGTCAATCTATTGCACTAGATTACTTCAGTCCATTGTTAGTTGACTATAGAAATTATTTGTCTGTATAAATTATTACTAGTTGAGCTGCTGGGTGTGGGAGGCTGTGATTAAATATAGGGTCAATGAGCACACGTGGCAGTTGTTTATTCATAATAAAGCAAAATGGAAGGGAAATACAGAATAGAATTTGAACACCGATGAACTGTTCAAGTATATAAGAAGCTTACTTCCTCAATCTTGGAAGTTGAATATTCATGGTCATACATGAAACAACTGGCAATCAATATTAATAGTAGACCATGTCTTTTCTGAATGCTTACAGTAGAAATATGGTTCCTAGAAAATGATGCGAACCAACCTTTCACTCTACATAAATATTGCATTAGCTAATTTGCTCAATCAAAGAAGACTAATGGATAGAATAGATTACTTTTCTGGGCAACCTGCACAACCATGTTGCTAGTCTTATTTAACTATTATTCACTCACTAGGAGGAAAAATTTTGGTGCATGAACATACAGAACAAAAGCCAGCTAGAAACCTCAATTCTCCATGCGCTTTGCGACTCTATATCCATTCTGAATTTATGCAAGTGATGTCTGAAGATTGACAAATCGGTAGTGAATATATAGTTTAGCGGAGTACAGAAAATAATTTCAAGTCTTAATCTTAATAGAATACCCAAGCATAAGCTTCATTTTCTCTAAGTGGTGTCTGTTAAAAATAGAAGGCTTTTTCCAAGTTTCTCTACTCGAATTAGATATTATTTTACTGACTCAGTTATGATGTCTTTTCTTGACCAGTTAATGTATATTAGGATATATGCTAATCTATCTATCTATCTATCTATCTATCTATTATATTATTAAAACAGCCTTGAAAGAAGGTATCACGTTCGCTGTGGAGGCTAAAAATTCCCACGTTAATCGAAGAAAAAGAAAAGAAGAGTTCAAGTAGAAATACATTTAAAAATATCTGAAATTCGAAATAAAAATAAAAAAATATTGAAAGAAGAGTCCATGTAAAACATAGTTAAAGATTAATTAAAATTCAGAATAAAAAATAAAATAAATTCCGAAATTATAAAAATAAAAATAAGAGTTCAAGTAAGAATATAATTTACAAACAACTGAAATTAGGAACAAAAAAAATAAGAAATATTGAAACAATAGTCCGTAAATAACCGAGTATGATTAGGACACCTATATGATCGAGGCAACTCAGCAAAGCCTTTTTTTTCTCCATAAAAACACTTTTAAGCACCCTAGCAGCACCTCAAGTTTGACGTGCAAGCATATATGCATACATATACATCATAACACGTTATGCAAGTGACTATTGCCGATAAGTATAGATTAAAAATAACAGCAGTGGGATGATGTTGCCTATTGGTAGATAGATATGCACCTTGATTAATGATAAAGAAAATATATATAGCACATAGAAGCAAGGCATGACATGGTTGCAAGGATGACAGGCAGGAGCAGGGTCACAATGCAACTGACAATAAATTTAGAAAATGCCAATAAATATAAATATAAATATCACTAAACCGTTTGATATTGTAACGGCTGAGATTAATTGTGTATATATAAGTCCTATTCAGACTTAGTAAAAAATACTGCACGAAGAACTTTGGACTCCGGTTAGGAGTCGGACACCGAGCCAAACGAGGCTGAAGTTCTTTTCGAACTCCAAGACGAGCTAGGCCAAGCAACATGACACGTTCTCTATTTTATTTTTCCAAAGATATAAAGATATATAACTAGCAGGAATCAATACCAGCTAATCCTATTCACTAATTACAATAAATTCTTAATGATCAACACATGCTAATTTTAAAAATATATGTGCAAGTTATAAAGATTGGTTCACTTTCAAGTTGCTAACCTTAAATACCACAAAGCACCTTTTGCATAGTCAAATAAATCAATTGTACATGTCAAAATTTATACAAACAAATACTCCCCCAGTTTTTTTATAAGTGTCATATATAAAAAATAAAGTATTAAGACAACTTTGAAAGGAGATACCACATTCACTCTAGAGGCTAGATATTCACACATCACTCACAGAAAAATAAAAATAACAGTTCAACTAGAAATACGATATAGGAATAACTCAAATTTAGAATGAAAAATAAGAAATATTGAAAGAACAGATTATGTGGAGCACAATACAATATTAGTTAAATTCAGAATAAAAAATGAAATAAATTTTGAAATTGGATTTTCAATACGAATTCCAAAAAAACATTAAAATACCATTAAAATACGAAACAAAAATATAATAAAAAATTAAATAAGTAAAGACTACATACCAAGAAGTGTACATAGCAAAACATAATATATACATATCCAAAATTAAGAGTAACTAAAATTCAAAATGGAAAAATAAATTCCAAAAAAAATTCAATACTAATTCTAAATAAACTTTAAAAATCATAAAAAATAGAACAAAGTAGGAAGGCTATTTGAAATAATTGAAATTTGGAATAAAAAGTATATTAACAAAACAAAACTTGGTGTTGCGATTGATATATATATAGTATGTATGTATGTATGTATGTATGCCTAAAAGAGAACAACGATGCTGACTTTGGATATTTAGAAATTACCATATTAGTTGAAGAAAATAGAAAAGGCTGCATTATATGATGAATAGATTATAAGATCATAGACTAAGAAAAATAAATACATGAAGATTTTGAGAAGAATTGCAACTCTATTTTTTATATCTAAACAAGAGGTACGGATGTGTTCTAATTTGATTAGCAAAATGACAAAATCTGGGATTGACAATTAAAGGAAGACACATCGGGCTTTAGAAAAAGTTCTCATAAATTAGTCCTACTGGGGCTATGGGAGTGTGAGCTGCTCAAGTGGCGAATAGTAGGAGTTGCAAGAGGACGACCCAACGGACAGAGAATGAGTAAGGCACGGGATGTGTGGCAACAATAGCTGGTGGGTCTTCTAACATAATCATGGCGATAATAAATTTTGATTTTTTAGGCGTCATCAACAACAAAGAAGAGAGACACCGTAGGCTGACAAGTGGGTAGGCGACATTAGGAGTAGGGAGGCTGTGGTGTTCATGGGAAAGTGAGCTGAGGGCAATAAAGGAGTAAAGTGGAGCCAGCGAATTCTAAAAACTCTAAAAAGAAACCCCAATGATAATAAGGTTTGATTTTATAAGGTGTCGACGGTAATAAAGATGAGAGACAACAGGGCAGGCCAAGTAGATGGGCGATAAAAGAACATGGAAATGACACAGTTGGTATTGGAGGGCAAGCTAAGGGGTGGCAATGAAAATGAATAGGAAGGACATGATGCAGATGAGCAAAGGGATGGTGGTGGCGAGCAGGATTTGTAAAAACTATAAAAATGAAGTAATTTTTTTTTGTAAAACCATAATTTAATGGTGTAGGATAGGGAGTTTGTCGGAGATGCTCGATCATTTTGAAGTCGAAGCAAAAAAAATGTTGCAGTCACTTTATTTATTATTTCTCTTAGCAAGCATATTGTTGAATTGATATAAGCTCTCTCTGTCCAAGAGATATGCCTATATATTTACAATACGATACGATTGATTACATAACTAGCAACGAGTCAACAATTCTATTTTTTAAAAAAATATTTCAAGTTGAAAAGATATTGATAATTTTACATCATAATATATTTTTTTCGCTAGCCGCACAATTGCACGGGTCACCCTGCTAGTTATAGTGATGTTATGAATAAATTTGTTGTAAGGCACCATTAGATCTCTTGGTTCCCTATATTTACTTTGTGCTATAATGCTACTAAAAAAATGCGATTGACCTCCTGTGCTATCCCTCTAATGAGTAATCCTGTCTTCTGTTCCTAATATTTTGCAGTTTCTTTTAATTTTGCTCCCAGGGACATAAGCAGTGGTTGGCCGAAGTACAGTTCCTTGGGGTTCTTGAGCACCCAAACCTTGTAAAGCTTCTTGGATATTGTGCCGTTGATGGTGAAAGGGGGCCACAAAGATTATTGGTGTATGAGTATATGCCTAATAAGAGCCTGGAAGATCACTTATTCGTCCGAGCTTATCCTCCTCTCTCGTGGAATAGAAGGCTTCAGATAATCTTGGGTGCGGCAGAAGGATTAGCTTACCTGCATGAAGGGCTAGAAGTTCAGGTATACTTCAGACATACATTGCCCACCTGCTTTCAACTTCTCTGAAAAGATATTATCTTTATCAAATAGGTGATTTCGTTTTTTTTGGGAGAAAGTTTGGCAATAAAAATATATGATGAGAGACAGCTTCAACGTTTTAGTAGGTTCTTTTGACCGTGCATCCATAGTAACTAGAGGCAGTGCAATAGAGGTGCAGCGAATCCAGTATTCCAGTGTAAAGTCAATGAGAAAATAAGGACCACGAATTGATGAACTAGATGAAAAAGAAGCAAAAGTGGTTTGTTCAATTCCATCTCCATTACTTTCCTGTAAGATTCCAGGCACCAAATTTCATTGACACTTTCTGAAAGCATAATCAGCACTAACTACTCTTAGTTGCAACCAACGTATATGATTTGTCCTCTCTTTGTTCTAGTTTAGCTGTAGAACCAAGTATTCCAATTTAGAAAACAATTAAGGATTTAGGCAAGAAGGCTCTATGGCTGGTGAGCATCAAGACATACAGGCTGTTAGGGAAGGCTAAAACTATCACATTTTTTCAGGTCATCGTCACAATTTACAGCATTAACGGCACACTGCTGCTTAGTATACAAAGTTACTTCAGCTTTTCTTCTTCTTTGGTTACAACATTTCCATTTCGTACAAAAGGTAAGATCCTCATATGATTTGCTCAATTTTGATAGGTAATCTACCGGGACTTCAAAGCATCTAACATTTTGTTGGACAAAGACTTCAGAGCAAAGCTGTCAGACTTCGGGCTAGCAAGGGAGGGACCAACAGGAGCAAACACTCACGTCTCAACAGCGGTATGTCTCCACCTGAACCTGCTATTAGAATTAGAAAACCATAGCCTTCTTGCAACTGCATTGCCTGACCCATCAGGCACCGAAAGCAACTTATATACTACAGCCTTTAAAGCATGGGTGACTGAAGTAGGCAAGCAGTCCAATGCACTTGTTTGATGTGTACCTGACAATCTTGACCGCAATGCAGCGAAGTCAATGCCATGTACTATGTTGCCACCACTTCCTTCTATATGCACACATGCCATGCATGCATCACTCTTCCCCACTGAATTTTGCAACTTGTGTCAGCAATGACGCAGAACTCTTCCATGGCATACCAGACCAGACCAGACCTTCTTCCGAATGGAGGAATTTTAGAAGATTTCCATGAAATTCCTGCATTGCAAAGGAGCTTTGAGTTATGTTATCTTTAGGAAAAAGATCAATGCTTTCATCGCCTGCTTGTTGGCTTATTTGTCACAACCAATATTTTAATTTTGAAACAGAACTTTAGGTTGATTTTGGGTTTCTTCATCGTAATCTATTTAATAGCCTTAGCTTTCAAGTCACTAATAACACATATATAAAAGTTTTATCCATAGATTTTGTTTTTTTTCATCGTAGTCTATTTGATGGCTGGCCTTGGCTTTTGAACCGCTAAAACCATAGATGCAGAAGTTTTATCCATAAAAATTATTTTGTTCCTTGTTCATTTTTCTGTCGTAGATCAACCGATCAGAGTGTATGAGGCCGGATTTCTATGCACCCATGTAACCTTTAGCTGTGTATATCCACTTGTGGATATAGAGACCGGATTTCTATCCATTGTCTAAAAAGATCAACTGATGAGAGCTTGATTTTTTTTTTGTAATGTTCATACTATGAATGAATGAATCTATGATAAGTAGCTGAGCTTAAGATGGTGAATGATGATGATGTGTGT
Source organism: Oryza officinalis (assembly GCA_008326285.1). NCBI lineage: Eukaryota > Viridiplantae > Streptophyta > Magnoliopsida > Poales > Poaceae > Oryza > Oryza officinalis. Next base: position 32,872,450 of record BDMV01000009.1, on the reverse strand, counting down.
CAGGTGGTTGGGACGCACGGGTACGCGGCGCCAGACTACATAGAGACGGGGCACCTGACGGTGAAGAGCGACGTGTGGAGCTTCGGGGTGGTGTTGTACGAGATCCTGACGGGGCGGCGGACGCTGGACCGGCACCGGCCGCAGGGGGAGCAGAAGCTGCTGGAGTGGGTCGCCCAGTTCGCCCCCGACAGCCGCAACTTCCGCATGATCATGGACCCCAGGCTCCGCGGCGAGTACTCCGTCAAGGCCGCCAGGGAGATCGCCAAGCTCGCCGAGTCTTGCCTCCTCAAGAACGCCAAGGAGCGGCCCACCATGTCCGAGGTCGTCGACGTGCTCCGCCGCGCCGTCCAGTCGCAGCCCGACCCGCCTCCCGCCTCCGGCAAGGGGAAGAGGGTCGACGTGGCGCGGCCGCCGGCGAGGAGGTGAACGCGGAATTAATTCCACTGCTGCCATCACAGCATGAATGAAGAAAGAAAGCACAGAAAGAGGATTTTTCTTGATTTCGCGCATGTTAACTTGACAATTTGTGCATACAGATCACAGAGACGAGTTGGTGGATTCTTGGCGTTTTTGTTTTCCTTTCTCTTTTGAGGCTTATTTAGGATGAGGATAGTATGAGAATACATTTGATTTGATTTGGTTCGTATATAACTAGATTTCATTGAAAGTAGGCGTGACAGTGTCTAATATTTATGCTTAGGTATCTGATGCAGTTGTTACGATTTCCTTTCCTTTTTTGTCTTTTCTTTTGAACTCGATGCAACATGAAGCCACGAACTGAGAAACTCGAGTTGAGTTGGGCTGGAACGGGATACCCATGAGCGTTCGCTGATGTTTGGGCCCACGGGCACCAGCAGCCATGAGTTGGGCCGACTCGTGGGCTGTAAGCCCATAAGGCTTAACATCATGCTGGGTCATATTCTTTATGGGCTGGCCGGGCCTTGGGTCAGTCCTGGGTCCGCCCCTGGACAATACCAATACTTTCCCCTTGGTTGCTTTGGTTAATCCTCCGCAAGAGGACTATATAGCTACTAGCAAAAAGCCCGTGCCTTGCAATAGATTTAATTTAAATTTAGGCCAAAAACAACTTAAATTTATAAGTAGTAGGAGTAAGTCGCTAAGGCAAAAAATAAACAAATTGCACAGTTCAAATCATCATGTCCACCATTTGAATCTACTATCAAACATGCACTAAAGGTTCCCAAAAAAACAATTACCCAAAGAATCGCTAAATAGTGGTTACCACCGTTTATTTGGATGTGTGAACTTCAAATTTTAAATGGAAAAGCTGAGTATAGGCAGAAATTGGTTAGATTCTGTTGGAAACAAGGTTTTAATTCAAATGAAATATTTTTTACATTATATGCCAGTCATGATTATATGCAAGAATTTTTTTTTGCATGGCAAAAGCACTGTTGGAAACCAGATTATATGCAAGATTCTTTTTGCATGGCAAAATCACTGTTTTTTCTAAATCCAGCATGAAAGATAAGGGATAAAACTGTTATGGAATATTATCTCCCGGGGAGATATATTCCTTTATTGTGGACTAATCCGAACTGGATAGAGATAAAATCTATCTTCTCCTAATATCTTTATATATAAAGAGATAGGGTGAGACATTTAAGGTTGGCATGTACTTGAAATTAAATCTATAATGAAAAAAAAACTCCATCCTATATCTGTGTTCATTGTCTATTTCTGAATGTTCTTGAGGACAAAAGAAATGATGTGAGTGTTCTATATCTTCTCACGTCAATATTGCTATGGAAGGGACAGGGAACGGATCCAGTAATCCGCTGATAGGCGTGTTGGTTTAGGCCAAACGAGGAGCGACGATGGCGGCGGATGCTTGGAGTGTCGGGGAAGAAGGCTTGGCGGTGGCGCGGGATGCTTGGGGGCGTCGATTTGCGGCGGTGACGATGCGGCGATTCACCGCAGTGGAGGCCTGATGGCGTTGTTGGCCAAGGGCAGAGGAAGCGTCATGCGAGAGAGAGACAGAGAGGCCTGGGGAGAGAGACGCGACTGGTGAGAGACGGGAGCGGTGGGATGGGGATCGACTGGACTTGACTGTTTGACCTGACGACATCGAAATTGCGAGTCCCATACGTCAGTGAGGATATGCGGACAGAACGGACACCACAAGTAGGAATGTTTTGAGTATAGATATAGAAACTAGTGACCCTAAGTGTGCCTCTTCACATAGTAGTAGCAGAAATCAGCAAGGATGAATGTCTGCACGATTTCTGACAGAAGCACACCATATATAGATGGCCGCAAGCTACTTTGAGAAGTTGTGCTCTTGCCTGTAAGCTGGAATCCCCAGCAAGTTGTGTCGAACAACTTAAGTTTTAGTAAAAGCCGGGCTCTGAGCTTTTTCTCTAAAAAACATGAGCCTTTAAGTATGTGTAATGATGCAATTGTACTAGAAAAAACAAATAAAGGTAAACACGGAATCACTATGACCAGGTTGCTCCATGATGATACCTAAAAGTCCATGAGTTGAGAAAACTAACATAACTTGGCATCAGTTACTATCAAAGAAGAACAGTTCCCATAAAACAGACGGCTGCAACAAGAAATGCCACAACTCAGAAAACATGATTGTAAATTAAGTGTTGGAATTTTGTGCACTGGGTATGGTACGGAAGAAAACTAAAAAACACAAAGAACTAGGCAGTGGTGGCGGAAGCGGAGAGAGGAGAGGGGATGATGACCTGTTGGCCATGTTGGCGATGGTGCGGAAGGCGAGGACGAGGGAGCTGTCGGGGATGGAGCCGCGGTTCTGCCACCTGTCGAGGGAGGAGGAGCGGCCGCCGTCGGTGAAGAGCGGGTTGGTTGGCCGCCGACACGGGCGGGGTCGTTGTCGCTGGACTCGTAACTCGTTGGCGAAGGTCCGCCACTCGGAGGTCTCGTCGACGGAGTGCGCCTCCAGGACGACGCCGCACTCCGTGCACACTGTGTCCCCCGCCGAGTGGTCGAACGCCACCTCCGTGCGCTTCTTGCAGTCCGAACGAGTTTTGCAGACGTAATGACAGAAACAGATAATACATGCAAAAACATGATATGTAATGCAACAGGAGAATCGAATAAGGTTGGCGCTTGGAAAGAACAACATTTTTCATTGTTGGTAAATTCCGGTTACATTTTTACAGCAAGTGTATTTGAAAAAAAAAAAGGGAACAAATGTCTGTCCTGGACTACCACATACTCAGCACATCATAGTGTCCAGCGCCATCAAAAAGAACCTGAATTGCATCTCGCCCATACTCCTTTCCGTATTCACTGAGTACTCTAAAAACACCAGCTTTGTCCATTACGAACACGGTGATAGGCATGCTAGCATAGTAAAAGTGAATCCATCAAGCTCAATGTACATGCATAAGCATTGCAATAGGATAGGATACTGCACTAATATGTACTGCATTTGAAATATGGAGAATTAAAATAGTATAAAAAATCATGGCTAATACTCACTGGAGAACATGTGACGCCATAAATAGTTCTGGCTCACCTCCCCACACATGCGGCTTCCTCATCTCTGAGACATAGCTGTGAAATTCACCCTCAACAAGCCTGCAAACTGATGTCGCATAGAGAAGCATAAGAATGCATAACTCAACAATATTTCGATGCTTAGAAGCAGAGTAACCAAAGACAGGTAGAACTAACCAGTATCTGTTTGCCCATCTCTTCTGAATCTCATTACAAACCTAACAATGACACCATTTAAATATATCTTTTAAATGATAAATTGACAGAGAAATGGCTGTGTTGCTTCCAGTATTTAAGAACAGTATAGATTCACAGTGCAAGTAAATCTGAACATTACAAGCATACTTTTGTTCTTAAGGCATCAGCCATCTTTTTCTCAATAACCACATCAGGTGCAGCCTTCCCTAATTTAATACAAGCACCGTGGACGATGGACCTAAAGAAGCACCTTCCGTCTCCATAGATTCCTGTAGGTTCTTATGTCAGCAAAACACAAGTGACCAGACGATGCATGCTTCATATTGTATTTTTTTTATTAAAAAAAATCCTCTCACCGGTAACAGAAAAATTAGTGTTCGACAAGATTGTTGAGTCCAAAAAAATAAAATATCGCATGAACAGTGTCACACAGTGATTCCTATCGAACTCTCGGGGTTCGAACAAACAGTGCAAAACAGTATCAAACAGTGATTTTTTTTAAAAAAACTTTTATCCCCTGTCGAACAGCCGCAGTTCGACAGTCCTCGACGGGGGCCTGTCGAACTGCGGTTGTTCGATATGTCTCTTATCGAACTTTGGTTGTTCGATGGATGCTAAACTTGTAATTTCAATCAATCAACCTCTATTTTTGTAATTATCTATTAAAAAAATATTATTTCTAAAAAAAACTCTGAACTTCTCTCCCATTGGCACTTTGGAGCCTGTCAGTATTCACCTTCACAGGAATGATATCAACCTTTGGCTTTGGGGCATCAACCATGTGCGATACCTCATAACCCTTCTTCTTCAGCTTCTCAAGGAAGGAGGAGTTCTCTACAGCCTTTTTGCTCTCACCAGTGATGTAATAAATATCACTCTGGCCCTCCTTCATCCGGGTTACGTAGTCCTTGAGGCTGGTCAACTCATCACCACTCTTGGTGGAATGGTACCTTAGGAGCTCAGCAATCTTGGTCCTCATGGATGCCAAGCTTGAGATTCTTGGAGAAGGCCTCGTAGAACTTGGTATACTCTTGTTTGTTCTCAGCAATCTCAAACAATAGCTCGATGCACTTCTTCACAAGGTTCTTGCGGATCACCTTCAGGATCTTGTTCTGCTGGAGCATCTCAGGTGAGATGTTGAGGGGAAGGTCTTCAGAAACAACGACACCCTTGACAAAGCTGAGCCACTCAGGGATCAACTCCTCACAGTTATCCATGATAAACACCCGGCGTACGTACAGCTTGATGTTGTTAAGCTTCTTTCTGGTGTCAAAGAGGTCAAATGGCGCTCTGTTGGGTACAAACAGGATGGCCTTGAACTCAAGCTGACCCTCACAGAGAAGTGCTTGACAGCCAGATGTTCCTCCCAGTCGTTTGTCAAGCTCTTGTAGAAAGCAGCGTACTCTTCCTTGGTGATCTCCTCTGGCTTCCTCATCCAAATGGGTTTCTGCTTGTTCATCAAGTCCTCTGGCTTCTTTTTCTTCTCTTTCTCTTCCTTCTCCTCATCAACATCCTCAACCTTTCCCTCCTCAGCATCCTTCTTCTCTTCCTCATCTTCATCATCCGGAATCTCCTTCCCGGTGGTCTTCTCGGTCCACAGCTAATGAACTCATACTGCTTTTTCACCTGATCAAGGTATTCAAACTACAAGTAAATGGCAACTCTGAATAAATGCAAGGAGTACAAGCAATGACAATATATAGCATAAACAAATAAAATCACACAAAACATCACTAATAATTGGAACAAGGCCCTAGGCAATTAATTTCATCTAGATATACACATTGATTAATATTTCATTCAGCTCATCCAATCTATATGCATCATGGAGCTGAATGTAAGGTGTACCAAGCAAATATCTATTTGCAGAATATCACAAATAAAACAAAAGTCATTAAGCAGAATAATGTAGCTTTACTAAATGTAGTTCATACAAGTAAAATGTGTAGCTTTGTTTCATCGTTGATGGAAATCACAGGGTGTCAACACAATAAACATACATGAGTATCACCCGAGCTAACTATTGTATGTACTAAGTTGGATATTAGTACTAAAGGAAAATCTCAAATATTTTCAGGACAGCTAGGTAAATCATGCAGGAAAAAAGGTAAAATGGTGACACCTTCTTCATGAAAAAAGCAATAAGCATAATGGCGTGAGCAAACATTTTAATAATTTAAAAGGGTTAACATAAATGGAAGGTTCATCAAACATTTTCCTTTCAAAAGCCTATTGTAAAGACAGACATTCATAACTAAACCAAAAGGATTCTTCTCATTCTTTTCAAAGGAGCGGAATACAAGGAATCAGTTCCACAATCCGTGAAGCACTATGAGAAATCATGAAGAACAACGTCGTAAAACGGAATGGGTAGAGAAATACCTGGTGATGTTCACCTAGCACGGATACTCTCCTTCTCTTGAAAGTACGAAAATTCCTGTCCTCTTCGTCCTAGGAATAAGTAAAGCACAATGAGAAAGCAGTAAGAAAAAGCTTGTAAAACAGAATGGGGCGAGAAATAGGTGAGAAATACCTGACTATCATAGAGCTGGTGCTTGCGTGGCATTCTGATTCTTCTGGGTTCCGACAAATCCAAGATCTCCGTTCCATAATCGACCCAAGAAGGAGGTATTTCAGTTCCCTCTGTGTCTTTATCTAGGACTTCGGTGCCTTCTGCTAATGTTGAAGTACTTTCATTAAAGGTTCTTAGCGATGCGAATCCATTCCACTAGATTCTCATACTCACCCTTGCTGTCAGTAGAAGTGGTGCTACTTTTCCTGGATCCCCCATCATTTGATGAACTTCCTTGAGTTTCAATATCTGTTGACGACTTATTTGAGCCCTCTTTAGCTGCATAGGAAGATTAATGAGAATTGAATAAAATTATTATATTATATTCCCCAAAACTAAAATGTTCTTACCTCTTAGCTTCTTCATCAGTTTTACCATACCATTGTGTAATTCAACCAATCTTGCCCAAATTATATAATGCCCATGGATCAAAATAAACGCCTCTAGCATGTACAGCACCACATTCTGTATACATGAAATCTGAAAGTGAAAATATTAAATCAATAATTTGGTTCGTACTTCACACAGACCATAATAAATACAACTTGTTCTAATAAATACCTCGATATATGTTTGCAATAACTTGTATTGCTTTTGTACAATGACAGCCAGTTGAATCGCATTAAAGACACTATTAGGCCCCAGGGAAAAGGAGAAGACTTGCAGGACCAGTACACTTGAAAAGAACCACTGCAAATCAAATTATTGTCAGGAAATTGACATTAATGCATTGAGAGAATCTATTTATCTTAGTAAAGTAAAAGAAAAAGGAGTTCCTACGTTTGCTGTCATAGTTTTGAAATTCCCACATTAATTAGAGGCCCCTCTGAGCCGGTTGGACGCTGGTGGCTTGGCGATCCAGAACCGCCAAAGCCGTGGCCGGTCTGACCGAGCTCACGACTCAAACTTTCCTAAAGATAAAAGGAAACAGATAAAGTCCTTATTGGACACTAAACACACTTTTCTAAAGATAAACAGAAAACTAATAAACTCTTCCTAATTAAGAGATACAAGCCGCATCCTTCTTGAACTCGGTCTTCTCTGGATAAGATCTACCCGAATCTAACAAGAATCCGACTGCTGTTGGTGATTGGTTTAAGAAAACCCCCATCGACCGATATAAGACTTTAGGCCGATACCAACCTTGAGCCGATATGGATCCTGGGTCGATGAGGACTCCGGGGCTTACGAAATTCTGGTATTAACACAGGCCGACCAACGCCGGTTTGACCGGCCTGCCTGCTCAAGTGCATTAAATGCACTGTAACGGCTACTTTTCTAGTCGTTACAACTGTGGACGGTCGACCGGCCACCCCATGGCGGTCTGACCGACAGGCAACAAAGGTTGGGTATTTCGACCCTAACGGCTAGTTTTGATAGATGAGGGTATAAATACTCCCCCACCAACAGCAAAGGGGCTCTCTTGGCACTTGCTTCACTTACATACACCCCTTGCATTACTCTCACACACTCTTGAGCTCTTGTTCATCCATTTGGTGTGTTGGAGAGTTGTTTGAGCCAAGAACAAGTGCATTGCTTCATTGTAGAGCTAGTGTAGCACTTGATCATCTCCGAGCTGGGTCATTACTTATTACTCTTGGAGATTGACGCCTCCTAGACGGCTTGTGAAGGTGTTGCCCAGTGACTTCTTCAAGGAGATTGTGAAGAAGGCCCGGTGCCGGTTTGTGAGTGGTTTGGAGTTCACCATCTTCGGAGTGAAGGAAGAACTATCTTAGTGATCGAGGCTTGGGAGACCGCTTCGTGGATCGACTCCCACCTTGCCCACCCCTTGACGAAGGGGGCTTGTGGTGATTTCGTGGTTTGAGCGGTGAAATTGGACTAGCCTCAACGGAGACGTAGGAAACCGGCGAGTTTTCAAACCTCGGGTGAAAAATTCCTTATCTCTTATCTCATTTACTTATTGCATTTACATTTATGCAAATTTACATTCATAAAGATATATTTGAGCCCGTATCACCCTAGGATTGCAAAACATAATCTAGTTGCTTAGTTAGTTTTATCCCTCATCAAGCCTAGCAATTTAGATTAGTTTTGATTAAGTGTCATTGATTTTAATATCGCCTATTCACCCCCCTCTAGTCGACATCTCGATCCTACAGACATGCACATAGTAAAATTCTATAATTTATGCTTTTATGATAAATTTTACAAGTTTAGCATACTCATAGTAACTAGACTTTCTACCAAATACATTCTTCGAACATCTATTCGAGTATGCAAAAGAAAAGTAAATTTGCTAAAAGCAACAACAAAAATGGTGTTTATGGTTATAATCATTAGAAGAAAAATGGTCCACACTTTTCAAGCCTATTTAATAGAGAGGGAAGTATAGTCGCGTAAACACCGTAGTAAAATTATTTTATAAAATAATTACATGTTTCATATGTTTTGGACAACAAAGTATGTAAGTTCATATTATCATTAATATATTTTTATTACACACCTTACACAACATGATGGTTAGAGTCGCTCAAGTTTAGCATAATTATTGTAAACTATTTATTATGATGGTAATGTTTATTTATTATAGATCAATATAAAACAATTTGTGTTATATCTAGACTTCCTGCCAAATACGTTCTCTTAACATCTATTCATGTATGCAAAAGAAAATTAAATTTGCTAAAAGCAGCAATAAAAATGGTGTTTATGGTTGCATTCACTATTTTGTTCAGATTAAAGATGATCCGCACAATTCAAATTACAAATCTATTTACACTATTACTATGAAATATTTAAAAATTCAGCAAGAGAGGCAATGGACACAACAATATGTGGTAAATTATTTGTTGTTATGACAATATTTTTGAAAAGTATATTAAAAAATATTTACATCGTTAATTATACAAATTTAAGCTAATCACTATAAATAACATGTAAACGTATTTAATAAAGAGGGTGGCCATAGTCGCGTAAACACCATAGTAGAATTATTTCATGCATGTTTTATATGTTTTGAACAACAAATTATATATATTTTTATTATCGTTAATATATTTTCTTATACATCATTCATAACATGATGACTATAGTCACGCGAATGCGGGACTTAATACTTTACTTGAAAATACTAGTAGTTCGAGTAGCAGATGCAGTGGTAGTTACTTCGAGGTGCAAATGTGAACTCTGCAATGGAAATTTGGGTCTAGGCTTAGGGCCACTACCCTTGTGGCCTAGTGCCCATAGGCTGGTAATTCCCTTGATGTTGCTTGAGATTTCGTTCGATGGAGAAGGGAAAGTCTGTGGGGGCTCAAAAGGCCTCATTCCTGTTACAATATAAATGCATCCTTTATCATTTATGAAATGCAAGGACCATTTAGCTAGACTTAATTCACAAACTGTTTGTTTTATAGATTGGACATAGAAAGCCTAACAATCTCAGATACTCATATACAAGTTCCTTGTCATTTTGATGCATAATAATAAATCTTTTGGTATTTTCCTGCTTCAGAAAATCAGTTGTAGTTCCTATATCTTTCACATTCTCATAACGATTCTTCTCATAAAGGGACTGTATTGTTTGCAGGAAAAAATTCAAGACTACCTGTGCCGTGAAGGCAAGAAGCTCAGGAATTAGGACAAGGCCATGATGAGATTATCAGTGCTGCCAATCAACCATCAAAGGTCCTACCCGCTATCAGAGACAAAGATATGAACACTTGTGCCATGCCTTGAAAAAGTTTTTTTTTTAATGGGCGTCTTTATCAAAATAATTGTTGCTCTACTAGTCACTTCATCACTGTACTGGTTGATGAACTTCGCTTTCCGATTTGGTAAATGGCTGAAGCCATCGCCTTCACTTGCTCATTTGGATCCAACGTTTGAGAAACGTGAATAAACAGCCACGGCGTGCATCATATTCAGCATTCAACCAAACTTGTCAATTTTTTATCCCATTCCTGAAATTGGGTGAAATTTCCCACACCGTCGTCGTGACGACAGCGACATCCAGAACGATGACTTCACATCTATCTTATCATTTGGATCTGCATTTGTTTGCATTCTGATCTTATAGCTATGTGAAGTCTTTTAGGCTAAGTTTTAAAGTTGGTGTTAGGAGTTAATCTTTTCGACACGCAAAACGGAACGACTCATTAGCATATGATTAATTAAGTATTTACTAAATTTTTTTAAAAAATGAATCAATATGATTTTTAAAGCAACTTTCGTATAAAAATTTTTTATAAAACACACTGTTTAGCAGTTTAAAAAGCGTGCGTGCGAAAAACGAGAAAAATGAGTTGAGAATAGTAAGAACCGAACTCAGCCTAGGGTTTCTGGATAAGCAACGGGATGCATCTCCATCAGCCGTGGACTTCGCTCAGGTCTTGGATGCTGCCGTGGAGCCATGGAGCTCGTGCTGTATATTTTAGAGCTGCCTGTCAGGTAAAGCCTTCGACGTACAGGCAGCTACCCATGTGTTGCCATCTAAACATGAAGTATCTTAATGCAGCCAGGTCTGAACCGTCGGCAAATTTCCTTGCCGGTTGCTTACCTCGGCGTGCAATCTGGTGCACAGTTTATTTTTGACACATGCCGTCGGTGACCTGTGAGTATCTCGTAGACTCCCAAGTCTCCTGCAAATTGCTGTAGCCAACTTGTTTCTACTTGGTTGGAGGTTGGATGATGTTTGAATCTTTTGAAAATGAAAGATAAAGATAAAGATAAAATGTTTTACGTAAAATGAGATGACATTAACGTGTGATTAATTAAATTTTAATTATTATAAACTTAAAAAATAGATTTATTTAATATTTTAAAATAACTTTCATATAGAAAATTTTTGCACGAAATGCACCGTTTAACAGTTTGAAAAACGTGTCACGTTAATCTTTATCTTTTATCATGAGTAGTAGTGAGTTCGAACGCAGCCTTGATGTGGCCATGTTTAAAACAGATTTTTGCGTGGATTTTCAGGCAGATTGTTTACCTGATTAACCTGATTAATTAATATTTTAAGAAATAAACTTTGAAATAGAAGAATTTTTTTTTGGAGAAATCATATTTTCAGAAACGTGGAGTAAATAATCCACAGTAAAAATCTTAGAGAAAAACTGAAAACGTGGCCAAGTCTGGTTATCCGGCCTTGCACGTGGGAAGACGGTATAATCAACGACTTTTGTTTTGTATAATTAAATTCGTCAGTGTCAGTATGGCTCAGTTACCACTTTGTTACTAGGATATAATTTGTTGGTGCCAATATCAATCACTGATCACTTAAATTGTTATGAGGCAACTCTACTATCATTGGGAGGTTGCTTTCCTTCCACGGATCCCACACATAAATCATAATCACTAAATGAGAGAAATAAAGAAATGCTTAATTAGTTGCCCTGTCTACATCCTATCCTGTATACAATACTGTGTGTAATAACTGAAGTTGCTTCACGCAGTGTTTAATTGCATTTATCTCTCCATTCCATATTAAAAAATTCATTAAACTTTCTACAAACGTTCTCTAACTGTCACATCGTTTCCTATAAACACTCCTAAACCGTCACGTGACACTCTAATAAATTAAAAAACATCTAAGAAACTCCGATCTATTTTAGAAAAAGAATAAAAACAAAACTTTCGATTAAAAATTCATTAAATTTCCTACAAACGCTCCTAAACCGTTACATCGCTTCCTATAAATGTTTTTAAGTCGTCACGTGATACTCTAATAAATTACAAAAACTAAGAAACTCCGAGAAAATAAAATCTTTCTCAAACCAGTGAATCTTATTTTAAACTGATAGATCTATCTTAGAAAAATAATAAAAACAAAACTTCCGATCGACCAGGCCGTTCACCTCTTAAAATTTCTATTTAAACTGATGACCCTTATTTTAAATAAACTTGCACTGTTGGATGGTAGGGATTGTTCACTAATCTACCTAGGCTGTGTTCGGCACTTGTGGTTGGAAACTAATCTCTCACGTACGCAAAACGGAACGACTTACTAGTGCATGATTAATTAAATATTAATTTATTTTTTTAAAAAATAAATTAATATGATTTTTTAAAACAATTTTCATGTAAAATTTTTTTAAAAAAACACATCATTTAGTAATTTGAAAAAGCATGCGCGAAAAAGAGAAAGGTGAGTTGGGGAAGAACACAACCCTAGGCCAGACTCCAACTCACACGTCTATGTGCATGGCTACCATAATTTTTTTCCGCACACTGACCACTCTTAATTCAGGTGAATATTTGCTAAATCTGTGATTATTAAATAACCATAACTTTTAAATACTTTGATTTTGAATCCATTGAATTGTTCTACTCATTACAAAATAAACTAATAGTTCAAATATCCATATCAACCATGTTATTAAAGAAAAAATAATATGTCCTTACGTAGTTCAAATATCCACGTAAGTTACATGCTATACAAATTATCATAGAAACTTCTAAAAATATGAGTATATATTATGGCATCAAATACCACTTCACAAATATGTAAAGCTAAATTAATCTACACATGTAAAAACAAATCCGTCTATAAATGGAGCTCTTTTTAATTACTTTTCCATCCTATAATACATTATAGGGATCCTAAAATTTAGTAGGAATTAAGGAGAAATTAAAAAAAATACTATGATACTTCCTTAAATAAGGAGTGCGTGGAGAGTGTGAGAAGGTGATTGGGGTAATGTTGGATAAAAATTAAATGAGGGATGGTTGGATGAGACCAGAAGTACTTAATTAGAATACTTACATTTTAGGACAAAATTTAAATCCTTTTATTTATGGACGGAGGTAGTAGAAGCAACTAGAATTATGCAAGTATGCCTTTAACTAGATAAAAATGTTCTATTACCATATTTTAACAGAATTTTTATTAAATTAGTATATCCTAAAATCTACAAAGACATATTTAGTATAAAATAAAAAATATTACTTAAAGTTTTAATTAAGATATGCTAAATATTTTTAAAAAGAAACACACATAGTATAAATGATTGTTTCATATGAACCAGCACCATTGTTGCAACATTTTTTTCCTCATAAATTTAAGAGGACACGATTCAAGAAATTTTAGTTTACAATTTATATGCTGCATGGGTAATTTAAAGAAAATTATAACCAACGTTCAACTCCCAAACAAATTATTGATAAAAGCAAATTTAGAAGAGTATATATATATATATATATATATATATATATAAACATTCATAATAAAATTTCAAGCACTAATAAGTAAATAAGGTGTCCACGCACATACCTTCCTAGTTATACTAAATAGTATCTTATGCATTATGTAATTCCATTAGTTTGAATTTTATATTTGAATTCAAACTTTTGAGGCAGGTATGTGAGCAATCAATCCCAGGCTCTGGCCAATAGTGTTGGACAAGGCTACTTACCATTCTCGTTCCTCTCATAGTAGTACCATGTACAAGATAAGCTCTGAAAATGACTAGAAGCCTCATAAAGTCATCATGTACGGTAGAATGAGCCATGGATTACACATGCTATATTTCCACGTGCCTAGCTCAGCTTTTGGGAAAAGCTCAGCAAGCAATTTAGGTTCTCACTCTAGGTTTTGCCAACAGACTAATAAATAAGAACGGCTGCCGACATGCTCCACAAATCCGAGCTTTCAGTTAGAATATACCGGTAATGGCGGAATGCTGATTCCATTTTTTGATTAGAACATATCATAGCAGTTGGTAGCAACAGATATTGGAATATAATCGTAGAAGAATTGCTTCTTCTGCACGGACTTAATTGATTAATAACCGTCTCTGCTAACTAAAGTATGAGTACTTCGTATCCAAACACTAGTTTGATTCGCGTGAGATTGCAAGAATTCTCCACCTTACAGGTCAAGTTTACAGGGTCAACTCCTTCGAAACCCCCTAATAAAGAATATTATGAATTCCGATGTGCAAATCTGATTAGGATTACTTTTTCTTTTTACATGATTTTATGGGGATTGGATAGTGTCTTGTTTGGGAGCTCAAGATTTTATGTAGTAACTTATAAATAACCAATTGATGAGAATCAAGAAAAATTAGGTTTTTCAGCTTTTGATTTTTATATTATAGATTCTTAGGATATGGGTAAAAATGTGAACGGTGTAGGTAGGGTTTACCTTTCCGTTTTGAAAGTGAAAGCAATTTCTTGTCGGTTTACCAAAAACCGATGAATTTTTGTCAACACCATACGAAAACTGGATAATACCGACTGGTTAGACCTAGCGGTTTCACAAAAAACTAACCGGGTTTCATGAAAACCACCGATTGATTTTGTGAACCCTAAGGAAGCTAAAGATTATGCAATAAGCTTTAGTGGCTAAAAACTCTTCCAACTAGAGCCTATATGACTTACTAAACCACTTGGACGCACAACTTCCCATCCGTTGGATCGTGATCATACGGCCGGCATCGCAGCATGGACTCACGGAAGATCAACACATCCACACCGTCCACCATCCCATCTCACACAAACGGACGGTCGAGATCTTCCTCCCACGGCATCTCCCCCACCGTTACGGCGGTCTGAACTCTGAACGGACCTCTACCCTCCCACACACCGTCCGCGTCCACGGGCCAAAACAGCGCACACCGAAACCCGCCCACCCCCTCACCGCCAGCGTGGCAGAACAACTGAATCCAATCCCAGCCAATCAGCTTCCTCCTGGCCACCGAACAGCCCCACGCCTCCCCGCACCGGATCCCGCCCTCTCCCACCAGAGCGCCACGTCCACACGCACCCACACCACTCACTGACATGTGGGCCCCACCGGCAGCAACCTTCCTTGACTCCGGTTCCCCTCTCTCTGTGTTCAGTTCGGCTCCGGCGCGTGTGCTCTCCTCTTCTCCCCTCCCACCCATAAATATCCCTTTCTTCGTCGTCGTCGTCTCCAACCTCGAGACTTCCACCTCCTCCTCCGATTTCAATTCCAGCGCGGGAGCCGTAATCCCCTCCACTTCCGTACGATTCGCGGGGGGCGAGGTAGGCAGGCCATGGCGGACGCGCCGGTGGAGCTGCCTGGACGGCTCGCGATACTGCCGTTCCGCAACAAGGTGCTCCTTCCGGGGGCCATCGTGCGGATCCGCTGCACCAACCCCAGCAGGTGAGTAGTGGGCGTCGGCGGCGCCCCTCGAGCGATTCTGCGCCCGCGATTGGGATTTTAACGGTCTCGGGCTGTGGGTTTTCTAGGGTGGAATTTGGTGACCGATGGGCTGATTAGGCGGATTTGGCATGACAGAGAGAGAGAGAGAGAGAGAGAGAGAGAGAGAGAGAGAGAGAGAGAGATGGCGATGGCAGTCTCTCTCTCTCTTCTTTTTCTGGGTCGGGGTTTGAGTGGTGGATTAGTCCAAGTTAGGTTTTAATCAGCGTGGTAAATCGCAGTAGCATAGCTTTGATGTTATGTATTGGTTTAGTCAGCTAGCTCATGATTCGTGAGGCCTTGTTCTTCGATTTCGTCAGTGGTTGAGTGAATTTGTGTGGAGCAATTAGAAATTGGTTTTTTCTGCTCTTTTGTACAGTAGTCGTCACTTGTTGTTTTCTCGATGCGATGATCTCGTCTGTGATGTGAAAAGCTAAAAGTTTCCGGCGCAGTTTGATGCTATTGTCGAATCCAATTTGGTTTAGAGCGGGTTGGTTGCTTTATGATTGACTAATTCAGCTCCTAATTATATCTGTTTGGCGTTCAAACCTTCTAGGCGCGGTGTACTTACTTGTGGTTCAGATTAGTATTGAGATTTTTCCTGTGTGTATGCGTACGATGGCTTGCTAGTGTGTGTTGACTTGGTGGGAGGGGGAAATTGTGCCTATTGTTTTGGATTTTGACTTCATCAATGTACTTGTTTCTCCTGCAGTGTGAAGCTTGTGGAGCAGGAACTCTGGCAACGGGAGGAGAAGGGCCTGATTGGGGTGCTCCCTGTGCATGACTCCGAGGCTGCTGGTTCATTGCTGTCTCCTGGTGAGATAAAGGCTGCTGTTTTTTTTTTAATTTGGTTCCGTGAGCCATTTGTGGGCATTGCGGTGTGGTAGTTTCTTACTGTTATTGCTGTTGCTCACATATAGGTGTAGGCAGTGATTCAGGTGAGGGTGGGAGCAAGGCGCCTGGTGGTTCTGCGGGAGAATCAACGAAGCAGGATACTAAGAATGGGAAGGAGACCATTCACTGGCACAGCCGGTGTGTAACATTGCCATCTTTGCTAATATGTGTTTTTCCATATGGTCATATCTATGAACAAGATTTAAAGAGATAAATGCCTTTGAATATGTTGGGAATAGTGGGAACAATAGCATATGATTACTAAAGGTAAACAAGCTAGTGTTAGTGTGGGCATGTGCTCTTATTACATTCTATGAACACGTGATAAGTTGATAGAAGCAAATGATTTTTCTTTCTGTTGAGCACACTATGCGTTGGTGTGACATTGCATTAACTTGCAGTGGGCTTGGATAAAGCAAGAGGGTTAAGATTGGTTGGTAGTGGTCAACTCTTCTTGGACAATTATTTGATTGTGAGAACTGTTGGAAATTAGTCAGTTTTGTTGTGTTTTCCTACCTGTCTTCCTTTCTCAAAAAAAAGAAGGTGTTAACATTTTCATTCCGTCCATCTATAGGGGAGTAGCTGCTAGAGCTTTGCACCTTTCCAGAGGTGTGGAGAAACCAAGTGGAAGGGTTACATATATTGTCGTCCTTGAAGGTTTATGTAGGTTCAGTGTTCAAGAGCTCAGTGCAAGAGGTTCATATCATGTCGCTCGTGTCTCACATCTTGATATGACAAAAACGGGTAAGATCTTGTTTGTTAAAAATACTAGTTTATTTTTGTTGCTATTTTCCTACACTACATTGTCATAAGTCTGTCGTGGCTGTTACTTTATAGAGCTGCACCCTTTTCTTCCACTTTCTATTGTAGTTATGCCAATAGTTTGGTGGTATATTAGTTTATTCTTGTACCTTCTTTATTAGGTGCCTTTTTGAATTCGCCGAATATCAAATTCTGACACTTACATTATTAATGTTTGTGCAATTTGCTAGAGTTGGAGCACGCAGAGCAGGACCCAGATCTCATTGCTCTTTCTAGGCAATTCAAAGCTACTGCAATGGAACTAATTTCCGTTCTTGAACAGGTGAAGAAATTTAACAGAGCGCTATACCCTAAATAGATATTCCATGACATTCAGATCTGCAGCCTGCATCTTTCTGTTATCCATGACATTTTTCTTTCAAGGTTATGTACAATTGACTTACCACAATGATGTTGTTTCTAATTGCAGAAGCAGAAGACAGTTGGTAGGACTAAGGTGCTTCTTGAGACGGTTCCTGTATACAGACTAGCTGATATTTTTGTTGCTAGCTTTGAAATAAGTTTTGAGGAGCAGTTGTCAATGCTGGATTCAGTTGACTTAAAAGTTAGACTTTCCAAGGCAACCGAACTTGTAGACAGGCACCTGCAGGTGAAGACATTTATGATTAGTGAATTAGTTTTCCTTAATTTTAATAACTTCATCATCAAAGGTTTTAACATTTGGTAGTTTTTAACTTATTTTCTTTCTTTGTGATGAATAGTCAATTCTTGTAGCTGAGAAAATAACTCAAAAGGTTGAGGGTCAACTATCAAAGTCTCAGAAAGAATTTTTGCTTCGCCAGCAGGTTTGTTTGCCTATCATGTTATTTTGTGTTCTTGAAGATTCAGGATTTTTGGGCTGCTGATATTTTTGTTGTCAACAATTATGTCAGTATAAGTTACATTTCATCATACTTATATGTTTTTTGAAAGTATGAAAATACACATGATGAACACAACCCTTTTTTTACGATTCACATCTTGTTGGAGTTTATTTGCTTTGTTTCCATTGCTTCTTTTGTGCCACATTTTTTTGTTTCCAATATGATATCAACCCTTTTAATGCACAGATGAGGGCTATCAAAGAGGAACTTGGCGATAACGATGATGATGAGGATGATGTAGCGGCATTGGAAAGGAAGATGCAGAATGCTGGAATGCCTGCTAATATTTGGAAGCATGCTCAAAGGGAGTTGAGGTAACTTAACCTATCATCTCATTCTCAATGTACAATTGTACAGGCATGTGGTACCGCCGGTTCCTATATCTAGTTTTTTCTTGCAGGCGTCTAAGAAAGATGCAACCTCAGCAACCTGGATATAGCAGCTCTCGAACCTACTTGGAACTTCTTGCTGAACTTCCTTGGCAAAAAGTCAGTGAGGAGAGGGAGCTTGACCTTAGAGCTGCAAAGGAGAGTCTTGACCGTGATCATTATGGGCTGACCAAAGTTAAGCAACGGATTATTGAATATTTGGCTGTTCGTAAGGTTGGTACACATGCATAAATTTATGTGCTTATGATATCATGTATTTTCTCTCTCTCATGGGTGCACGATAATACTGGCAGCTTAAGCCTGATGCCAGAGGTCCAGTCCTGTGTTTTGTGGGACCACCTGGCGTTGGAAAGACATCATTAGCATCGTCGATAGCAAAGGCACTAAATAGGAAGTTCATAAGAATCTCTCTTGGTGGTGTAAAGGATGAGGCTGATATTAGGGGTCACCGAAGAACATACATTGGAAGCATGCCAGGACGCCTCATTGATGGATTAAAGGTTTAATCACTTGCCCTTTTCTTATTTCAGGAGTAACTTATAACCTTACAATTTCATTGACCAGACCAATCTTGTTTTACTTTTGCTTATTAATGCCATTTTTCCACCTGACAAACCATTTTGTGTTTCTAATCTACTTAAGTCTTGGATTAATAGTCAAATCTCTTGTGCTATACTCATATTCTGCCCATTAAAAAATTGCAGAGAGTATCGGTCAGCAACCCAGTGATGCTTCTTGATGAAATTGACAAGACTGGTTCTGATGTACGTGGGGACCCAGCATCAGCGCTGCTAGAAGTTCTTGACCCTGAGCAGAATAAAACGTTCAACGATCAGTATCCTTTAAATTTATTGAGATAATGAACAACATTTTCTGATTAACTGGTTGCTTTCTTAATGGAGTTGGGTGGTTAGTCCTTTTCTTGTAGGTTGTTATGACTAGGCAAATACTGGTTATTCAAGGTTACTACCTGTGGACATCTTTCTACTGCGTTTTCATGTACCGCTCAATTTTCATATTTAGTTGGATAGTTGCAGTTTATTTCCCCCATTATCTGCAATGCATTCTGGGTTGCCTATTAACTTGCATACACTATACAATGCTTAGAGAAGAGATTATGTCACTTGATATATGATCTATATTATCATACATTTAGAATTCCTCAACATGTTTTCACCAGCTATTTGAATGTTCCATTTGACCTCTCGAAGGTCATATTTGTTGCAACTGCCAACAGGATGCAACCTATCCCCCCTCCTCTGTTAGATAGGATGGAAGTTATTGAGCTACCAGGCTACACACCTGAAGAGAAGCTAAAAATAGCTATGAAACATCTCATACCAAGGGTACTGGAACAGCATGGCTTGAGCTCCACGTATCTTCAGATTCCTGAGGTAAGATATGCAGTTTTCTGCCTCACCCTTTGTTGCCTGTAATGAAATTCGGCATATTATTTGATTAAAAATAGTTTAGTTTGATCTTAGTGAATGTGGAGAGCTGGAGATGCATACTATTTACCATACTTTAGCACCTTGATGAAACAGTAGGCGCTGCCTGATTGTGCTCTGCTAAATAATAGAGTAGATCTCATCATTCCGATATTTTGCTTACAGCAGTACTTTCGAATTTCGATGGACTGCTTAACCCCCTTCCATTTAATATCATCACATTTTTCGGTTAGGTTCTTGACTCCTGAGTATTTCGTCATGCTTTCCATTTCTCCAGGCTATGGTCAGACTCATCATTGAGAGATACACGCGAGAAGCTGGTGTACGTAATCTTGAGCGGAACCTAGCTGCATTGGCCCGTGCAGCTGCAGTCAAGGTTGCGGAGCAAGATAGCGCGCTTAGACTTGGCAAGGAAATACAACCAATTACTACAACTCTACTGGATTCTAGGCTTGCTGATGGTGGTGAAGTTGAAATGGAAGTTATTCCTATGGGCCAGGACATATCAAATACTTATGAGAATCCATCTCCCATGATTGTTGATGAGGCTATGCTAGAAAAAGTGCTTGGGGTATGCTATTAAACATTTGATTATTGAGATAGCCTTACGAGAACTTACAGAGTTCTTTCTTTTTGTTTGTCTTACTTACAGTAATATGTTATATTTGTGCTACAGCCTCCAAGATTTGATGATAGAGAAGCTGCAGATCGTGTGGCGAGCCCAGGAGTGTCAGTTGGGCTTGTTTGGACTTCATTTGGTGGGGAGGTACAATTTGTCGAGGCTACAGCGATGGTGGGCAAGGGTGATTTGCATCTAACAGGGCAACTTGGTGATGTAATTAAGGAGTCAGCACAGTTAGCTCTGACATGGGTAAGCATCTTCAACTTTCACCTATCTATGCATTGGTTGCATCACGCTGCCTTGTTTATTTTCTGCTGGTTCCCTGATGTCGCCCTTTGAAGTTATTTTTTCTCCAATTATTGTTACTGGAATGGAACTCCAATATTACATAAGAAGAAAACACAACGTTTTGGTGCCTAGTTTTGCATAGTAGTACTCATCATTTCCTTGGTTTTGACAGGTGAGAGCAAGAGCGGCTGACCTGAATCTGTCACCTACATCTGATATTAACTTATTGGAGAGTCGTGATATTCACATACATTTTCCTGCTGGCGCGGTGCCAAAGGATGGTCCTTCTGCTGGAGTGACATTGGTAACATCGTTAGTGTCACTATTTAGCCACCGAAAAGTCAGAGCAGACACTGCTATGACGGGAGAGATGACTCTTAGGGGCCTTGTGTTGCCAGTTGGCGGTGTTAAGGATAAGGTACTGCTCTATAGGTTCCTGACATGTTATTTGATTGACTTCAGAAGGATGAAAGCTTAACCATTTTCTCTGCTCTGCTCTTCGACTAACTTGAAAAGTTTTTTCCGGAATTCAGGTACTTGCAGCACATAGATATGGCATCAAGAGAGTAATATTGCCAGAAAGAAACAGGAAGGACTTGGCTGAGGTTCCAGCACCCATTCTCTCTGGCTTGGAGGTATGTATCGAGAGCTTTGCTCTATGTATTTTGACAGTCAGAGATGCTCCAAGGCCCTGAGCATATAGTTAATATGTATGGTGCACAAATTGTTCAGAGTTAAAAAATATATCATAGATAAAGTAGCATTGGAAGAAGTTTTCAATACCATATAGTAGAAGATAGACGTATGTTTTGAATCGTAGATGACCAGTAAATAGAGTTTTCTCTTTTGGGTGCAATCTTGCCGTCTATTAAAATGTCTATTGCTGACTTTACTTCAACCTGCTACTGTGTAGATTCTGCTTGTGAAGCGCATCGAGGAAGTACTCGACCATGCTTTTGAAGGTGGATGCCCTCTGAGACCACACTCCAAGCTATAGCATCAACCAATCCGAAGATGGCGTTTGATCTGGTATACTTTCCTGCTGGTTATGTACCTATTTTGGAGATTCATCCATCAAACATGGTTCAGATTTCCATGAAAGAGCAACTATTCCACGAGGTAGAATCTCACGCCAACTCAGGCTTGCAGCGCTGCTGCCAATTCATCTCGGTTGAGCAACATTCGGAATCTGTATACGAGTTGTACTAAACAGATGTGAGTTCTGCACTTCTGTTTGTGCCTGCGTTCCCACTGCATATATTTATAGAGGGATACTGTCTGATGTACACGCATCTGTTGTTGATTTGGCTGTATGTGTAATCTATTTAGGGAAAAATCAATATGTTATATCATACCACAAGAAGGAATCATCAAAGAGCCCTCGAGGCTGTTCCTCAAAATGTTGTTGACCTATCTTGTCCCACTGGCTCATGAATTGCGAGATTATAGTTGAATAAATGTCATGTTTTGGTTTTTTTTTCAGTGTCTATTGTGTCCACTAGTCTGGCTCTCTTTTTATTCCAGCTGCCGTTTATTTGATCCCATTGGCAAATTGCAAAACATCGACATCTATCTATCTAGCTATTATATTATTAAAACAGTCTTGAAAGAAGACATCATGTTCGTTGTGGTATATTATTAAAACAACCTTGAAATGATGTCCATCATGTTCGTTGTGAAGGCTAGATAGAAATTTTTACAATGATCGGAGAAAAAAAAGAAGTTTGAGTAGAAATATATTTATAAATAATTAAAATTCGGAATCTTAACTAATTAAATAATTTGTAACTTTCCGATCGTCATTGATTTTTCATACGTCGCTTGCAACATCGCGCCCTTCGCTCCGTTCGGCGTCGAGTACAAGTTGTGTTTTTGCAACCGCGCCGTGAGAGTTCGAGATGGCCACGGCAGGTCCCTGCCTCCGAATTCGCCCTTTCCTGCACGCGTGATGAAACGCCGGCCAAAGCAAAAAAAACAAAGATCAGAGATCGAATAAAATAAGAAAATAAGAGGAAGATTAAAATGTTACCGTGATCGATGGTAACAAACTAAGAATTCTATCCGGATTGCCCTCGAGCCTCACCAGTTGCAAATAAAAAGATGAAAAGGCGTTGAGAAGAGGTGGCGAACCAAAAGCAAAACCAGACATCGGCTTCAATGGCTTCATCTTAGGTCAAAGAATTAATTTTCGTAATTGAAAGGTGATTATTTATAGGCTAAAGCAATAAGATCTTGAATTAGAACTCCAACATTGTGGTATGAGAGCTTAACTTTACCCTACTCAATTCCTTAATCATATCATCCCCTGTTTAGCTTCTTATCTTTACTGATTAGTGAAGATTAGCTCCTGTTCATGTTCAATTAAAATTAAAAAGATTGAGTTAGGGTTCATATGCAATGCTTTGTTTAGACTTATTTTAAGTTCCAAGTTTTATGTCCAATTAAGCTTCACTTGGCAATAGAATTAAGAAATTAAGGGAAGAGAAGAATGAGAACAATCGGTTTCAATTTTCCCAAAATCCCCAAATTGAAAAGAACCCTAAGCCCCAAAATCCGAATAAAATCCAAATCCAAATCAAATTAAGAAAATTAAGCTCGAGTTCGGATTCTTATCGGATTTGGAGCCCTAATTCTACCGGGAAACCCTACCGCTGTGTGGGTCTCCTCGGGAAGCGGCATCGCCGCACCTTCACCTCCTCACGGTCGTGTCGGGCTTCCCGTGTGCGCGCCGTCTAGGAGTTCCTCCACCGTCCCTCGCCGGGGACGGCAAGCGTTGGCTTGGCGCCGCCTTTTGGCTCTGCCCCCAACCCTACCGACGAAGCCCGACCACTCTCGGCGCCCGTCACCGCTTGCGCGCCCACTTCGTCGGACCGCCAACGCCGTGGCTTGGCTTGGCGCCGCCCTCAGGCGCGCCTCCCAGCCGGCGAAGCCGGAGCCGCTCGCTGCCGCATGCGTGCTCCGCCTCGACGGACAGCCGTCACCACCATCACCGCCGTCCACTCTCTCGCGTCGCCGGAGATTGGATCAGGGAGAGTAGGGGAGAAAGGGGATTAGGGTTAGGATTTTCGGACCCCTCCCCTTTCCGGCCGGCGATTTCATCGGCGCGAGACCGATTCGAGCCGTCCATAAGATCGGCCCCGCGTCGGGCTGCCACAGCCGTTGGGCCACGTGGTCTTTGGGCCGTGGAAGACAACTGGGCCACGCGCCCTTCGCTGCACTCGCCCCGTGTCGGGTTGTCGCCAGTGGATGGGCCACGTGCTGCTCGCCGTGCGCTCGCGCTAAACGGGTCGGGCCGATTTCTTGGGCCGGTTATAGAAGTGATGGGCCGAAATACGATTTTATTTAATTCCCATCGATTTAATTCATTTAGTCATTTACAGAATTTTCTTTGGCATTATTTTGAGCCATTTAAATTTGCTGGAAAATTATGATCGATTACTTGATCACTCAGAAATTATATATACCTAATAAAAAAATGCAAAGCTTCCGTTTATTTTGGTCCGTTGTTTTTTTTGGTTTTCGTCCCCTTTTTTTGTCGCTGCTTTTTTTCCGAATCTGAACTGATCTGCCTAGGCTGAATCCTAGCGCAGCGCCGCCGTGTTGATCGTGTGTTTCCTCCTTTAATTGATTGCCCACTCCTCCCTCGTCATTTTCTCCGTGATTTCTCCTTTCGATTCAGCTTTAATTCACTAGATTTAATCTCCAGTCGCCGTTGATGACCAATCAGTGATCTTCCCGGTCTTTTTTATCCTGAGTTTTACGCTCTGATTTTGGGAAAAATGGAAAGAGGATATCGAGTGGATCAAAAGCCCTAAAACAATTTTGGGAGATCAAGAAAGATTCGGCGGGATTTGATGAGGAAGATCGGCTTTGGCATCGTATGGCACGAGACTATCTTCGGAGGTTGAAAACGGAGTCGGTTGAAGATAGAGTCGGCTGTGCGAGCTAAGCCTGCGGCTCCACTTGTCGACTGGGCTGAAGGGAGGCAGGCCGAGCGAAGGGAGGTAGCAGACTAGCCTAGGGCTAAAAAAAAAAAAGGAAGGAATGGGCTTTCGGCCCAAAACCAAAAAAAAAATTTCATTAACTTTTTAATTATAGTGTATAGCGATCCCAATGTTAGGATTTTCATTAACTTTTTCAATTATAATGTATAGTGATCATAATGTTTTAATTTATTGCTCAGCTCCTAATAGTTGTTGTATCACTGAGAAAACTCTTTACCCGTTGCAATACACGGACATTTTTTCTAGTAAAAAATAAAAATATTAAAAAAGAGTCAACGTAGAACACAATTAGAGATTAATTAAAATTTGGAATAAAGAATAAAATTTGAAATTAAAAATATAAAAATCGAGTTCAAGTACAAATACAATTAACAAACAACTAAAATTAGGAATAAAAATAAGAACCATTGAAAGAATAGTCCATAAAAAAATTATTAAAATTCGAAATAAAAAAAATAAAAAAAATCCAAAATTAGAAAAAGAAAAAATAAGAGTTCAACTAGGAATACAATTTATAAATAACTAAAATTAGAAATAAAAAATAACGACTATTGAAAGAAGAGACCATCTAGAACACAACATGAGATTAATTAAAATTTGAAATAAAAAATAAAATAAATTCCTAAAATAGAAAAATAATTATAAGAGTTCAAGTACAAATATAATTTATAAATAACAAAATATCATAATGAAAAATATGAAATTTTGAAAAAAAAAATAGTCCATCTAAAATACAATGATGAAAAATAACAATAAAGAAGGGAGAAGCAATAGTATCGTAAAGAAATAAGATGGTGACGGTTGATAGGACATCTAAAAACTATAAACAAAACCCTAAATAGAATCCCAATAACGATAAAGAGGAGGGACGACGGGCAATCCGTTAAGCAGCACGGTTATGGCGGTTGGTGGGACTTCTAAAAAGTAAAAAATAAATCCCAACGATAATTATGTTCGATTTTTAAAAATCTAAATGATGATAAAGAGGGAAGGCAACGGGTGGACCGTAGAGAAGTATAGTGACAAAGCCACTGACGGTTGGCCGGACTTCCATAAAGTAAAAAAATAAAGGTTTCAAAGAGGATGAATAGAAGCCGTGGTAAATCGAGCAAGCAAATAAATGGGTAACAAAGGAGTAAGGATAGCGACTGATGTGACTTTTAAAAACTAAAAAATTAGAAACACGGAATGATAAGGTTCGGTCTTTCAAAGTCCTAAGACAACAAAATAGTTATTTAATAAATTTTAAGTAAAATCATATGTAAAAAGTAAATAATTTTATATGGGTGCTAGCCACGCAATTGCGCGGGTCACCTAGTTAGTTTTTATTAAAACTACAGTAACTCTATGATTAACTGTTTCTCGGTGAGAAAATTACAACCGCAAAAAGGGTGCATGCCGTGTACCATGTTTTTGTTCATTTACATAAATCGAAAATTTTGTAAAACAAACTGGCAAAAAGCACATCATAACGTGTAGACGTGTAGTACGTTGCAACATTTCACTATCCCCGTCTTCCCATCTATATCACTATCTCATCTTTCCATCAGGATTCTTCTTGCGCCTTCCTGCCAAATATTCAAAATGTCAATTGGTACCTCAGATTGAGTAGTGCCGGAAAGTAGTTCAACAAAAAATGATGGTACACTACTATGAAAGAGTACAATTCACTAAGATTACTCATTTTTAATCAGATATAATTATCTAGCTTGAATAAGCGTCATAGATTCATAGTCATGCAGACTAGGAGAATGCCATACCATTGAAGTCTAAAAATTGTAGTCCTGTCCAAAAAGTAGTTTAACAAACAATGATGGTACACTACTATGAAAGACCACATCCACCAAAATTTACTCATTTTTAATCAGATATAATTATCTAGCTTGGAATAACCATCATGGATTCATAGTCATGCAGACTCTACAGGAGAATGCCATACCATTGGAGCCTCTGTTCCAGAGGACTTCTGAGTCAATTGTGGTGAGATGTGGATCATCAAGCCTCTTCCATGTCTTGATGGACTTCACACCTCGCCACTCATCTCCGTCCGTCTTCTCAAGCTGCACAGACACCACCCTCGCTCTCCTTGACCACCCGGTCTTCCCATACGCATGATATCCAAATCCACCAGCATAGCACAGCTGAATGCCATTGAGCTTTCCACAGAAGTCGTTCACATGGTCATGCCCTATGAAGGCGGCCTTCACATCTCCGGCCTCGACCATGCTGGCAAAGAACCCGGAGTTGATCGATGGTGAGCTGATACCCTCCTGCTTCACTCCTGTGAAATTGGACGATGTGAAGCTGCTGAACTCTGGTAATGGAATGTGGAAGTACACAAGACCAGGCGCTGCCGCCTTCTGCTTCGGTTCCTCCTTCATGTATTTTGCCTGCATTTCACAATGTTGTCATTATTTCAACTTATTCCACCTGGAGATTCTTTTTTTTTTGTGTACAATGTGCAACTTATTTCACCTGGAGATTCGAAGAGGTTTGCTGGAACCAGAATTGCTGTGAAGCCTTGATCCAACCATATCCACCGATGGAAGGCACCGTAGAATAGTCACCACTGTCAAGAAAATAGAGGTTGAGCACTGATTTGTTAGCCAGCAATGTGCCTTCAACCCCACCAACTTCCAAATTGTAATTTCCGTAACCATCGATTTCTATTCTTTCTGGATTGAAGCGAGAAAGGGTGTTCTTCATGCCCACAAGGTGACGCATCACACCCTCGCGTGACAGCGTACCTTCTTGGTCATGGTTTCCGATCACAGCAGCCCAAGGAAGGTTCATGTTAATGGCTGGGGCGATTGCTGCATCCATAGACTTGGCCGCATCGGTTGCATCAAAGCCATAGATATTATCACCTGCCAAATAGCATCATCATGATCACCAAATTATCTAAACATATTCTTTAAAACAGGGAAAGAAACTAACAATAATCAGTGAAGTATGAACTATGGCCATCATCATTCTGAATACTAGTAACTGAACAAACCATTTTTATATGAAGAAACGTAATTATGTAAATGCTACTAAATTGATGTATTGTTTGCACCCAAAAAGGGCAAAACAGACAAAAAACAGCTAGCAGTGGCTGCATCCAAACGCTGCAAAAGTAGCAGCTTTGGAACATCAACCAAGGTTACCCGTGAAACAAAGCGACGAAAACAGGACAGTGATCGAGAGCTGATCAGATCACAAGGGCTGCCACAATTGTATTGTTCTTCTACTCTACTGTACGGCTGCGAGCTCAGTTCCATCTGGTGCAGTAATTGTCGAAGTGATAATCACTCTCATGGATGTAGCCATCACGAGATCAGTTCATCTCATCGTGGTAGCGATCTAGTGGACCAATCAACAATCTGGACCTCACTGCATGATTGGGAATGGCAACCCCCACCCTACAGATGAGAATTCTTGAAATCCAATCCAAGAACGAGCGTCAGTGGCCCGGCCCCCACATCTTTATCACTTTGGAAACCCGTGATATTCTTCTTGTACTTTAGTACTAGTACGAGTACATATAAAGTTCACAGAAACTACACTTCCTCTGCAAAAATGTCAGAGGAGGTATGAACCAGTGCACAGCAAATTCAGCTCGCTAATTATCTCACTAATAGCACATATAATAGGAATTTATTGTACTGTCAATAAACCCCTCAGAACAGAAACCATTACGAGAACGTGTACAGAGTATTTGAAACACGGGAAAAAGTATTACTCGGGTAATATTTTCAGAGAAGTTGCAAATGGATTGGCCGGTTCACCAATCATTTACGGCTCAAGAACCACTAAACCTACGTTACATGTAATATTAAATACCTCAAATTACAACTGCAAAAATATATATAAAAGAACGTCGGGTCACGCGGGTTCCCCGTACTGATGAAAATCGTTCCACTAACTTAACTTTACAAGAGTGACAAACTGCCGAGCAATCCGAGGGCACCAGAAATGGATTTGTTTACCAAGATTCGGAGGAGAAGGCGACAAAGAAGCTAGGTGGAATATACTCGTATGGAAATTGATCAGAGTAAACTACTCCTAGTTGAATAATAATTAATTAATTGAAGCACTAACAAGGAATGGGTGGAGGAGATTGGGTGGGCGGGCAGAGCAAACCAACCGGTGAAGACGACGAGGTCGGGGTCCTCGGCGCGGAAGAGGCGGTAGAGGAAGGCGGTGGTGTTGAGGTCGGAGCAGCCGGCGGCCTCGGAGGGGAGCACGTCGAGGCACCCCGTACGGCGCCCGTCCGCGTAGTGCATGTCCGCCACCTGCACCACCTTGAACGTCCCGCTCCCGCTCCGGAACCGCAGCCCCCCGCCGCCGCCGACGATACTCTTCTCCTTCCTCCCTGCTCCGGCGGCCGCCTCCGCCGCCGCGGCGACGAGGAGGAGGTGGAAGAGGAGGCGGCGCCGGTGGGCGAGGCCCATGTTGGCGCGGGCGCGTAGTGGACTGAGGAGGAATTCGGGAATGGCCGCGGTTGGGTGTGGATGCGGTTTTGTTTATAGCAGGAGGGATTTTGGACGGCTCGGATTTCCCTATGCGATGCAGAGTGCTCTTTCGGTTGGTTTTGACACTTGAAAATCCATGGACCGACCCCGTTATCTCTTCCTTCGTAGAAACTACGAGATAATGGCAGGTTAACGACTTTTTAACCGAGGTAACGAGTGAAGCTACGGGCGCGAGTGAGTAGGGGCGGGTATCCGGTCACACCGGATAAATTCAGTTCAGTTGATTAGTTTTTTGAAAATTTTGATTCTAAATATACATGACAAAATAATAAATACTGACCTATTTGGTTTTGCCCATTTCAGTTTGATCTTCGGTCATAACTAAAACCACACTGGTAATAAAAAATCACAAACAAATCATAGAAATCTTCAGTTATCCTTCTTCCAAAAAAAAGTTGAAAGAAGTCATGACTCGTTCGTCCACGAGAGCGACGGGCCGACCCAGGCTCATCGGAGGCTCTTAGGCTGGTGGTCTTTATGGCAGTGTTGGATTTGGAGGCCCAAGATCGAATTGTAATAGTCGCTTTTGCTTCAAGTTGGCATCTGTTGTCGCCCATCACTATTGAAGGGAAGGCTGCGTCGCCGCTAGGCACATGCGGTTGCCTGTTGCCGTCAAAGTAGAGGAGGCATGGAGCGGCGTGACACAACCACACAAGGAAAAGGAGGTGGCATGCGGTGTGAGGAGAAGGAGGGAAAGCCAGGAAGAAGGGGTGAATTGAGGGAGTTAGGGTTACGTTTGAAGCTGATGCTATGATGGGTTGCTGGACAAAAAAAGCTGCTATTTGGACTTGTCATCAATTTTGGTTGGGTTAACCAAGGCAGATGACAAAAATGATTGTATTAAATTTGTTTAGTTACAATTGACAACACAATTTTTTTTGTTTTCAGTCTCGATCATTTCGGTTCGATCTTTTGTTTTTTTTATCAATTTTGCTGCCACTAAAAGCATGCGAGCAAAAACAAGATAATGCCACGATGACGAGCGACAATAGCAGAAAGAGGATATGTTGGTGGACATGGAGTGAAGTGAGGAGGAATCCGGGAATCACTTGTGAGGTGGATGCGGCTTTGTTTATAGTAGGAAAGGGGCTTTGGATGGCTCGGATTCCTCTATGCGATGCAAAGTGTTCCTTGTTCTCAATAGGTTTGATCTTTTGATTGCAAGTTAACGACTTAGGCTTTATTCGGCACAAGGACTTCTCAACTCCTCTCCCTCGTGTTCCGCGCACACGCTTTTTAAACTGCTAAACGGTATATTTTTTGCAAAAAGTTTCTATACAAAAGTTGTTTTAAAAAATCATATTAATCTATTTTTCAAAAAAAATTAACAAATACTTAATTAATCATAAGAAAATACGTCGTTTCGTATTGCGTGTGCGGGAGGTGAGTTCTTCCAAACACAACCTTAGGCTTAGTTCGAATGTGTTCGGTAGCATGTAAAACAAGACTAGCATTAGAGCATAATCAGTTAGTATTAATTATTATAAACTAAAAATGTGGTATATTTAATTTATTAAAGAAACTCATATATAAAAAAGTTTTTACGAACAACACACCATTTAGCAGTTTGAAAAACATATATAATGAAAAACGAGAAACTTGCAACTGCAAAACATATATAATGGAAAACGAAAAACTTACGGCTGCAAAACGAAGAAAAGAACGAGGCCTTAAATGATGAAAATGGTCGAAAACAATATTATTTCAAAAAAAAAAGTGATTTTGGTCGATCCAGAGACTTTTCATATTTAGTTAGCAATGATTGCACTACAATTCTAAAAGAAATTAGAAAATTACATATATAGTTAGATGGAAACGTGAAAAACGATGCTGCCCAGGTCGTCGATCGACTAATGCTGCCACCGTTTTCCGCAGGAGAGGCAGAGGGCGAGCGAAGCTGCAGCTGCGGGCGGGCGGGCGAGTGGGATGGGATGGGATGGCGTGCGAGCGAAAGTGCGAAACGGTGGAATCCAACGTGAGATGGTCGTCGTGCAAGCACTCTGGGGACGCCGCCGAGGACGACGCGGTGGACCAGGGCCGCAGTGCACTAGTCCACTGCCCGCATCGGCTGGGTCGCGGCCTCGCGGCCTCGCGGCACGGGTTGATCGACCCGGCCTACGAGCTGAACGGGTTGGGCTGGGCCCCGTGCGCCGTGGGCTGAGCGGGAGCAAGCCGACGACAATGCTGCAGTGCATGTGAGCAGTGACGCGCACGCGCTGGTGCCTGCGTCTGCGTGCCTTGCCTGCCGGCTCGATTCGCCTCGACACAGTTCCTACCTGATCGGGTGGATGGGAGGCGTGGTTCGCGTGCGTCCTAACGTGCTCGCGCGGCGCACGACGCGCAGTCGCTCCTCCCGACTGCCAACCGACCAACCAGTCCTGCCGTGTGGGATGAAAACTCGAAAAGGAACGTCCTAGTAGTAGTAGGAGTAGGAGTAAACGCGACGCAGGCACAAACGCTCACTCACAAGACGCGACGTTACTAACGAACGACACAAGAATTTATTTCACATGATGGATTGTCATTTCCTGACTCAGAGCAACAAGGCTGTGACCCACCCGTGGCCTTGTATACTCCGCCAAAATTTTTTATACTGTTACATCAAAATTTGGACACATGCATGGAATATTAAATATAAATGAAAAAATAACTAATTACACAGATTGCATGTAAAT
This sequence comes from Oryza officinalis, assembly GCA_008326285.1. Classification (NCBI taxonomy): domain Eukaryota; kingdom Viridiplantae; phylum Streptophyta; class Magnoliopsida; order Poales; family Poaceae; genus Oryza; species Oryza officinalis. Next base: position 32,840,539 of record BDMV01000009.1, on the reverse strand, counting down.
TGCGAGACGAATTTTTTAAGCCTAATTGCTCCATGATCTGACAATATGGTGCTACAGTAAATATTTGCTAATAACAGATTAATTAGGCTTAATAAATTTGTCTCACAGTTTACAGACGGATTCTGTAATTTGTTTTGTTATTAGTCTATGTTTAATACTTCAAATGTGTGTCCGTATATTCAATGTGACACGCCAAAATTTTACACCCCTGATCTAATCAAGCCTCGTGTTCATTCTCCCTCCAAATGCACCACGACATTGTTCAAAACCAACGGCTATGCCAACGGTTACCCGTCCTCCCGTCCAGCCTCCGCAACCATAAAGCAACAGATCCACACTCTCTTTTAGATTCTCACCAACAATCTCAACGTCTCCTCCTCCTCCTATTCTTAGCAACATCTATATAAATAGCGACAACGACAACCAAATCTAACGCACCATAAAAAAAACAGCAAAAATAACGCAGTCTTGCCTTGGCAATGTCAATTCCGATGGCGACAAGAGCAGCGTTGTGTTGGCGGCACGTCGCCGTGTTCGCTGCCGCGCTCCTCGCGGCGGCGGCCGTGGTGGCCGGCGACCCCGGCAAGATCGGCATTTGCCACGGCCGAGTCGGCACCAACCTGCCACCTCCGGCGGCCGCGGCGGCGTTGCTGAGGCAGAACGGGATCACCAAGGCTCGGCTCTTCCTCCCTGACCCGGCCGTGCTCCCGGCCTTCGCCGCCGCCGGGATCGACCTCATGATCGGCGTGCCCAACGAGAACCTCACCTTCCTCTCCGCCGCGGGGCCCGACGGCGCGCTCCGGTGGCTGCAGTCCGCCGTCCTCGCCCACGCCCCCGCCGAGCGCGTCCGCTACCTCGCCGTCGGCAACGAGGTGCTGTACAACAACCAGTACTACGCGCCGCACCTGGTTCCCGCCATGCACAACCTGCACGCCGCGCTCGTCGCCCTCGGCCTCGACGGCAAGGTCAAGGTCTCCTCCGCGCACGCCTCGTCGGTGCTCGCCGCGTCGTACCCGCCCTCCGCCGGCGCGTTCGACCCCGCCTCCCTCGCCGTCCTCCGCCCCATGCTGCGCTTCCTCGCCGACACCGGCGCGCCATTCATGGTGAACACCTACCCCTTCATCAGCTACGTCAACGACCCCGTCAACGTGCAGCTCGGCTACGCGCTGTTCGGCGAGGGCGCGCCGGCGGTGAGCGACGGCGCGCTCGTCTACACCAACATGTTCGACGCGACGGTGGACGCGCTGGTGGCCGCGCTCGACAGGGAGGGTTTCGGCGCCGTGCCGATCGCGGTGACGGAGACCGGGTGGCCGACGGCGGGGCACCCGGCGGCGACACCGCAGAACGCCGCCGCCTACAACGCCAAGATCGTGGAGCGGGTGGCGCGCGGCGCCGGCACGCCGCGGCGGCCCGGCGTGCCAGTGGAGGTGTTCCTGTTCGACTTGTACGACGAGGACGGCAAGCCCGGCGCCGAGTTCGAGAGGCACTTCGGCATCTTCAGGGCGGACGGGAGCAAGGCTTATAATATCAGCTTCGCTTAGAGCTTGCCTGTATTTGTAATGGAACTCGTGTACGAGTTGTTGATTTGCGAATCAACTTGCTATATATTGCTCCCCCTTACATTTTTTTGCCCCTTGTGTCTCACTCTGTATTCCTCAACTTGTGCTCGGAGCCGAGCCAGTTGGTGATATGCTCACATGTAAGGTAGAAACTTCAATATTGCATCTAGTTGATTGTTTTTTCTCAACTTTGAGGATTGCAAGCATATTAAGGCTGTTTTCGTGTGTTTGAGCTCCCAACTCCACTTCCTCTTTTTCCACGTACACGATTTTCAAACTGCTAAATGGTGTGTTTTTTATAAAAATTTTCTATACGAAAGTTGCTTTAAAAAATCATATTAATTTATTTTTTTTAAAAAATAAACAAATACTTAATTAATCATGAGCTAATGGACCGTCCCAAACACAGCCTAAGTCCATGTTCTTCCAAATGCCCAATCCTCTTGTATTCTTTCTGCAAATTCTTTATAAACCTTTATTATGTCGCTACTCCCTAGCACACAAATTCGGGAAATTTGTTTTGATAACAATATTCACAACAACACTTCTTTGATTCTTTACCATCTAAAGGAGCATTTAGTACATTGAGAGGATCTTTTAGTTCTTATGGTATATCTGGCTTTTTGCTTGGATATGTGACAATGTTAATACCATGACCCCACTGGTTACAGATTAAGTGAGATGTACCTGCAAATTACAGAAAAATGATAAAACTGGTAAGAACAAATTATTGTCTAGGTTCATCACAAATCGAAGTCGTCATTTCACCAAACAATTTCAGTGTCATATAAGATAAACCGGTATGCTGACAGTGTCACAGTACCTGTTATTAGGTGCTCCTGTGCTAGAGCAAACCAAATCCACCGCACACTCTTCCGCATTGTTCAAGGAACAGGTTCAAATTTACAGATGCAGTCATATATATTTCCACTGAAAAGTTTTTCTGCCAATCTCTGATTCTTGACCATCGCAAGCTGCAAATAAAGTCATTTTGTTAAACTTGCAAGAAGATACAAGATTTAAGTATGACACCACAATTCAAAGGTTTAATGTAGCCTTCTTATCAATCCCAAACATACTGACAAGTAAGGCAAGAAGTTTCTAGTTGGGTTCAACCCATAGATGCCAGAACCATTACTTCAAGAAGCAACTACGCTGTTAGACCTAAAAAGTTCTGTTTTAAAATATTTTTCCTTCCCTCCTACTAAGCACTTCCCTTCCCCCATCTTGTCTACTTCCGGACTCTATTACTCTTATACCTCCACTCCCACACCATTGGTGTTGCTCCACCACCACCACTCTCTACCCAAATCTGCGTGGAGATTGGTGTTGGCATGCTGGGAGATCAATTGAAGACTGGGGCGTGCAAGCAGCGCTCTGGCAGTGCAGTGGTCGCTAGCAAAGTAGCAAGTCAGCAACGCAGTGGCTGTTGACCAAATGGTGCAAATTTTCATAGTATTGCATATTTTCATTCAAGGTTATTGTTTTTTTTTCCTCTGATGGTTGCATTTGAGAATTGTCTCTATTGTAAGTACATCCCTACCATGGTCACACTGTTGATTCAACATTTTTTCCAAGGTTGATTCAGTACAATAATTACAGCAGAGTTACTTTATACTGGCATTTAGCCAAGAAGGGAATGACAAGTTTGTAATTGTGCGCATCAATAAAGCATCTGTTTGCAGAAACAAGTACCTTCAGAGTATCACACTTAAAACGGGCATTGAGGTTGGTATGCAGAGATCGCCCCATGCCCTCTAAGATTAACTGCACAACATTTAAAACAATAACCGATATATCAAACCACATAACTTTCCAATTTATTTTACATGAGAAAATGCATTCAGTTCAAAGAGCTACAGTCTATCTTACCAAATCTGCATCTTTCGCTGCAGCAGCAAGTTCTGAGCTAACCTGCCGGAAATCAATACACGGACTGCCACATCCATTCTCAACAACCATAAGGGGAACTGATACTGGTTCATCTTTCAGATCATCTTGGATGCCAGCCATGGCATCAAAGATCAATCCACCCGCCTCTGCAGCTTTCCGAAGTATACCACAATGCTGTAGTACATACCAAGCAACAATAGAACTTAGGATAACAATAGGATGGACAAGAAAAAATAATTTCTATTCGTTTGTACCTTCGCAGCTTCCGCCACAATTCCTGGAAGCTCATTAGCGGTAACATCATTCAAAGCAGGCAATGAATTTGCAACCAAAACCACCTACAAAATTAACATTTTGTTACCAGCTCAAGTCAACTGTATGGATATCAGATCTGATACAATTAAACTCAAATAATATTAAAATGGACTATAATAAAGGTGTGCGAATTTATTTCAGTTTAATAGTTGGATGCATGAAATGATGTGTACATTTGTCTCAAAAACCACTTTCATAATATTACAATTTTGTTGGGTTATACAAATATACTAAAATAGAAATTAGTGGTCAACTTTGCATCTTGGAAACCATGTCAATGTCTAAAACGTCATGTTTATAAACGGAAGGATATTTCACAGGGCCAGTTAAATTTATGTCATCTCAATTCTAGGTTATAAAGGACAATCTCCCAATCTGTCATTCACTGTATATTTGATGTGCAGGAACACAGGAATGTTAATTAAAATATTAAATACATTGTTATCATCCAAAACATTCCTGTTTCCATGATTAAATCTCTTGAAACAGCATCATGTCTGTTACCTATAATTTGAACACCAATGTGCATAAAGATAACAAAAGGGCGACTTGTCTTTAGCTTATCTTTCTTCTTAACTTATACCTCAGTTCCATTGCGTAATAATTCCCGTGCTAAAGGAATCATTCCAAGGACCACATCAGCACCCGAGTTATCAACAAAAAGCAGTGCTCTTTTGTATGGTTGGCCCTTCTTATCAGCAAGCATTCTCTTTTTAAACATATCAAAGTCATCAATCTGAAATAAGAGACAAAAATATAAACACAGCAAAGCAATTACAAAAAAGAAGTTTGCAAGTAATTTGGAACTTTGGGTAAATCTTGCAGTACAAATATAATTTAAAAAGTTAGAATTGGAATACTTGCCCGCCAAGGACGTTGCATCTTCTTGCGGCTCATGCGATAAATTTCTATTATAGTTCCCTTGTGGTAAAGGTCCACACAAGCTCGAGAACCCCAATCAAATATGTTTGCAGCGAGGACACCCTCAATTAGTGCAAGCAATCTAGCTTCCTGAAAACATAGTTACACAACAACAACTATTCAGATCAATTCTGCTGGGTGCTGAGCTAAGCAGAATGACAAGCCCTGCTGTCTCCTACCTCATTCATACTATCAAGTTCCATCAGGAGATCAGGTAAAACAGCCAGTGAAGCTTCATTTTCCCTTCACACACAATTAAAACCGAAAGATTAGATAAAAGCACGTGAATACATGAATGTACACACATAAAGAGCGAGAAAGAGAGGAACTAACCTTTGCTTAATGCTAACATATGCATCGACAAACTGAAATTCTCTCAGGCATTCTTCTCTCAGCTCCAACAGGTTGGCTAGACCAAACTTCCCATAAGCAGCAGGCTCCTCCATCAACCTAAACTTAACCAAAAGAGTTAGGAAGCTAAGTAACATAGTGTAATGAGTTTTACAATATCAATCTTTACAGACTAAGAGATTATCAATGCTCAATTTTGAATGAAGAAAACAGAAACATACTCCGTACTAACTAATGTCATGTAATGGCAACTGTGTACCTTGCCAAATGAGCAGAAAAGGCATGTGCGAATGCGTCACCCCTCCTTTTGGCATCATCAGTCCCACCTTCACTAGCAACCGCCTACCAACAATAACATGGGCACATTAGTACAAAAAAGAACATTTTTCACACATTCACAAGAGGAATTGAGGTGGAGATTCCAACTTAACAGTTACCTGTGTATTCATCAATTGCTAATAAATAAATTATAACATATAATATTGATTGACCTGTTACTAGTTATAATGCCAAATTTTCTTAATAAGAAATGTAGATTTTGTGGGAACATTTGTGTGAGTATAATCATTCTTAGGTGTAAACCAACAAAAGCAATAATAAGAAAATACTGCAAACTGGTGGCATATGTTATTGGGGCTTGTATTTAGCTATAACTTATGAGGACCCAATGGGACAATCTTTGAGAAACGGGATGAGATAGGTAGCACACATGCACACTCACATGGAGGGAGGGGAGCATGACAAAAATAATTATCACTAAGTCATATTGTCAAAGAAAACTCTGGTGTCTTATCTCGTAAGTTATACAAGGTTATTGCAAGAAGTACACCATACCTTGTCCACAAGGTCAGGCAAATGGTCTGACAAAACCTTGAACCAGTACCTGCCATTGTACATCTCAGATATCATCAAAGGATTCAATTCCTACAAGATATCTAGAAACAAGGGGAAGCAGAAATAATACTTGTACTCATTCAGGTCGAGATCAATCGTGTTTGGTTCATACCTGCAATACAGATAATATATTACAACTTACACAGGATCTAAAATTGAGCTGCACATGGCAATTGTTCCATCAGACCATCAGCAAGCTTACGCACAATTAAACCACTTGTCCTCAAGCAATTTTGGCATGGATATGTAGGATAAAAATGCTTTAAATAAGTTGATCCCCAATGTCAGAAAAAGGTATAGAACTGTAGATAGACTACTATCGTTTTAATTGGTAAATACAGTAAGAGCTGCTTAGGTGATTCGGTGAAAGGGCTCATATTGCTTAACCCTGAGCTAACACAAGATGATTCTGAGTTAAGTTCAAATCAAGACCACTGTTTGGCTGGGGTGCAGTGCAGCTCTTTATATTAAAAAAATGGAGCTTGCAATTTCAAATACTACTTCCGTCCAACAATATAAGGGATTTTTCCCATGTAGTTACATAGAGAAAATCCCTTATATTCTCGGACGGAGGTAGTATTTAGATAATATGCTAAAGTATCTCAATTATTTCTGCCTAAAAATGTTTTGAGTAGTGATGACTTTGATGCCATCTTTAGCTTTTTGAGGCAAATTACTCATTATCCACCCAACCTTTTGGACCTTTTACAGTACCAAAAGTGTGCCTCCAGCTTCCATAATGAATTTACTACAGGTACCTTTATATTTCAAAATTGCAATAATTGTTATAGGCATTAGAGGAGAACTGGATGGTTGTGGCTTACATCTTTGGATCTTCTAACAGCGGAAATACATCCAATGTGGGTACAAGATGGAGAACACCAACATTCAGAGCTGCACTTGCATCTGACCGCAAAATGTCTCCCTTGGCGGTAGGCCTCTCAAAACCTCCCATACCTGTTGTCACAGGAAATCCAACAGGTACGGGTGCTGTAATCTGAGTACCCTTCTGCACAAACTTCTCCATCCATGATATCTGAGAAGAAGTACAGTTCCACATGATTATTAATCTAGCAATCATACATGATGAATAGATCCAACAGACTAACAGGGAGCCAGAGAATGTTAACCACGAGCCAAGAGTAACAACAGGTGGAAAAGATTTCAACTCATCCCAGGCAGCTGTTTATAGGGGGGAAAAAGAAGTCCAAGAGTGTGCGTTTCAGTGCATGTGTTCATTTTAGTTGGATGAGTGTGGTTTCCATTTCAATGTGGGCTTCTTTCAAGCAATAAATTTGTTCTAAAACAACTAAAACCCCAATAACCAACAAAACCATTAAGGTTACCATGATCAAGAGTAGATGTACTTGCCTTCTCATTGAGATCCCCAAGAGGAGGCCCATGAATTTTTCCACCAACATATGGAGCACCCATTGGGAAGCGTTCAACCAAGTGATGTATTCTCAAGTCATCAAGACCATGCTTCTCATAACTCATAAATGCACCAAGTGCTCCTAGAAAACCCTCATGACGCAGAAACATGGCTTTTGCCTCTCCTTTTGACCTTTACAAATATATAGCATACGTTGGTTTCTTGAACAGAACTTGTGGAGGAAACTGTTTTCAAAATAAACTAAGCTACTGTCGAGCAACAAAAAAACAAGAACCTATATGGAGGTTTTACCAGAAATTTACAGCGAAAGAAATTGTGTCCATAGTGTAGGCATGACCACGAATGAAGAATCCACCAAAAAATATCCTCTTAAGTCCATATCGGAGTGCATTAAGATAGGAAATCTACAAATCAAAACAATTGAATCAGCTTCAATGGAAAGAGGCAAAAAAAAGTTTGAAAAATCAGTAAAATAACAAGAGAATTAACATCACAATTGATACAACCACTGATAAAATTCAATGGGCCTGTAAATCCTTTGGCTAAATATATTTTTGAAAAATCAGTACACCATAAACTCAACCCAGGACATGGAAGACAAATTAACACCAGCTTTGAGCGTATTATGCTATTAGCCTACATCCTACAATAGGTAACAACACATATAATCCTAAATCACTACCTTGAACATAGGAAGTGATAATAGACCTTTAACACCAAGACCCATTGTTTAGAATTGTCATCTAATATCGTCTTTGGCAGTATTAGCACCCTATACCACCTTTTTTTTCTTTAAAGAACACAACATAACAAAATACAAGTAAAAAAATATGTTCTTCTATTGATTTTTTTCAGATGAGATTACCATTGTTCATGTGGAATTGGACTTGCCGCTACACTATTTGGACCACTTTTTCAAACTTCCAAATTTATAAAAGCAATGGTAAATGTGCATCTATATGGAAAAATTCTGATGAAGATTGGGCCACTTGTATCAAATAGTTATCCTTATTTGTCATACCTGGCCAATGTTATAAGAAATCATCCGCAGCAGAGAGAGTGAAATATCCTCAGGTCTATAAGCTGACAGTTCCTTGTCATCTGAAATTGTCTTCCCAAAACTAGAGGCAATTGTTGACGCTGAAAGGCCAATCTGCCATACAGAAGAAGCACACAACAATTAGTAAGAAAGAAGAATTGGGCACTTGAAGGACCTCTCTTCTGAAGTTTCCGACACATCATGAGTTATGCAAGTACCAAGTCTGACTAGCAGACTTTTAACAATTTATAGTTTCAAACATAAGTCTACATTGTGCGATAACTTTATGGAACATGAAATGTTAACAAGACGGTTTCCATCATCAGTGCTATTACCTTGGAGTAGTCCAGACCACCATATATATCTCCAACTAGCATGTCAATTGTGCTGTTGTCTCCACGCTGGCTCAGCTCTAGTAACTCGTCGAAACTGAAACAAAATCATACTTTTAGGAGTTCTCAAACTTCTCAGATCTCAACAGAAATGTATGATGTCCATGGGCAGAAGAAGAAATACCTTTTGCACTTTGTCATTAACCTCCCTAAACCCCAGTATGTACCACCACCGACATTTGTTCCACTTACTCGTTGAAACTTTCCATGCCCATCAACCTTCAAAAACAACGACCAACAAAATCCAGCAAACCAAAAAAAGAAGTCCAATCCAAAAAAAAAAAAAAGATAACCTGCAAGGTACCTTGATTATGCTAACACCAGACCCCACATTAACAAGAAGGAATGGAAACAGATCATTCTGGTCAATCTGCACGTATTCCTTTTGGCCATCCATGTGCGTAAAGGCTTCATGACGTATAGACTGAAAACACATAAAGTCTTACTAATGTAATTTAATTTTTTGAATGTGAAAAATCTTCAGATAAGTTTGAAATATGATTTACTGCCTTAGTCCATTACATAGATCATATAAAATATAAAAACGAATAGTCTCAACCTAAATAGGGTAGGGTAACTCAGAGATAGAAACCTTAAGCAAAAAATTTGCTCCAGCTACAAGGCAGTCCATTTCATCTTCCTTTTCAAGACTGACTCCCAATCTCTCCTTGAAGAGATCAGCATATTTGAATGCTCCACCACCTGTTGCCTTTCCACAAAATATCATAGTCAACTAAAATATATAATTTTAATGCCACCAAGATAATGATAACTCAGTCAGTATTTTGTACGTGAAAACATCAGTACGCAGTCTGATCCTGATAAGTGGGGGGAAAAAAAGACTTTGCTTCTATGAGATACAGTCGTTATGACACAAGAGCTAATCTTGGGAAATGGGAAGGAAGACATTCTTGTCATGGTTTACTACAGGTTGGTCTATAGTGTTATGATAGTTATTCACCAAAATCATAGGTGGAAACCATCTACTCCCAACACCTACAAGCTAGGATTGAGAATAATGGATTGCTAGCCAAATATTCAAATGCTACACAAGAGCTAATCTTGGGGAAATGGGAAGGAGGATATTCTTGTCATGGTTTACTACAGGTTGGTCTACAGCGTTATGATTGTTATTCACCAAAACCATAGGTAGAAAACATCTACACCAACACTTACAAGGTAGATTGAGAATAATGGATTGCTAGCCAAATATTCAAGTGCCAATGAACAATAACAAAAATTAATCAAAGCATTGACCAAACAAACTTCCATAACTCTAAAGGGTGCTGTCTCATTATTTGTCACCTTGATTACAATGTTGTCAGGCTGAGCTCCTGAGCGCCACGAAGGTGAATCAACCCCTGCAGCACAAAAGTTCTACTCAATGCTAAGAAAGTGCAGGCCAACCTAGACTAACAAAACCATAGGAAACCATGTGGACAACAATGTTGGTCACACAATTTAAGCATCAAATTCAGCCAAACTCTAGCAAATTAGACAGTTTGGTAAACTTCCAGAATGGACAGGACAATGAAGAATGTGAAAAAACATGAAATGCACAAACTCAAGTATGTCATCAGAATAAAGATATTCAGGACACAATTCAGCCAAATACGGAAGATACTGGTCAACTTGAAATTGCTAATATAAATGCATGTGATAAAAGTAAATTAGTAACTCTAGCAACTATCAACATATTCTCACATCCCTATTCATAATGTGGTAAATTATCAATCTATGACCACCAAAGCAATTTGCAATCTTAAAATAACATTAGTATACAAAATTTGTGGACAATCCAAAGACCAAAACATAAACGATTTCGATTTTTAACAATACAAAGTAATGGTTGCATACCGCCACGATGTAGTTGTTTGGAAGAAATGAAGTCTAAACATTCATTTAGTTTCCCAGTCTCAAACTTGACAAAGTGGAGCCTCCCTCCAAGAACAGGATAGCTCCTCCTGCCACCATTTAACATCCCAAGTCTCCTCTTCGTAGATAGCTTACGCTTGTCCTCACTGGAGTGCTCCGCATGCCGAGAAAAATATACCAACTTTATAAGAGAACCTGGAGAAAATATACAGTTCAGTACTTAGTAAACAATTTTGCATGAAATTTGGGACCCAAGAAGAGAATAAGAGATTGTAGCACTAATTTTCGTTTTCTGGCCACAAATGGAGCTTCTGAACAATAGAAATGGCACGTTCGTCATTACTAGTTCAGAAACCAATGTCACAAATCGAGAGTTTACTTGACAATTCAAAGTTATTGGTGCGATCAACTAGCAAGAGCACACATAAGGTGTTCATAACGTTCAGTACTGAGCACAGACAGCATGCAAACGCCAGTACAACAGCATTACGCCCAACTGCTAGCTTTGTTAGCACTGATATTAGACTATTGGAGAGAGCGTCCATCCACCGTTTGATTCTCAGCTTTCATGCACTCCACTCCACACTAACTATTTAGCGCTTACGGCGGATGAATGGGGAATTGGAAACGTGCGTACGTACCACCGATGTCGAGGGCGAGGTGGGAGATGTCGTCGGACTGGTTGGGCAGCAGGATGGTCGGGTTGCGGTCCTCCAGGTTGCCGTGGATCGCCGCGCCGCTGAGGTCCAGCTGCGGGCGCGAGCCCGATCGGGGCAGCATCGCCGCGGGCGCTTGCGTCGCCGCCGCCGCCGCAGCAGAAGCCTTNCCTCCCCCTCCCCCGCCTCCGCCTCGTGCTTCACGCCCCCTCCCCCTCCCTCATCCAGGATCGGGTCGCTATTATTGGCCGCCATTTTGGTCAAGTGAATGCGGTGGAGCCGCCACCAACCGCCCACCTGCCCGCCCGCCCTCCCTCTGCCGCCGCCGCCTCGGGGAGATCGAAAGCAACAAAAACGCGGGACAAAATCGGGATCCCGGAGACGCGCGCCGGCGGAATCGTCGGGCGCGCTCGCAGCTCGCGCTCTCCCGTGGGTGGGTGGGCGGCGGAGGGATGAGTGGTGGATTTGTTGCTTGTGGTTTTGGGAGGCTGGGAATTTTCTCTCCACACCTCCTCTCTCGCTGGAGAGTGGAGACGATGGGTGGAAAAGTCAAATTTTGAACTTTTTTTAATTTAGTAGACCACATGTGGGCCCCGACTGCAGTGGGTGCTCTCTGTGCAGTCAAAGTCAAGAGTGATGCTGTAAGATCTGAATACGCATATGCAGTGAACTTGCATATGTTCAGTCCCACAAAGACTTGATCACTAATCATTCTAAACAAGTTTAGTAGCGAGATAAATAAGGGGTACTGAATGTATAATTTTTTTCGATTTGTGGTTTAAATATTTGATGCAGTTGATTTTTATTGTAAAGTTTGATCATTGGTCTTATTTAAATTTTCTAAATATATTTACATGATTTTTATAATAAGACAAATGTTTAAACTTTTTGACCAGAGCCAATCACGTCAAATACTTACAACCATAACAAGTATTTTGTATAACTTTTGAACGCTACAAATTAAGTTTTGTTGATAGAAATCTAGCATGGTTTAGAGTAGCTTACGACGGTTGCAGTTTTCAAGGGCTGTGTTTGGGAGGTGAGGTTGGGAACTCACCTCCCACGTACGCAGAACGGAGCAACGTATTTTCTTATGATTAATTAAGTATTTGCTAATTTTTTTGAAAAATGGATTAATATGATTTTTTAAAGCAATTTTCGTATAGAAACTTTTTACAAAAAACACACCGTTTAGCAGTTTGAAAAACGTGCGCGCGAAAAAAAGGAAAGGTGAGTTGGGAATGGAGTATACAGAACACGGCCTAAATCTCTAACTCTCCTAAACAGACTAGCTTCTCACCCAAAATATGAGATTCTTCCCGAATCAAAAATAGACTAGCTTCTCACCCAAAATATGAGATTCTTCCCGAATCAAAAATAATAATAAATTAGAAGCCAAAAGTTTTCAAAATCTCACCAACTGATTCTTGGAATCTCGACCCTCCAACGAAAGAAAAAAAACAATGATCAAAATACCAAGGTTAAAATTTAATCAAGCTTTATAGCCTTTTAGGTGTTGCCGTCGTCTCAAGAAATGAAGTTCATATGGTTTAGAAAAACATTTTGGGGGCAATAGAGCAATTTCGAACCATTCTACGAGCGAGGAACAATCCATTTGTAATTCTCTACTTGAAAGGGTATCATTAGATTATATTATCAGAGGACAAATGTTAGCTTGTAGTTTGCACTGATGGAACAAGAATAATTTGTCATCAAGAGCATATGCCATATTTTATTTCATACCATTTCAAGTGGCAAGCACAAAATCAAATCACAAAGGTTACCATGTCAATTCATTTCCTTAAGATGTATAGAAAGATGCATGCATTCATTTGGTTGATAGTACATGATCGTACACCATGATTAGTGGATTAGGTTGAATGTGATAGTACATGATCCTACAACATTATTTGTGTCACACGGTCGTGAATTTCCTTGTCACATCCGTTTAACTAAACATAAACATAAGGTCATCCATCGAACTGACCCAAACTATCTCACTTGCCCTACTTTAATTATCTATATATAGGTATTGACCCACACAAATTCATTGTAGCTTTGCAAAAACTTAAAAATGAAGGCGCAAAAAAGATATGGACTAAGCTTATATTATGCGCTTGTTTGGACCATTGCCAGTCCAAACCTTGCAAATAATTGCCAATGACAAGATCTGGCATACCAAAACCTTTTGGTGAAGAGGGGTTGTTTTGCACATTGCTAACAATTTAGTTATTTGTTTCTCTTGCCAATATTTTGAACATGTCAGTTTTTAGGTACCAAATCAAATGAAAACCTAGCCCATTGGCAATGCCAAATTTTTATAGGAGTAGCTAAGAAGAACAACAAACGAAACATGTCTCATTTATTTTTGCCTAGAGGGAGTATCATGTCAATGTTGATTCTAGACAAATACTCCCCATCTTAAAGCATAACTATTTATTCATTTTCTTTAAGAGATCTAAAGTTGGAATAAGAAATGGTTGTGAGATGGAGAGATGAGTGAAAAAATAGTTGTATTTTAAGATAAATTTAAATCCTACAAGTAGCTCTATTTTGAGATCGAGGGAAGTATACCCAAACAAAACAAATTTCAAAGGGATTCCACAAAGTCAAACCTATTTTGACCGTACCATCGAATCCTCGCCCATCGTACGGTCCAGATTCCACAAAGTACAAACTGCAGTTAGACCCGACCCCTGGGCCAGCGCCACCGACGCCGCCGCCGCCGGTCTCACCGCTCGCCGCGTCGCCTTCCATCCATCGCCGCCGCTCCGGCGACCACCCCTCGGCATGCGCACTCACCGTTTCCGCTTCTACGGCGTGCCTTCGCGCCGCCGACGCGAGGAGACTCGCTCTCTACCAGACCAAACGCGCGGCGGCGGTGGCGCCCACCGTCCCTACGCGCGCCGGCGCCGTGGAAGGCACGACGGGGACGGGAGCAACAGTGCCGCAATCTTCCTCCTCACTCGCCTCGTATCCCTTGCCCCACGGTTTGGTGATCACAGCGCCAAGACGGAAGCAAATTCTCATCCGGGAGGGACGCATCGGGGGAACAGGTAAAACTGAAGAACCCTTCCCCTGCACTCGATCCCGCGCGTTGCCTCGCAATTTCGCGATCTGGAAGGATGCATCTCACCTCACGTTCGCGTTGGAATCACAGGTTGCAATCGGCGCGCTCGTGCGCGGGGCAGCATTTTTGGTTCACTGTTGCGTCCATCTCCATGACTCCATTTTGCTCCCTTCAGCAGCAGCAGCCGCGTGGAAGGTCGCTCGCTGGTGGCCACGGGGGAATCACCTGATGCAAGGTCGTCGTCATGGAGACATCCGCCGTTGGTCAGTTCTGTTCCTCACCAAGATTCATCTTCTCTGGCCTTGTTGTTCTTGACTTCTTTCAGATTGTGTCAATGTTGTTGCGTCCTCTACTGCAGTTGCAAGTCTGCAACCTGCCTGACGCAGTCTGGTCTCTTGTAGCGTAGCATGATGGACCAACCCGATTAATCGGCTCGTGTAGAGTTAACTTGACAATTTGACATGGATGATAGCCATAGTGGTGTGCCATGTAAGCCAAATTATTGGTTAGGACAGGGCCAAGTAAGGTTTTGGGTGTTTTATGAGTGAGATCTGACCTGTTTGGGTTTTGATCATCCTCTTTTAGTTCGAACTCCCAACAGCAAAGGCGCGATGTAGCAGCATATAGGAACTACTAATAAGCAAACTAACTGTTGAGACGATGACGGCGATCGACTAATTTTGGACTCACCGTGCGTAGTCATTGCTTGAGAAATCGAACTTCTCGGCCCCAAAATCCTGAACATTAGTTTAAGATCTTATGGTCCAAGCGTCATGGAATGACATATGATGCTTGATTGAAAAGGAAGATATGAATCCACTCGGTCTTGCTATCTACCTTTTCCTGAAGCAGCTATTGGATTATCCATTCTTTCTTCCATCCATAGTAATAGGAAATCAACTCGCTGTATTATCGTACAACTTGCAGGGGTAGTTAGAACTTGTGGTAAATTATTACAGCTCCCCTGTATCATCATCATAGCTTGTTGCTTTCAAAGAGTAAGCCTAGTTAGATTATAACCTTTCCTTTTAGTTGGCATTCATGGTCAAATTTCAGAATCAAACCTCGTGAAGGTATAGGAGTATTGCACCAACTTCTGATGGTTCCTGTAGAGACAAATGAATTGAATTGTTCCAATAGAATACACCCTGTCTATGAAAGAAAACTACCCATGAATAACTTAGTAGGCTCTAGAAGTTACATTTTCCTGGCAGTTCAACATTCCAGTTGATTATTGCAGTCCGTGCCTTTATGTGAACTTGGGATAAGTCACGAAGTCTGTGCCTTTATGGGGATGTCTTACTGAGGGAACCTGTATTCAAGATGCAAGAAGCTAGGAGATCAAGATGAAATTTGACCTTTTCCTACCTAATCCATTACGCTATAATCAAACTCAGATTGGATTACGCGTTTTCCAGCTGCAAAGTTGATAATCCAGGTTGTTATTCAGTGGATTTAGCTGATTGGAAATGTCGGACCTGTTCCTATTATGTTAGTTGAATTTTTCTAACTAATGGTAGTCATCTCCACAACATGAACTGGAACCGTTTGGTCTGATATTAACCTGAAGCTTTAGGAAACTGCTGTACTTAGCTTCACGATATTGTATTTTAATCTTGTTACTCCTGTTGATAAGTACAAAAGCACTAGATAGTAGTTGCTGCTATGTTATCCATATGAGCATATACATTGTCTGGCTGAACCTTCTAGCGTTGTAGGGATCAAATCCCTGGCAATTGAAAGCACAAAGGTAATATGGCTTGAAATACAAAAGATAGGAGTGAACATATTTTTATATAATATGGTGCAGAAAATTAGTTACATGAAGACACCTGCGTTGAAGTACAGTTTTTCCTTTCAAGTGACCACTGAAAATAAAACAGTAAGAAACCTGTGTTGAAGTATAGTTTTTCCTATCAAGTGACCACTGAAAATAAAACAGTATTATCAATTGATTATTGCCTTTCATTCGTGCAATCAACATAGATGTGGGGTTGCAGGGAATTAAACATATTTGAAATGCACACCTTGCTTGTCTATGTCTTAGATCTTGTGGTGTAAGTCTTGGAAGATAGGATGGAATTGACCTACCACCTAGAAGAATCTCATTCTTATAGTGCCATCAGTACTGAAAGTAATGTTTCTTTCTCATTATTCTTTTTGGTAAATTTGATTGTGCACCATATGTAAAAATGCAGTTTGATATTGGCCGGTTATTCATGCTCTTAAGTTTGTTGCCTTTACCCTTTAAAAGAGTATGCAGTAGTATTGCCGATCTTAAATTCAAAATGGGAAATATCGTTCAGATTTCCAGTGTTTGTTTCATGCGAATCATTAGTTTGTGTTAAAATTGCTAATTATTATCTATAATTCTATATCATTAAAGGGTGTCTCACTCTGCCACTCTCTGTTTGCTTCTTCTGTTCCTCGTGTGAAATTTTGAATTTTAGTCATTAGTCTGGACCAGTGGAAACTCTCATGTCTCTATTTTTCTCCCACTAACACCTCATCTATCTATTTGATATACATTTGGTATATTCATGTTTTCACTATGCTCAAGTACCTTTCTCATTCTAAGAGGTCCACTGTTATTCGTTAACAACAGATCTTAACAAAGCAAATTTATACACTGGATAGTCTATGCAGGCTAATCCAGCAAAACCCATATTATATGGTGGCAAAATAAGTAAATAACAC
Organism: Oryza officinalis; assembly: GCA_008326285.1. NCBI lineage: Eukaryota > Viridiplantae > Streptophyta > Magnoliopsida > Poales > Poaceae > Oryza > Oryza officinalis. The sequence goes on along the minus strand of BDMV01000009.1, from coordinate 32,823,484 downwards.
TGTTTCTCTCTCACTGCAGATCAGTTCTGTTAGCTGAAAGAATCTATTAAAATGTCCATGCATGCAAATAGCATTCTAGCAGTCCAGCATTTCATTGCCAAGATCAGATAGCTTGTTACCATTAGTAGCTAAATTGGTTCGTATCCTACACAAGATTACATATTCCTGGGATTTTCCAAGATATGATTTAGACTGGCTCATGATCTGCCACATTAGTTGACACATTTGGCACAAAATATTTGTTGAGAGTTAATTCTCATTTCAATTTTCTGAAGCGCAGAACACTGAATTGACATTACTTTTTTGTTACAGAGAACGGTCATTTCATTACCTTGTCGGCAGAATCAGTTATATACCTGCAGATGGTTACTTTTGTCTGTTGACGTCATTCCTGAGCATAAATGAGTTTTAGTACCCTCGTTTGTGTTGTTTGGAAACAATCTCAGAGTATAGAACTTGGAGTTCATCTCAGTGGGCAAACATGGTGCAGCTCAAAATTGTTCTAGTATATGGAACTACTGCACCTTGTTATAGACTAACGAGTTATTCTGTAATGAACAATCTTTTATGTTCCTTGATGGAATATTGTAGCTGAAAACTACTTATTATTGGGTACGATCTCATTTTTCAGGTATTGTTTCTCTCTGGGACCTAACATCATTTTTTTTTTGGATACTGACAGATAAGCACATGGCTGTCTGGCATTGGTTGTATTGCCAATTTTAGGATGTCAATTAGTACTACAGTATGCAGGTCCTACGGAGGTGTTCACTAAGTATGGCTGATTTGTCACCTTGTTTCTTCGTGGTTCTTCGCACCTTCCAATTTGGCATCAAGTAAATTTGTAAGTAGAAGCTAGTAAAAGATGATCATAAAATAGACTCCTGCCGACTTAGCAGGCAGGCTAGCACTATTTTTCAACCACGTCACACCAGTATCAGCCATGTTCATGACTCTGAAATACTGAACCTGATCATGAATGAGCTCCCTGTCTTCTTATTTTGGTTTGGGCCCTTAATAATGTAGTTGAATCATAAAACTGGTCTTAGGAATTCCAGTGCTCATTATTGACAAGCAGTGCTGAAGTGCACTTAGAAACTAGATTTGTACTTGTAAATGGTGACCTACCTTGTCAGTAGCATTAGCTGTTGCAGATGACCGGCCCTGCAGTTGCATCCAGTCATCTTTACATATTCATTCAATCATTCTTCAGTTCGCTGGAATAGCATAGCTGAAGTAGTGAAACCTAACCACCTAAGAATTCATTCAACAGTTCCCTACAGTTTTACAGTATTTCATCGATTGTCTGGCTATCTTTGCGCCTTATCTTACGTCGTTTCTTGATACTGACACAGGAACAACGGTTGGCCGGCTGTCTTGCCTGTTAATTACAGCAAGTCAATCAGTCAGTAACTACAGGCCGGAGGAAGGTGACAGTCTGACGGATCGTATCGGTATGGCTGACACGATACCTTGTCTGGCTGCAGCTGTGGTTCGTCGATTCTTCTTCCCGGGCCAGAGGTCGCCGTCGTACAAAGCATGTACCCCTTCCGGCCGTCTGGACACACTGCGGAGCGAGGTTTCTTGCTCCTGCCGACCGTCTACGACGTCGACGACGATGCCACTTGTGCTCCGAGGAGGTTGGCTGGGCTGCATGCGGAGCTGCGAGTTGCAGGCTTGCATCTACCACTTTGCATGCATGTGCTGCCGGGGCCGTGGTTTGTGGCTGACGGAATGGTTGATGGGATCATTGCGTAAGGGCGCAACCACGGCAAGGTGGGCAGGCAGACATGCACCCGTGGGGAACGGAAGTGGCAAAGCCTTCAGCGACACCGGACTGTAGCTTTTGTGTGGTGGAGGTACGTTATTGTTGATGTTTACACTTACCCTCTGAAAAAGGAAATCTTTGCAGCGGATGCAATGGCTTATTTAATAAGCAGAGGTAAACGATAGATCTACCGTCCAACATGCCTTGAGATCGATGCAAGATTATGGAAAATAAAATACTACTGCATCCATTTTAAAATATAGTAAGTTTTAACTCTAGACACCGCTATTAAAGAGAGGAATAATGTTGTGTGGGTATAGGTTTAGATTAGTTAGGGTGATAATAAAAACCAAGGTAGCTCAGTAACTAAAATCATCTTTTACAAGTACTGTGTTGTTATATTTGAGAAAAACAATTAAATTCTAGTAATTAATATATTTTGGGACAGAATGAGAATTAGTGTAATAATAATAATAATTTAATCAATCTTCTAGGGAGACATTTCCGACAGCTTATAGATTATTGCGAGCACCTTTACTAAGTTAAAACTTTTTACATCAGTATTTCAGAGAACTCTTTTTAATAATTAATTTATTTTTCATATTATCTTGAATAATAACCATAAACTCGTTTTCATCCATCGAGAACTCACCAAAGTTAACGTGCAAGCTATGTAGCATCACGTGGAAAGTCACTTTTTCTCACTTAAGAGCGAGTAAAAGCTTGAGACTATACCATTGCATCTTTGACATATTCTCCTACTCTTTCTCAGGAGAGCATCGATCGAGGAACAGTCTCCAGGCCGGCCGGGGTGCAAGCAGGTGTGCGACACAAGGCGCAAACTGCTCCTTGAGCCCTATACACATCAAAATTTCTTCTTTTTGTGTGTGCAGCAATGCAAGTGGTGGTACTGGTGTGTAGCCTTGTGGGCGCAGCTAAGTCAGCGAGCTGCCTCCGTCGCCATCACCCGGAGATTAAAAGGAGCTAGCTTTGAGGTTGAGGAGCAGGAGGGCCTAGCTATATATACGCCCTTCCGCCCGCATGCTCCGGTTGCAGTTGCGAGGCACTTGTCACGGCCCCTCCTTTGCTTTGATGCACGCCTAGCTAATTAATTGACCCGCCTCGCCTCTGCCAATTTGAAACAGCAGCAGCAGCAGCAGTAGCTCGCTGGCCGTGGTCTTTTGCAGCGGCGACCGGCGGCGGCGGAGGAGCAGTGTATATAAAGGATGGGGAGGCAGCCGTGCTGCGACAAGCTGGGGGTGAAGAGGGGGCCGTGGACGGCGGAGGAGGATAAGAAGCTGATGAGCTTCATCCTGACCAACGGCCATTGCTGCTGGCGCGCCGTCCCGAAGCTCGCCGGGCTGCTCCGCTGCGGTAAGAGCTGCCGTCTCCGGTGGACCAACTACCTCCGCCCCGACCTCAAGCGCGGCCTCCTCACCGACGCCGAGGAGCAGCTCGTCATCGACCTCCATGCCAAGCTCGGCAACAGGTACCCTACTCTAACTCCATCTCCATGCATATACACATACCTACGTACGTGCTCTACCTCGTCTAGCACACACACACAAATGCATGCATACAATTATAAAAAAGTTATAAACCATATTACGTTCTCACATCGACACAAATAGATTTTCATGCATGTGCACTGTGCCATCTTTAACCTTATAGGATTTTGATATAGATAGAGCTGTATTAACTCTCTATACATATAGATCATTAAAGCCCAGCAGTAGCAGTTTGCATGCTAGCGGTAACAACTAGCACGTATATTAGTTTAATTAATAATGTCAAGAAATTAAGGTAACTACTACTGTATATTAGCTACCTGCATGCCCATTATTTGATACGAAGACGACTGACGACATGTGTGGCTGTCATCAATGTGTGAGGTGGCAAAGCCACCAAATTACAGTACTAATTTGACAATGAAGTTCATAGGTCGTCAATCACTCATGTGAACCAAAGTATAGCGCTGACATGTACGTGACATCACGGTCACGTAGGTACGTAAACCTTCATCACTACGACTACTGCTGTCGTACGCAAGCTAGCAGACTTGTCTCCATGTGTATTACGTCGCCAAGAAAGCATCTTACCCAGTAATGAAGTAATTAATCCCATGGATTAACACGTAGGTACGTTCCTTGTCAACACACAGGATCAAACGTACGAATTACTGTCCACTGGTTGGTAAAACCATGGAAGAAAACTCCCTAAATGTGACCATCACAGGTTAGCAACCAAATTAAGGGTAGACTGTGGCCTCTGACTCATGCATTTCATGTCGCTGTCTAAGGTGTGGATTACTTGTTTCTTGCTTTGAAGGAGACAAAACATAACTTGGAATATATAGCAGTAGCACACAGTAACCCTACTTGCATGAGAAATCCATTTAAGAAACGAGATTTTCTACACTGGTGAAGGTCAGTCAGAATCTAGAACTTTCGATAGCCATGCATAGATATAACGTGGAGAAGACAAAATGGAAAACCTTATCTAGAATCGCACTATTTTCTATCTATCTTTATTTTGTATGATCCAAACCAAACATGAGGTTAGTACGTATGCATTTTCTTTATAGCAAAAGTTAATTATATGCTAGCTATCTCATAGGAAAAACTAGAAGTGTGCAAAACGACGATAATATTGTAGTTGCACACTGTTGACCTAGCTAGCTTGCTTTTGTTAATTTAAACCCAAAGAACAATATTGTAAGCCCAACAGTTAAGAAAATACAAGTGACTGGTCCAATATATATGCTTGCAATTAATTGATTGTTTAGTTTCTTTATTAGAAGAATAAGATGAGCTATTAGATAGTAGAAGCTATTTATTGGAGTTTGAACAGCCCTTGATTCCATCCTGTAATGCTCTAAAGAAAAATTAAGCACACAATTCTTCAATCAACTAAAATGGAGATTTAATTAATAATCTAATTTGGAGCAAACAAATTAATAATATAATTACGTTCAGATTTGCAAAGTTATGTTTTTTTGTAAAAGATAGCACCACACTGGTAAAAGGAGAAGCATATGGCATGCTGGTGACCTATTGCCATAGTACGAGGAAGCATCAAACAACACATGCGTGTATTAGTTTCTCAATGATGGAGGGGAGATGTACAAGATTAGCCAAGTATGAACATGCTTAATTGTGGTCCCTGTTATGGAGAATTAATTAAGTGCCTACTTTTACTTTTGGCAGAAGATAGCTAATTTTTGTGCAATCACTGTCGTACCAACTGATACTGATATTTTGAAAAAATGTAGAAGAAACAAAAGGACGGTACTACACAATGAGATCCACAATATTTTTTTCTCCAAATTTAATGTTACTTATTTATCGTTTTAATTTTTTATGTCAACACTGAATTAATTAGGGGTTAGCACATTAGATGTGCTCCTTGAAAACTAGAGAGTAGCATAAAAGCCTTTCTATGACAGCTCTTAGACACAACCGCTAAACTTTATATTCTTGGCTGTTTTATGGTGTTCGAGTGGCATACAACTTCATAGCCATAGAAAATACTCTCACCGAAGAATATTGGGAATTTCTCGTTTCACTTTCTTGATGTGCATTCTAGAGCACTGGCTCCCACTGCTTGATTTATGTGGCTAAGAGAACCCTACACGTTGGATTCAGAAATATAAAGCATCGCTCTTAGGTCCAGTTGCCTCATTGGAAAATGGAAGAAAGCTTTTTAAAAAGTACACTACCAACCACTTTGTTGTTTTGTCACTCTTAATTAAAAGGCTACTCCTTAGATAGCTTAAAGAAACAAATGAGATCGAGATGTGTTATGATCTCTTGTTAATTGAGAGGTGCACTTCAAATCAGTAAAATACTTCTATTTGCTTATGAAAGTGGTGGCATGTTTTCACGGCTATGTAAAAACGTGCATAAGAAATGCTCCTAGGCAGTAAATTATGGAGAAAGTAAAGTTTGGTCAGTCATCACACTTCCATGTCTCCCTCAAACTCTAATGATTAACAGATCAGGCATCTGCACCATTTATTCCATGGTGTAGAAATGGTAATTCCATGGAGTTTCAATGTTTCATCAGCAAGCCGGGGTACCTGCGAAAATGATTGACAAGGGATGAATTGCCTTTTTCTTTCTATCTATCTTTTAGGAATATAATTAAAAGTGAATGCATAGCGTACCCGGCTGAAATCACCAGCTGGTTTCTCCATCCAAACTACTGTCACAAAATTGACATTATTCCTTTTTTCAGCCGTGTGTTATGTAAACATTCCCTTCAGTAAATAATTTTCGTTCTTACTTAAGCATGCACGTATGCATGATGTCTCTGTGAGAATTACTTCAACAAATTTAATCACTACTTCTCCATTGTTGATGTTAATTGTGTCCATGCAGATGGTCCAAGATTGCTGCCAAGCTACCGGGCAGGACGGACAATGAGATCAAGAACCACTGGAACACGCACATCAAGAAGAAGCTCATCAAGATGGGCATCGACCCGGTGACGCACGAGCCCCTCGACCGGAAGCAGGCGAGCCCGGCCACCACCTCGCAGTCCACCGTCACGGCGGAGTCGTCCAAGTCCGGCGAGGCGACCAGGCAGCAAAGCCGGCAGCTTGACGACGCCGTCGTCAGGGACATGTCTGCCGGTGGCGACAGCCCGCCGGAGTCGAGCACGAACACCGCCAGCACCGCCGGTGGCAGCAGCAGCAGCAGCAGTAGCCATCACCAGGACCCTCTGGTGAAGTGGCTGCTGGAAGAGGACCTGCTGCCCACTGGCGACGAGCCATGGCTCAACTTCACGGCCGGCAACGACGTCGACGAGTTCAGTAGCATCGCCGCCACCGGCGCCACGCCGGCGCTGCCGTGGGACGTCGGCATGACGACGGACTGGCTGCTCGACTACCAAGATTTTGGGATGGGAGACTCGAGCTTGGTGGTCGATGCCTCCATGGTCAACAGCTCAAACGGGTCCAACTTCTAGCTAGAAGATGTCAGCAGCTTACTTAATTGTGTTGCTATCAGTGTAGATAATCAAGTGGGAGTATAATCAATAAAAGCATCAGGATTGCGAAAGCAGCTAGGCATGGCCGGCCAAGGTCGGAGGGTGGTCACAAGTCAAGGCCTTGCTCTTCGGAAAAACCAATCAACGGTTGGGATTGATGCATGTTGTTGTGTATTTTCCCTTGAGATTTATTCAGGGGTTTGTGCCATTAACTAGAAGTGTTACTTCTCAAATGGAGATACTTAGATCTTTGGTTTTTTTTTTTTTGGAGAGATAGGACTCTTTGTTGGTGTACCTATACATGTTTTCAATAAAAGACGTGGGTGGGTAATGTACAATATTAGTTCACTAGTTTGTGTATATATACAATGGTGTATGTATTGCTAATTAGTTCACATATTGTAGGGTACATTCTTATGTGCAAAGCATGCACGTGTGTTGCTTAATTTACTTAATTAGTGAATCTATTTTTTAAACATCTCTCTGTGAAGAGTTGGTGAAGTTTTGGTAGTTATATTATAACTTGTTAATTAATTACTTGCATGATGGTTAATTTATCTGTTTTTAATGATAGTATTAACGATTGAGTAGGTAGGTATCCCTAATTCAACGGTGCAGTTGAGTGGGACAAATAAAGTTACATATATACGGCACTAGTTGATGAAGACACCATTTTTTATTCAATAGTTTTGACAAACTTGTTTGCAAGAAAAGGAGTGAAAGGGGTAAACGAAAAGCAAAGCAAGCAACCCAAAGAACACAAAGTGAAAAGATAAAAATAAAATGATTCGGCTCGATGTGATATGTAAAATTTCTGAGAGATGTGCTATGGATTTTTACCGGAGATGTGAGAGCTGAAAAGATCATGGAGAAGATGCACGACAGTGAGATCGACATTCTAGAGTCTAAGGAGACAAAAGGTATATTTGCCACTATATAAATATTTACTCCCTTTGGTCGTCAATATATTACTCACAACATTATGTTCGCTCTACGGCTTATCAAGGAAAAAATAAATGACACAACAAAAAATAATTTATGCATAAAACTGTTATAGTTGTGTTGATTTAAAAGCCAACAAAAAAGAGATTTGGAGGAAAAAATGTTCCTCCAAATATTTTTTTTTAAAAAATTGTGAATATGTTGGAGATCGAATATAAGACTTTAGAATTGGAACCACATACATCTCTTATCAGTGTACTATCAATTGCATCTCATGTAAAAGCCAATACTAAAAAACAAACTATAAGAAAACCTGAAAATCAAATTAAAAAAATGAAAATCAAATCTAAAATTAAGCTTTATAATTTAAATTTTGGTTATTGTCTGGCAAGACAACAGGAAGATTTCTCGCTAGATTTTTGACAGAAAATTTAATAATAGAAAGATGCATAAACCCACAACAATTCAAGATATTTCACGTTCCAATTAAGCAAGACAAAGACTTGCCTTGAGCAGCAACTTCAGTCTTCAGAAACTGCTGAAAGATATCAATGAGAGACGATGACTGATGAACATAATATCAGCAGCAACATGTGGCACAGCCTAATCCTTCAGTTTACTGCATATAATATCCTATCGTCATGTCCATTTTTTGCAAGAAAGAAACAAATGTAGAAATGTGCGCTGAAAATTAGATCCACGGCATGCAATACGTGCATATGCAGCAAATCGACGTGTAATTAATCTGAAGATATAGCTTGTCTGTCCATCTGAAGTTGGCAATGGCAAGCCTTTAATTTGCATGAAAGAAAAAAATGCTAATGATGACAAGTAAACCACGTTAATTAGCTACTAGATAGCTTCTCTAATCTCTGATCCTCTCTCTTTGGAATTGACGTCTACACAAGCTAGATGATTCGTGATATCTCCAATTCTTAGCAAGAAACAAACGTGTAAACTCGCTGCAAGTTTCTTTTCTGCTAATCCCAGCTGACATGATCCAGTGAAACAAAATTGAAACCCAATCATTTGTGACCGATTCTTCTCTATAAACAAAATCTTCAGTAATATATTTTTTAAGTGATGATTGTTAGAATGTTCTGCAGAAGAAAGAAACATATCAGTCGATGTCTTTCGTAAGCATTGTGCCTGTAACTGTAACAACCAAATAACCATCCTTAGTGTTACTAATTATTAACCTTTTTTTGACGGGTCTACGCCATCACTACACCAAGCATAATTTCACAATCAGATGAGCATTTGAAATGCTTCAGAAGGATCCAAAGTATGATTTAATCAGTAACTTGGATGTTGCCCTAATGAATTGATGGAGAATTAACTAAGAACGAAGAGTAGAAAATTGCCAGCTCTAATAAATTATGGCGATAGTTACAACTGCAATATAGGAAGTCCTAGTATTGTACTATTTGGATAGTTTAGTCTTTTAGAAAATTTCTGAAGCTTCTCTCCATAAATACTCTAGATAAATGAGACCTCAAATGCAGTAGTATAGACTAAAAGTATGCGGATGATTTTCTTTTGTAGTAGTTAGAGACCACATAAGAACACACCAAGACCATTGACCTTTGTACGACAAGTTGCACGCGTAATTAAAGTCAATTTTTGTAACCAAATGACTCTTTCATGTTTTGAAGGTTCAGAACATAGTCATACGGATGGATGGACCAGTAAGCTTTGGTACCATATATTTATTACTGGCTGGATATCAAATGCTGCAACACTTTTCTTTCACAGTTTGTTCATGGCCTTCGTCTGTTTTTCGTGTTTTAAAAGCCAGGTTTGCCTTACTGCTGGGGCCACGGTTACCGCGCCCCGGCGGTAAGCACGGTTACCGCGTGGTAACCGTGGCAAACCGTACGAAACCGTATAAAATTTATCAAAATTTTAAATTATTTTTTAAATTTATTTGAATTTAAGACGGTTGCCGCGGTTTTTCTTTTACCGTACCCCACGGTAAGCGCGGTAACCGTGGTAACCACGCGGTTTACCGCGATAAAGGAAAACCTGGTTAAAAGGATGTATTTGTGAGAACGGTACAACCTAAAGGTCCTTTGAATCGTAAAAATGAAAAAAAGAAGAATAAAAAAACACAAGATTTTGACAGGAATGTAAGTGTAAAATAGAAAATTACAAAACACAAAAAATATAGGAATGATTGTTTGATTGGACATAAGAAAAAACACAGGAATCGGATGAGAGAGATAAACTCAAAGGAATTTTTTCAAGAGATTAGACCTCTTGCTAAATTTCTTTTAAAACCTACATGCAATAAGTCATTCTATAGAAATTTTATAGGATTCGAAAAACTTTAATCCTTGAATCAAAAGGTTATTTAAAAAAAATTTCTATAAAATTTTAATCCTATAAAATTTTTTCATAAATCTTTTGATTTAAAGGGCATAAAAGGTGTTGCAACATTCATTTGCCTCATCATCCGTTTAGAGGGACGAAGAGCGACAATTGCAGTCATACCAACTTCGCAAGCGACATTCTCTTTTAAGTTAATCTGCAAATCCAACAGCCAGCCCGTTGATCTCCAACTAATACTGTGACATGTACTTGCTTGCATATTTTGCAGAACAAGCCAAAAGGATATACCAAAATTGAACATGTACCTGCATCTTATCCATCTTCCCTTCTGACTAAACTAGGATTAGTTTGGAGCAACTGTCCTTATTTTTTAAAGTCACTCTTAGAAGTCTGTTAATTATTAGTTTATTATGTTCAGCAAATCAGCCTCGAGCTAAATAAATATATTCTAACTCATCCAACAATTGTCCTATGACATTTCAACACATGTCTTTGAATGCAGTAATACGACCACTTGCAATTTGTTCAAGGAGAAGGCATCTACTTTCTCCATCCAAGGATATAAACACTTTTAGGAGTTTAAAATTAAGGTTAAGGTGATATTTACTAGAAATTACTTGATCGAAAAAGATCGTGGCCAGCAATACAGCAATAAATATAGATAATAATGAGCGATGGTTGGATTGGGAAGTAGGATACTAAAAATAAAAACAAATGAACGAACCGGTACTAGATTGTGCCAATTTCAATAATTAAATATAACAGGAGAAAAAGAAGATTTGTACAGGTGTGAAAGAGAACTGTACAAAGAAGTAGTACAAAGCTAAAGAATAAGCTCTGAGAGCTGTTTTGCCCATGCTAGGGCGTAGGTTTTGGTCTCCTTGATTTTGGCAATCAATTAGCTATCGCCAAGAGCTCCTTGCATTAAAACACTTTCTGAATTTCTTCTTCCATATTTCCTATACCGTTAATAAGATGAGTGCGCAGATCCTTTTTTATATATATACCTTGGCCGGTTGCATCACTAGTGGACCATCGTAGTTGTGTTTTACATTGTCGGCTTGAGTCGCTCACGCGAGATCCAAGATGATAGCATATGTTCCATATTCTTCTCGTGTATATGACTAGAAGGTGAAAAGAATGTTTCTAATTTCCAGGGTATATCGGCAAAGTGGGCAGCAAGTATTATTTGGTTAGCTATGAATTGCTAGCCTGTCAGACATCCACACCCTCTTCTGCACAGTATTTCTTCAGGGCTTAGGGTTTCTAAATGATCATATCATAGTTTGTGTTAATGGAGCTGAGGAATTATGCTTTATAGGTGGATCGGTCCAGTACTCTTCGTAATTTGTGAGCTTCCAAGTGATTCCATTCATTTCGTTGGCATTGGTGGTGAATTGTAAATTTCAAACGTTGGAAATGTTTAAATCTCTACTTAAAAACGAAGTCGTTCTCTTCTATCCCAACATACATAAAGCGTCCGTACACGAAAAGTTACCAATTTTTCCTCCTGATTATATGGACTTGATCCGTTAAAATGTATGGGCATGTAACTAGTTTATAAAAAATAGAGTAGAAGAGATACTGATATTTATTTTTAAAAATATACGGTACCTCTCGATATCAGCTTAAGAAACGTCCGCGTCAGAAGAAGCGGACGCAAGTATGCCCTGCAAAAAGGCCCCAGAGATCTCACCATCCGATCCGGCAGTGCGCTCGCCGGGATCCTGCCTTTCGATTTTCCCGGCACACACGTCGGCGAGCGAGGCGGTAGCGTAGCAACTGCCCAAGAAATCTAGCCGGCGAGAGGGGGATCGAGTGCGTCACGAAGGAGACAGCGAGAATGCAGCAGAAACGGCAGAGGCAAAGCTGGTGGCCCAAGAGCAATAGCTTGTAAACATCCATCAGAGCACGTGATCGGACGGCATGACAACGGCGAAAAAAAAAGAACAGAATCATTAACAAATCCGAGGAGGAGGATTGCAGAGAGAGTAAGCAACAGGGCTAGTAGTACCCTAGTACTCCTAGTGGTGGCCATTTGATAGCAACAAGTAATTAACTTGCTTTTTCCCTCGTGTAAATGATCTCTTAAGGGGTGTTGTTAGTATACGATGGATGAAACTGAGTTTATAACTATTATTCGAGAACACAAATGAATGAAGTAAATATTAGAAGGTGGATAAGTTGATTTGAAAAGATTTATTTAAAATAAAGAAAGTTTTCTTAAAACATATAGTACTGTTTATTAGAAGCTTGGGAAGCGTGCTATGATAATCCATAATACATGCTAATCTACTGAGAATAGGCCTATCATTAGGGGGCAGGAAGGAAGAAAGGATGATGAGGAGTAACTTCTCAAAAGGAATTGGTGTCATCTGCAACTTGACATATTTCAGAGGCCAGGATTAATTGCTCGTGTCACTGTCAGGTTTGGTGAGACTCAAAGACAAGGCCCTGGTGAAAGAAAGCTTGTGCTTAGATAAGGTGGGTTGGTTGGGTAATCCTAATCAGAGCTTTAATTTGTTTATAGCCTCACTGATGGGAACTCTGCTTAAGCATTTTTGAGATGGCCACCAAATAAAGCATAACAAAATGTAATAATGGGCAAGGTACTAATACCAATGGCTGATGCTGGTTCTAAGTACTTATGCTGCTTTGTTATCATGCAAAGTCACTGAGAAGGTTGGCTCTACATACATCATCAAAGCTAAAGGAGGCAAAATAAGTACATACTCCAGCATGTATGATGAGTGACTGTCATGAAAGGATGTCACTCTGGACAGAACAGGGGGCAGATTGCTGTCATGGTGTGCTTAATGCTTCAGTTGCTGTCATGGAGTGCTAATGCTTCAGTTCTTTTTGAGGGGAGAAGATGACCAAACTGACAGGGCCGTTTCATGGCCTTTCCAAAGGCTCTGGTGATTGGCAGTTTGCGTTGAATCGAACTTGTACGCAGCACTGACGAAATGCATACTCAGGATGATGAGATTAAACCATGCTGTTGCTAAGGAGGATGTTTTTGCATGTGTAGCTAAAGAGGATTTCGTTAAGTATGACACAGTGTGTTGTGTGTGCATTTAGAGGCTTCAATAACACAAGAAATCTGATCAGAAGGTAAAGAGATGGATTGATTTGATTCAAAGAATAGTGAAATACCTTTTTGAAAACAGATTTGGCTGCCTTCGCTATATTATAAGAAGGAAAAGAAAAGTAAAATACCTAAACATATTAGCTAGTAGCCCACAAGGTTTTAAACTGTTACACAAAACATTACGAGTCAAAACAGGCAGTATAATGAAAACTATGGAGTTTGTTATAGTATACAAAGAGGGAGAAGAAAGAAGTTCAAAGGAACTTGGCAATATCTCAAATCACACATCATTTTTTTAGCCAGAAAATTTGACATGACTAAAAGGAATAGTCAAATTAATTTGCATCAAACAGAAGAACATACACCAGAATACATGCACTCTAGTTCAGCGTTTATTGAACCCCTACTACACCCAAAAATTTAACCCAAGCGAGGCACTCAGGATTCCATGGCCTCACCATCAAGAACACGTCTAAATAAATTCCTTAGATGGAAAGTTATATTAATTCATTTTGCTGGAGAACAGTTTAGTAGGGTGTTAGCCACTGGCTTGAAAAACAATTTGGAACAGATGAAAGAATGCACCCAATTGGCATGAAATATTCGTTCATTTTGTACTTCTATCTATGTCGAGCCATATAAAACAAGACTACAAGAGGGTACAAATGTGGCACGATTAGACATTACTTGCACGATGGGGTCAAAAGCTTGTATGATTAGATTTAGACAACTCTTGTAATGTAGGGTTCAAGGTAGATTTTGAGCTAGGTCCATAAACAAAAGCAGCTTTAAGAACCACCAGAAAGTTCACCAGGAGTGCGAATTGCATCTCGTCTTATTGTGCCAACTTGCTATCGAACCTGCTCGATGCTGCTTTTCTTTTTTTCCTTTCCAGTCAACATATATTGCATTTCATTTTGAAATTCCAGAAAATGATATGAAGATCAAGAGTAAATGAGTAATCTACATATACAATTCTGTACAGTGTTCAATACTCATCTCCTTTTTGCCACCTAAGACATGAAGCAAAAAGAAGTACAGAAGTGTCAACGGGCACAATGGGATCAAGTTCTTACAAAAAATGCTTCCAAAGATCAAGTTATAATCGAGAAGTCAGTTAATGGATAAGGTTACCAGACGTCCAGACGTCTAAGTAGGATGGAACTCCACTGCTGGTTAAGCGCCAGTCTCTTTGATCCATTCGCACAGCAAGGAGTTCACTTCATCAGGAACTTCATCATGTGGAGCATGACCTGATACATTTCAGTATGAAAAGAAAAAAACAAACATCAGTACTGGTGTAACCCCTAACCCCTGAAGACGTTCATGAATGAGAACTTGCACAGGAGAGAGAGAGAGGTTCACCTGCATCTAGCTCTCTAATATGGATCTTGCTGCAATGCTCTCTAAGCATGGAAACAAATGACTTGGATTTTGTAAGTGGATCTTTCATCCCCTTGTTCCCCAAAAAAAGGCACATAAAGGTAGTATTAGCTTTCCGCATGTCACAGTAACTAAATTAGCTACCGGTATGAATAGACGTCATTTTTTATGATATCAGAAAATACCTGAACAATTAAAAATTTTCCACCAAAAGAATCAAATAAAAAATTGAGAGGAATCGAAAGATTGAAACTGAATATGCTCTCAATAACGGTTGCTGCACCAGGATCATATGACTGAATTTGTCTGTCAAGGAAAAAGAATTGCAGGCTATACTGCATATATTGACGGTTAAGTCTATGATAAATCTACTTTGTGATCTGAGGATACAGCTCTTACTATCTCATCCACAAGTGGCTTGTCAACCCGTTCGGTTCTCTGCACAGGAATTTTTCGGTATTGCTTAGTAACTATGTACTATTTAAATATTTAAGGAAGCAATAACCACATCGTACACGTACTGTAGGATAGTATTCCTTAAGAATGCCTCCTGCTCTTGACCTCAAGAAGAGCAGAAGGAGGCGTGCCTGCAAACTGGAAAGCCATGAAGTCCATCCTTCCTGTTTGTATTTTTCATTCAGTAGCATTGAGTTAATTTGCAGCGGAAGTAATATAGTTCCAGTGCTAAAAATTCGATCCTAAATAGTACAATTTATTTTTGCTGCTGTCAGATTATCATTCCACAAACACTGGTTGATGTAAGCACAAAAGATATGTATCTGAAACATGAAATTGTTAGCCTTATCCAAACCGGATAAAAAAAATTGTTAGACTTGTCTATGCTACTATTCAGAGTTTTAAATGCTTTAATAATTCCAACAAACTAGAATTAACACACACATTGCATTTGAATTATACAACAGTTTTTACAAGAGAGGAGCTAGCCAAAAAGAATTGCTGAGATTTTAGTGTGCATATTTTCACTCGTACTAAGTCAAAAGTAACATGAAAATGTATGAGAAAGAACCCGTGTGAATACAATGCCTCAGACAAATAATAAGATACAATATTTCCTCTCATTTTTTTTATAACAAGCATATAGTATCCACTAACCAGTGCCACTGTTACTAATGCAATATCAGTAAGTCTTTGACTGATGAGTATCAGATAAGATGTACTAGCAAAAATAATTCAAATGTAGAACAGTTTAGTGAATGCTGGTCGCCTTACTTCACTTAATGGAATGAAAGAGTAACTTGGCACAACTGAACCAGCTGTATTCAAAAGGATCAGAGACCTTGCAAGAGAAGGCCATAAGCCGGCAGTAATAGCACAGATATAACCTGACAATATTATGAAGAGATGAATTAATTACTGTTGTTTTGGGTAAAGGATGTGTTGCCCATCACCCCCAGAAATGTCGAAAGATTTATAAATCAAATATACCTCCAATTGAGTTACCAACAAGATGAACAGGCTCCTTCACAACATCAACAATGAAGTCTCTCAGTAATTCCGACCATAGAAGTTCTGAATAGTTGACATTTGGTTTCTCTGATTTCCCGAAGCCAAGAAGGGTAATGGCCCAAACTCGGCATCCCTGATCAGCAATGGCACCTATATTATCACGAAAATGCTGTAGGGAAGCTCCAAAGCCATGCACAAGAAGAACAGAAGGACCCTCATGACCAACAGAGGTATACTGCCAATATAAGTTTCAAAACAATTAAATTAGGAACTTAGTTGCATAGGAAATACAGGAAGAAGAAAACAAGTACATTGAATACATGATACATTAACATAAAACTAAAAAAAATCAAGATAAAAAAAAATGATGTCATCAAAAACAGGGATCTATACCAGCATATTATGTGTTGTGTATATTGATATTTGATAACATTCATACAACAGACTAACAACAATAACTGTGTGTTAAATATATAGAGACACAATGCTAATACCGATATACAGTCCATAGAAAGCAGAACTTTGTCAAGACCTGGCAATCAGATAAAACCAAAACATGGGAACCGGGACATAAGATTTTCTAACTTTCTACAGTAAAAATATGGGCCTGAAAGAAGAGCTGCTGCCCTGCTGGATGGAACTTTTAAATGGTTCAGCTGAAATCCTAGTTAGCTTCAGAAATGCTAATGTGGGATAGAAAAAAGGTTTTATGCTTACCTATCTAGGGTCTGTTTCAGCAACCAGAAGTTGGAAGGATCCAAGTGCAAAGATGAATAGTTCAGAGGATAATACATTGGTCCTTTTTAGTGGTTGACCAAGCCATCACAATTCATTTTAACGACTAACATTGCTGATTGTAATTATATCCTATTCTAAGACTAGTTGCTATTTGATATGATTCCTGTTACATAGATAAGTTATGGTTTCTGATGCAGTAGACGTAGAGAGTGTGGATCTTGAAGTTAACTAATATTACCTGTATAAGATGACCTTTCCATCTCCAGATTCTGACAGGGTAATTTCCTTCAATGCATACTTGGGATTTCAAGGCCAAGAGCCAATACCACTTTCATGTTAAGAAAGACATTGTTAGAGGAAAACAATATCATCGAAAGGAGGAGGAAAAGGTATGGTATTGAAAACAGGACAGTTGTTCTACCAAACAAAAGTACCTCCATTGAACAGATAGCATCTACTGCTGCTGTCACTGTAGGTGTTGAGTATCCAAATGGTGATATAAATCCAGCATTCCGGTCTCTCTCATACTGAATAGTTTCATGGTAAACTCTCCTCTTGGATATAACTCCAAGCTGAAGCGCAGGACCAAACAAAGTGCAAAACGAGGCACCATCTCTGGTTTCAGTTAACCGTACTTTATCGTGCAACCTGAATATGGAATTTAAACAAAGCATGTTATCAGAAATCATTGATGACTGATATGACATCATAGACTGTATTTAATTTAGGAGCTAGGCAGCATTTTCAAATACAAAGTTACAAACAGACCACCTAGTGCTGAATGTGATTAAATTTTAAAAAGAAGTGGTGCCACATACTCTTGCCAATTAGCCTTCCCTGTTCCTTCTAGGTATTTCAGGTATGCAGCTAAAGCATCCAAAGTGATTTCCGTTCCACCTCTAACTTCTGTTGAGCTTTCTGACGCAAACATTGAATTTTGGATTTTCCTCCCTGACATACCATAATATGCAGTGGTATCCTCTCCTCCATCACTGTCACTTGATGCAACACCTGTTTTGACCTTTATCTGGCTGAGAGTCTTTTTAAGAATAGATCTGGCTGATGTGCTCTTGAGAGGAACCCAATTATCCTCTAGCGTTCTACTCTCTTTAAGAAACCCTTTCAGCTCTTCCAGTGTGGGGAGAGAACCTGAACAGGAAATTGTCATAGTATCATAATGCACACACCAAAAATGATCAAGGATATAATCACTAACCAAAAAAAAAAAGAACTGAAAATGCACCTGTCTCTATCTCTATGTTCAGAGCAGGTAAAGACGGGGCAGCAAGAGGTGTGTTCATCGGTATTTTTTCCTTCAAAAATTGATTGTGTGATGTCGACAATTCCCTCAGATTCTGGTGGAATGATTTTAGCATGCCAAACATAATCAGGTTACTAGAGGATAGCAAGAGGGAATGATAACCTGAGATACCAAATTACCTTGTAGTCATACAATGAGGCACTCCAAACCACTATCTCAGGAGGGTTTCCCGATGTGAATGATGCATTAGAGAGAGATGATTCAACACTGGCCAGAACATTGCGCACTCTGTACTCAACTTCCTCTTCTGTGAAAATGAGGCCCGCTTGTAGCTGTTATGCTCCATCAATGCATGCAATCAGGAGATCTGGATATGTTAGATGGCTAGCAGTGAAGGTTTGCATAAACTCTTAAGCTCAATTCTCAACATAAACCTTGCATAGTGACCTCATTAACAAGCTTGAGAACAACATCTTCAGCATTTCCCAAGCCTATGAGAAGATCAGACTCCTGAGACTTCAAAACCATCTTAAGATCTTCCAAAGCAAAAAGTAGCAGTTCCAGCATTTTGTCTGAGTAACCTGCAAAGGATACAAAGGCTAATGTTAATGCCAACTGCCAGTGTGATTACTTACGATTCTTGCACTACATAATACAGATTACAGTATAACTTCGAATGCTGTTACTTGTACATGAATGTTAACACCAGATTCTAATACCCATTTCAACAGCATAACTTGATAAAACACACCCTTGATCTCATCCCTTCCAATTAAAACCTTCATGATCTGACACATACCAGATAGTAAAGGTGCAGGTCTCCTCAAGAAGTTGGGACTGAAAAGCAGTTGTTCTCTCCATTTACTAGCGTCTATTTTAAGGCAAACCATATGTTTCACTTTCATGCTAGAGAATTTCTGAATTAGCGGAACCAGAAAGTATCATCCCACACAACAACCAATCCACAGCTTACACTTTGATTCGGCAGCCGAAAAACCTACGACTTCGGTTTACTGCACATTTCTACAAAACCACGAATCCTGGCATCAAAGTCACTAGATTTTGCACAAACGTAGCAAAAATACACCGATCAAACCTCCACCTAAGCCAGGTTACGGGGCACGTGAGAGACAGTAGACAGTAAACACCAAAGCGCACGCGTCCGATCAATCCACTGCGCGATCCGAAAAGACATTGTATCAAACACATCGCGCACACTTCCCACAGCCCCCGGCATTCGAAAACCAGTGGCTCAGTGAGACAGTGCTGCATGGGGCCAGCAAGTATGCACAACGTACCGGCGAGGATGCGGCGGTCGAAGACGTAGAGCGGCACGACGGGCCGCCGCGGCTCGGCGGCCGCCGCGGCGGCGAGGCCCGGGTGGTCGTCGACGCGGAGGTCATGCTTGAACCACACGACCGCCGCGGGGGCCTTCACGGCACTGGAGGCGACTACGAGTCTCCGGCTCCGGCGGAGGCGGCGGTGGTCGCGCGGGGCGGAGAGGCCGAGGTGGTGGTGGTGGCCGAGGCGGAGTGCGAGGAGAGCCATGGGAGGAGTGCGGCGGCGGCGGCAGCAGCAGCAGCAGCAGCAGCCGCCATAGGTGGGGAGGAGGTGGGCGGGATAAGAAGCGCGGGGCTAGGGCGCCACCATGGCGAAAGTTGTGGCGGAGGACGGCTGCTCGGAGATCTCTGTGGAGGGCCGCGTGCAGGTTTCTGTGGCGGCGGTGCTCCCGCGCCGTGGCCGGTGGGGCTCCCCCGCAACGCAACAGAGCGCAGGACGAAACGCAATGCAGGACTGCGGTTTACTGGGGACGCTAACGAAATCCGCGGGAGAAGACTCCCCACGAGCCATGACCTTTTTTTTCTTCTGAAATTGGCAGGGATTTTAACTGTTCCCGGAGTTATTTGTATCAAAAATCGTGTGAAATAGACGGCCTAATCGATTAGGCGCAAACGAGTCAGTACGATACAAGTAGTCGAAAAGACCAAGATTGAATAAGCTAATGCCAAAATGTCAATGGACACCATATGGCATGCACAGTTGTGTGCATAATCAGTACGATACGATTACACGTTAATACGAGTATATAATTATTTTTTTTTCATCTAGAAAATCTCAAGAATCCATCATTTTTCATCTCCTAAATGAAGGTGGGCTTGGTCTATGTCTATACAAGATAGCTTCATAAATAGCATGCCCACTGTTATCCGGTTATCCCTGGTAATCTTGAATTCTTGAAAGTTACATCACCCAGTGAAAATAGAATTACAAATACGTCTCTACTTCAGCATACAAAAGTTTGTCTGAGGCGTTACCGCATGGAGTCACATGGAGCGGATACCACCGGGCATCGGCAAGGACAAAGGTGGTTTTTGAAAGTAGAAGACAAAGTGTTTGACGTAAAACGAGGTGATATTAACGTGCGATTAATTAAGTTTTAATTATTACAAACTTGAAAAATAGATTTATCTGATATTTTAGCACAACTTTCATATAGAAAATTTTGACACAAAACACAACGTTTAGCAATTTAAAAACGTGCCACGAATATTTGAAACTTTATCTGCTCTCTGTACCAGATTCGAACAGGGCTAAAGAGGTCAGTGTGTGCGGTTACCACCAGGCATCGGCAAGGACAAAGAGGTCAGTGTGTGCACAACAATGTAGCAGCCGTGTGAGTGAACCATCCAGATCACACCAGCTTTGCCGAGTTGTATCAGGACATCAAATAGTCAAGACAATCTCTTGTCTGCAACCATATGTATGGTGTATGTTACGTCGTGAGACAATCAGATGCACCTTGACAGCAGCAGTTGGAATTCAGCCAACGTCTTGTGGGATTCGCATATTTGCCATGAGATGACCTGGTGCTGATCCTTCACTCAGCTGAGTCAGCTCCTGCTGCCAAAACATTCTAGTTTCCATAAAGTACGGAGGACTGACGTCTAACAAAACCCAGATATCATGAACCAAGGTGCACCAAAAGCTTTCGTCAGATTATAAGATCAGCTATGCAGTATCTGGATGCTGCCGTTGTACCTGCAGAAAAGCACAAATGAAATGGCATAAGAAAGGTAAATGATCACTGGATTTAGAGTAGATGTATTTGGAAATTACTACTAGAACTGATGATGGTCCCTAACGAACAAGCATCAGAATTTCAGAATCAACCTTCAAAAAGTACCAAAATAGTGCTAGAACTTAATAGTGCTACATACATTAGGTTTTGCCTGTCCTATGATTCACATTAATATAAGGGCGAAAGCATATAGTTTTCTTGCAACAGGATAGCATACCTTATTGGAAATCAAACAATACCTCCTAACCAGCATATAAACAGATAAAACTCAAATCTCAAATTAGCTGCATATGATGGGGAAAATGGTTGTGCAGCTGTGGTCCACATTTTGCACATCGCCTACTGTTTCCTTTCAAAACTAACAATTATCATGCCCATCCCACATGGTATCATGTCCAGGTACTCCTTGAGTTCATGTTTGAGCGGTGCTTTATTCCTTTCATAATTTCCAACAAAACCACCTCGGCATTATCCTCATCACGACAAACACTCCTGATCACTGAACTCCAGGTCTCAGCATGTGGAGCCATCCCAAGATCAAGCATTCGAGTCATCATCCCTGCAGCCTCATTGACCTTCCCAACTGCACAACACCCCTTAATAACTGAATGGAACATGGAGAAATGTGGTAGAAACCCTTTGCTCACCATATCATCAAGGTATGCCACTGCCTTGTCATATAATCCATTCACACACAACCCATTCACCACCGCAGTATATGTCACCGGATTTGGCGCACGCCCACTCACCCTCATATCTCCGATCACCTTGCAGGCATCCAGTGGCCGTCCCTCGCGGCACATTCCGACGATGACCGTGTTGTAATGTACAATGTCAGGTGAGACCCCACGGCCTCGCATGAGGCACAGCAAGCGGTAAGCCTCTCGAAGCTGCTTCTTGCGGCAGAGGGAGTTGAGCACGGTGGTGTATGCCAGCGGGTCGGCGGGGATGCCCCTATGGAGCATTTCGTCGAGCAGGGTGGCTGCAGTGCGGACCTGGCCCCGGCGGCAGAGTGACTGGATCAGGATGCAGTATGTCTCGGCGTTGGGAGACACATGGAGGGAGCGGAGGCGATGGAAGAGGGAGATTGCCACGGCGAGGTGGCCGGAGCGGGCGGCAGCTTCGATGAGCAGGTTGTGCGAGGCGAGGACGAGCGGCTCGGGGAGGGCAAGGCGGGTTGAGACGTCGCGGAGGAGGTGCAGCGCGCACGCGAAGTAGGAAGTGGAGGAAGAGAGAACGGAGAGGACACGGAGGAGGAGCTGGGGGTGGAGCGGCAACGGGCTGGGGCCGGAGACGAAGAGGGAGTTGAAGGTGGAGAGGAAGAGGTGAGGCTGCCGGCGGAGGCGAAGCGCGGAGAGGAGCATCGGGAGGAGGATCCGCGGGGAGGGCGGCGACGGGAGGCGGTGCAGGAGCGCGAGCGCGTGGGGGAGGTGTTCGCGGTGGCGGGAGAGGCGGAGCACGAGCGCGTGGAGCGTCGACGGGTGGGGCGCGGTGGTCGGGGCGGTGACGGTGACGAGCTCGAGCGCGAGGAGCGGGTCCGTCTGGGAGGTCACGAGCTTGTGCAGCCGCGCCGGCGAGATCGGCGGCGGCGCCGGTGGCGACGGGAGCATCGGCGCGGCTGTGACGGCGTGGGCTCGGCTCGAACTGGCTACGTGGGGAAAGGGAACCGAACGAGGAAGATCATTGTGTTGGGCCGTTGCCTTCGGCCCAATACAAGATAGGCTGGGCCAAAAAGAGCAGCCTAATCGTTAGGAATAAGTTCATCTTAGGTCTCTTAAGTTGTCAACGAATCCGATTTTCGTTCTTCAACCGGAAAACCAGATACAACGGGTCCCTCAACTATCAAAACCGGTGCAAAATAGGTCCCAAGGCGGTTTGGACGGCGGTTTTGGCTGATGTGGCGCCTACGTGGCTAATTTGATTCTGTCTTCATCTGATGTGGCATTGACATTGTCGGTGACATGGGACCGAGGGTGTCGAGATCAAAGGGAAGGGCGGCCACAGTGATCCACGTGGCCCGTTCCTCCGGAGGGGTCGGGCCCGAGGGTGACATGGCGGCTGCCCTCCCGGTTTCCCCCCGGGGTCGGGCCGCTCCGGTTTCTGCCTCGAGGGTTGGGGCGCCCCGACCCCCTGTGGTTTTGGTGTCATGTGCGCTGGTTAGGTGAGCATGGCAGAGCTCACCTAACCGCATTTATGGCGGTTCAGACGAGCGCACTATGCCGCATTTAATGCGGCGTGACGCGTACATGTCCGGTCCGTGACCGGTCACAACGAGTGACCGATCGCAGACCGATCAGATCGCGGGTTAGGTGGCGCCAGGCGGCCTGCAGCACGCCTCGTCCCATCCCGTCGGAATGATGAGAGCCATCTGTCTCTCGTTTCTCAGCCGGAGTTGGCGTGCCAACTCCTGGAGTTGGTATGTCAGCCCCGGTCAGATGCTTTCCCGATTTCGGCGCAGGCGAGACAAGAAAGTCGCCCGCCATTTAATGAAAGTTGAAATGGGCGTCCCCCGGATGGGTCGACTGGCCAAGCAGAGGCGCACTGCGGCGTCCGTCAGAGGCTGCTTCCGGCAGTAGGATAGCCCTAAATGTAAAAGAATGTTTTCTTTCTTAGGCAGCTAGTGGCCCGTGTGGTAGCCCCTTGCCATATAAAAGGAGGCCCAGGCCTAGGAGAGAGGAGAGAGGACTCTGGCCGACTCGGTCTGGGGGCTGGACTCTCTCTGAATCCCATCACACTCTCAGATCTACCAGAACACAGGAGTAGGGTATTACACTTCTTAGCGGCCCGAACCTGTCTAAACCACCTGCGTCCACGTGTTTTTTCTCGCTGAGATCCCACGAATCAGGGGCAAAGAATTTCACCTTGCACCCCCGGCCGAACCGGAAAAGGGGGACCTGCATGGTCTCCCTGTGAGGAGTTTCACCCTCCGTCATTTGGTGAACCAGGTAGGGGGCGCGCGCGTGTTTTTCTGAGCCCCTATCTCCTTTTGTGTGCGCCAAGCCTCGCCAGGTCAGCCCTATGGCCGAAGAGGCAGTGGCGTACGATCCTTCTTTGAGCGCCAGCGGTGATGGCAGGGAGCAGAACCCGCGCCATCGGGTTCGCACCCCGTCGTCCCCCTCCCGCCGGAACCTTGGGCGGGGAAAGGCGCCTGAGGAAGTCGAGGGATCCACGACCTCGCCGCCCGCAAGCGATGGAGGAGGACGGCGAGGCGAAGTGCGTCGTCGCCTCACCTGTGGTGATGGCGGCACGCCCCAGGGCGCGCTCCAGGCTGCGGGCGCGCTCTTGCGTCACTCGCCCGTCGTCCCCGATCCAGAGACCCCAGCCCAACGTTGGCTGGATGACGTGGCCAACCTGGTCATGACGGCGCAGCAGCGCCTAGGCACCGGCAGGCGGTCTTCCGCCACCGGGACCTCTGGCGCTGCCACCGCCGGCTCTACGTCGTCGAGGCGGAGGGCACGACGGGCGACAGCCGACACACGCCGTTCGTCTGCGGTTCCCTCGTCAACGCCTCCGACTCATGAAAATATGCATGGGGGGCCAGACGCCCGGCTCGATATCGAGCGCCGGCGCGACGCTCGTCGCGCTGCCCATGCAACGGAAGGTGCCTCCTCTTCTGGGGCGCCGCTCCGTTCCGGTCACGGGGGCCGGCCCCCCGTGTCCCCGGTTGGTGGTGCCGGCTGTTGTGCCTTCGTGGCGAGCCTTCGGAATATCCGTTGGCCCCCGAGGTTCCGGCCCACCATCACCGAAAAATATGACGGAAGCGTCAACCCCGCTGAGTTTCTCCAGATCTACACGACTGGAATAGAAGCCACGGGGGGTGACGACAGGGTCATGGTGAACTTCTTTCCCATGGCCCTGAAGGGCCAGGCGCGGGGTTGGCTAATGAACCTACCACCCGCGTTGGTTCACTCCTGGGAGGATTTGTGCCAGCAGTTCACCACGAACTTCCAAGGCACGTATCCGCGCCCATGCGAAGAGGCGGACTTGCACGCAGTACAGCGGAGGGACGACAAGTCTCTCCGCTCATACATCCAGCGGTTCTGTCAAGTCCGCAACACCATACCTTGCATCCCCGCACATGCGGTTATCTACGCATTCAGGGAGGGCGTGCGGCACAACCGCATGCTCGAAAAGATCGCCTCCAAGGAGCCCCAGACCACCGCGCAGCTTTTCGAGCTCGCGGACCGTGTGGCTCACAAGGAGGAGGCCTGGACCTGGAACTCCTC
Organism: Oryza officinalis; assembly: GCA_008326285.1. Classification (NCBI taxonomy): domain Eukaryota; kingdom Viridiplantae; phylum Streptophyta; class Magnoliopsida; order Poales; family Poaceae; genus Oryza; species Oryza officinalis. The sequence goes on along the minus strand of BDMV01000009.1, from coordinate 32,798,209 downwards.
CGGCTCTGGAGCGGCGGCTCCGGCTGCCCCCGAGTCCGCCGCTCGTTCAGGGCGGCGGGACAGGAGGAGGAAGAAAAGGTCGACCCGTTCCGATGACGAGGGTCACGTCCTCGCCATCGAGGGCGCTTCGCGGGTCTCCCAAAAGGGGAGGCCCGTGGGCGACAAAAAGAAGGAGGCTGGCGCTCCCGGCAGGGAGCGCCCGGGCGGCAGATGGTGCACCGTGCACAACACCTCCCTCCACGACCTCGCCGATTGCCGCGCGGTCAAAAGCTTGGCCGAGCGAACGAGGAAGTGGGAGGAGGAGAGGAGGCAGGAACGCCATGAGGGCAAAGCCCCGGCGACTCCCACCGGCAACCGGCGAAGTGAGGCCAAGCAGAAGGCCCCCGCTGAGGACGTCGACGATGGCGACGATAACCTGGGCTTTCAGGAGCCCGAGGCCACCGTCGCCACCGTTGATGGGGGAGCGTGCGCTCACGCTTCTCGCCGGAGCCTCAAGGCCATGAAGCGAGAGCTTTTGGCCGCGGTCCCTACCCATGAGGCGACGCGACGGGCATGTTGGTCGGAGGTCACCCTTACCTTTGACTGGACCGACCACCCGCCATGCGTTGCCCGGGGAGGACAAATCGCGATGGTGGTCTCCCCCACCGTCTGCAATGTGAAGTTGGGGCGCGTCCTGATAGACGGTGGCGCAGCTCTCAACATCCTCTCCCCCGCGGCTTTTGATGCTATCAAGGCCCCGGGGATGGAGCTCCGGCCATCCCAGCCGATCATCGGCGTCACGCCAGGGCACACCTGGCCGCTAGGTCACATCGACCTCCCGGTCACCTTCGGTGGTCCCACCAACTTCCGCACCGAGCGGGTGGACTTTGATGTGGCGGACCTCAATCTGCCCTACAACGCGGTCCTGGGAAGGCCAGCGTTGGCGAAGTTCATGGCGGCCACCCACTACGCCTATCTCCAGATGAAGATGCCGGGCCCAAGTGGCCCCATCACCGTCCACGGCGACCTCAAAGTCGCGCTCGCTTGTATGGAGCAGCGCGCGGACCGCCTCGCCGCGGTGTCCAAGCCCGCGGGCGGCGACGAGAGGCTCAGCGCCTCCACCTCGCCCGCCCCGAGGCAGCGGATGGCCTCAGGCGACGAGGTCCCGGTGAAGGAGGTCACCCTGGGCGACGGCCCGTCCAAGACCACCCGGATTGGTGGTCTCTTGGACGACAAATAGGAAAACGCGCTCGTCTCCTTCCTACGGGCAAACGCCGACGTCTTCGCGTGGAGACCGGCGAACATGCCCGGGGCCCCCAGGGAGGTGATTGAGCACCGTCTCGCCGTGCGGCCAGACGCAAGGCCCGTCCGGCAGAAGGTGCGGCGGCAGGCCCCGGAGCGCCAAGCCTTCATCCGTGAAGAAGTGGCGCGGCTTTTGGAGGCCGGATTCATCCATGAGGTCATCCATCCGGAGTGGCTCGCGAACTCGGTCGTCGTCCCCAAGGCGAACGGTAAGCTCCGGATGTGCATCGACTACACCGACCTCAACAAGGCATGTCTTAAAGACCCTTATCCCCTGCCACGCATAGATCAAATTGTCGACTCCACCGCGGGGTGCGACCTTTTGTGTTTTCTAGATGCATACTCAGGATATCATCAGTTTTGCATGGCTAGGGAGGATGAGAAAAAAACTGCATTCATTACCCCTGTAGGAACTTATTGTTATACAACCATGCCCTTCGGGTTAAAGAATGCAGGTCCTACTTTTCAGCGTACTACTCGTATTTCTTCGGGTAGTTAGATAGGACGCAATGTTGAGGCCTACGTCGATGACTTGGTTGTGAAAACACGCAACGAAGAGACCTTGCTCTCGGATTTAGCGGAGACTTTCGAAAGTCTCCGCTCCGCCCGCATAAAACTGAACCCCAAAAAGTGTGTGTTCGGTGTGCCTGCGGGCAAGCTTCTCGGGTTCTTGATCTCTACCCGAGGCATCGAGGCCAACCCCGAGAAGGTACGAGCTATAGAGCGGATGCGCCCCCCCAGCAAGCTTAAGGACGTGCAATGCGTCACCGGATGCATGGCTGCCTTAAGCCGATTCATATCGAGGCTGGGAGAGAAGGCGCTGCCCTTATTTAAGCTCCTTAAGCGCTCCGGGCCATTTACCTGGACGGAGAAGGCTGAGCAGGCCCTCACCCAGTTGAAGGCATACCTCAGTTCCCCCCCAGATCCTGGTCGCCCCGGAGCCAGATGAGCCGTTGCTACTCTACTTGGCGGCAACCCCGCAGGTAGTCAGCGCGACGTTGGTTGTGGAGCGCGACGAGGACAGCCCTCGGCCTGCGCGCCCCACCCTGTGTCGACAGGACCCAGGATAGAGAAGGGAGGAGAGGCCCCCGAGCCGGACGGCAGCCTAAGGCCCCTGACGACCGGATGTGGCCCTCTGCCCACTCGTCCGACGGCGTCGGACGCCCCCGACCCCCAGGAAGGCCCTGGGGCCACCGCGGGAAGGCCGCGCCCGATGCCCTCCGACCCCAAGGTCATCGGCACAGAAGCCGAGTGGGCCCGGCAAGGCCCCTCGGATGACGAGCGCCCCAGGAACGGTGCCCTCAACGAAGAGGACAGGCCCCGCCGAAAGGTGCAGCGGCCCGTCTACTTCGTTAGTGAGGCGCCGCGGGACGCCAAGACCCGATACCCTCAGGCCCAGAAGATGCTCTACGCGATTCTGATGGCCTCGAGGAAGCTGCGCCATTATTTCCAGGCGCATCGGGTCACGGTGGTCACGTCCTACCCCCTCGGCCAAATCTTGCGCAACCGAGAGGGTACTGGACGGGTGGTAAAATGGGCGATCGAACTCTCCGAATTTGACTTGCGCTTTGAACCACGCCACGCGATCAAGAGCCAGGCCCTCGCCGACTTAGTGGCAGAGTGGACCCCTGCTCTCGAGCCCGATCTCGAACTCTCCGCCCCCGAGGCCAACACGAGCCCCTCGCAGCTGCCTCACGCCACCTACTGGGTGATGCAGTTCGACGGCTCCCTAGCCCTTCAGGGCGCCGGCGAGGGGGTCACCTTGACCTCGCCGAGCGGAGACGTCCTCAGATACTTGGTTCGCCTAGATTTCCGGGCAACCAACAATATGGCGGAGTACGAGGGACTCCTTGCGGGACTCAGAGTGGCGGCCGGAATGGGGATCCGCCGCCTCCTGGTTCTAGGCGACTCCCAGTTGGTCGTTAGCCAGGTCTCCAAGGAGTACCGGTGCTCCGACCCGCAGGTGGACGCCTACGTCCGCGAGGTGCGGCGTATGGAGCGCCATTTCGACGGGTTAGAACTTCGGCACGTGCCCAGGCGGGATAACGCGGTCGCCGACGAACTCTTGAGGCTCGCTTCATCGCGAGCCCCGACCCCACCGGGCGCCTTTGAAGAAAGGCTGGCCCAGCCGTCGGCGCGACCCGACCCCCTAGGGGAGACGGACGCGCCTGCACGGCCCCCGAGGCCTGTCGGAGTCCAGGCCTCGGGACCCGGGGGGGCCGAGTCCGGCCCCCCAAGATTGATCGCCTGGATGACTGAGATCTAGGCGTTCCTCAAAGATCAGACTCTACCCGAGGACCGCGAAGGGAGTGAACGCGTCAGTCGCATCTCCAAGCGCTATGTGCTGGTGGAAGGGACCCTCTATCGGCGCGGGGCCAACGGAGTCCTCCTGAAGTGCATTCCTCGGGAACAGGGCGTCGAGCTTCTTGTCGATGTCCATGAAGGCGAGTGTGGAGCCCACTCCACCTCGCGCACCTTGGTCGGCAAGGCCTTTCGCCAGGGTTTCTATTGGCCGACAGCGCTCCACGACGTAGCGGACCTGGTCCGATGATGCAAGGCATGCCAGTTTCACGCCAAGCAAACGCATCAGCCGGCTCAGGCCCTGCAGGCAATACCTCTTTCATGGCCATTTGCTGTCTGGGGGCTGGACATCCTGGGTCCCTTCAGGAAGGCCCCGGGCGGGTTCGAGTATCTGTATGTCGCGATCGACAAGTTCACTAAGTGGCCCGAGGCTTATCCGGTCATCAAGATCGAGAAGCACTCGACGCTAAAATTCATCAGGGGCATCACTGCTCGGTTTGGGGTGCCTAACCGTATCATTACGGACAATGGCACCCAGTTCACTAGTGAGCTCTTCGGCAACTACTGCGAAGACATGGGCATCAAGCTCTGTTTCGCCTCACCCGCCCACCCCAAAAGCAACGGTCAGGTGGTGCGCGCCAACGCGGAAATCCTCAAGGGCCTCAAGACCAAGACCTTCAACATCCTCAAGAAGCATGGCGACTCGTGGATCGAGGAGCTGCCAGCGGTGCTCTGGGCGAACCGAACCACTCCAAGCCGGGCGACAGGGGAAACGCCTTTCTTTCTCGTCTACGGCGCGGAGGCGGTCCTCCCATCTGAGCTCACCCTGAGGTCCCCTCGGGCCACCATGTATTGCGAGGCTGATCAAGATCAGCTTCACCGAGACGACCTCGACTACCTGGAAGAGCGAAGGCGGCGCACGGCCCTCCGAGCCGCACGCTACCAGCAAAGCCTGTGGCGCTACCATCAGCGCCATGTTCGGGCCCGATCACTCTGCGTCGACGATCTCGTCCTACGCCACGTCCAAATGCGTGCTGGACTGAGCAAACTCTCACCAATGTGGGAGGGTCCGTATCGAGTGATCGGTGTCCCCCGGCCGGGCTCGGTTCGATTAGCCACGGGCGACGGCACAGAGCTGCCTAACCCGTGGAACATCGAGCATCTTCACCGCTTCTATGCATAAGGGGGTCGGGTGTCGTACCTCGGGCTCAGGCCAACCCCGCGCCCCCCCTCGGGCACGCAGGGTTGGCCGGGGGCTCCCACATGCACATACTTGTTTATTTCTTTCCTAGCATTTCAATAACAAGCATTTTCAATTTCCTAAGTACCGCGCCTGTGTTATCGTTTCCTTTTGAAAAGTCTTGACTTGAGTTAGTCTGCTCGTGCTCGACCTTGCCCTCGGCAGCCCGGGTCGTCTAAAACCGCCAAACGGGGCCCAGAACCGAGCCGTGCCCCGGGGCGCGGTGAACTCGGGGGGGGGGGGGGGAAATCGGCAATGGCCCACAATCGGGTCCCCACAACCCTCGGTCACCGCGCTCCTGGCCTGGCCAGTCTCGACATGCGGATCTCCCCAGGCACTAGCTCCGACCCGCGCCACTTGAGGCAGGGGCCCGAGCATGAGCCCTCGCTCAAGCCAAGATACAAAAGGATCGCGACACAGACCATCCTTATCGCGCGCATATAGCAAGCATAGCTAACATAGAAATTAAAATCTTGTTTGATTGCAGATAAAATAAAGCTAGTGTATACAAGCATTGGCTCAAAGGCCTCAGAAGATGAAGGAATAAAAAAAATTTAAGATACGTGGGGGCCCGGGGGCTCACTCCGACGCGCCCGGGTCGCCGACCTCGCCATCGCTGTCGTCGTCGGCACCATCGTCGCCGTCCTCCTCCTCGTCGGAGTTGAGGGAGAAGACGAGCCGAGGGGCCGTCCCCTCGAAGCCATGGACAATTTGATCGGCGGCATCCCGGACTTGGTCGCGCGCGTTGTCCTCGGTTCCGGAAGGGAATTCTTCCCGCGCCGTCCACTGGGAGAAGTCGGGTTCCCAGGCTTGGTAGCTCGCCAGCACGAGCTCCACCGCCCCCTGGGCGAGGTCCCTTGAGGAAGACTTAACCGTCTCCTCGATCTCCTCGGGGAGCCTTTCAAGGTCCGAGAGGCGCTGGGCGAGGCCCCCTTGGTTGGCGGCGTACTTTGCGTACCGCCCGCTCCAGATGCCCGCCTGACGCCCGGCGCGATCGAGGTAGGAGACGGCGTCCCGAAGCATGCCGGGCCCCACCTCGTTCGACAGCCAGAGGGCCTCAACCTCCCCGGCGGACAAGTGCAGGGCGCCCTGCAGCTCGGCGATGGTGTCCTCGGCGGCTGCGAGGTGGGCGGCCAGATCGCCGTGGCCTGCGGCCGCCCCGCCGCTGCGCGCCTGCGCGTCCAGCTCCCTCGCCCACACCTCGAGTTCAGAGGCCCGCTGGGTTCAGCGCGTCCCTCTCGGCGCGGGAGCTCTCCAGAATGCGACGCGCCTGCTCCTCCCGTGCCGCCTTGCGGAGGAGCAAGCTGTCCGCCAGCCGCTGCGCCGCGGCCCTCGGCCTCCTCGAGGGCTCGCCCCCCGCTCGGCGAGCGCATCTTCACGGAGGCGGAGTGCGGATTCATGCTCGGCGGAGGCAGCCTCGTGCGCCGCCAGCGTCGCCTCCCGTGTGGCGGCGGTGGTCTCGCGTGCCGCCAAAGCCGCCTCCTTCGCGTCCAGGGCGCGGGCGCGCTCCTCCGGCGCCTCCAGCTCCCGGGCGCGGAGGTCAAGGGCCTCGGCCCGCCGGCGCACGGTGGCCTCTTGCGTGAGCAAGCGCGAGGCCCGTCCCCCGAGCGTAGCAAGGCTCTCCTCCAGCGCCATAGTTCGGGTCTCTAGGGCCTCCTCGCGCTGGCGGGTCGCCGCCTCGATCTCCGCCGCCCGCCGCTCCCGGGCGGCGGCGGCGTCGAGCTTCTCCTCTAGCTCCGCCATCCGGCTCCCGTATTGAAGACGGAGGTCGTCCCGTGCCCCCGTCGAACACGGCGGTGGCGATGAGGGCGGTCTCTCGCTCCTCCTCCACTTCCCGGGGCGATTTCCGCCAGGGTGCTGCGACGAGCCTCGAGCTGCGAGGTGTGCAGGCTGCGCGACTTTACGGCCGGCCTCCACCATGGCCTCCACGGAAGGGCCGTCCCTCCTCGACGCGCGCCCACGCCGCGTCGATTTCCGCCCGCTCCACCTGTAGGGCCTGCATTTGGGCGCTTAACCCGTCTAGCATCGTGCTGTTGGCGCGTGACCAAGGCCTGTAGGAGGGGCTTCCGCGCTCAGCGGGACGACGGAAGAAAGGGGGAAAGGCCACCTCCAGTGGTGGTGAAGTCCGGCTCGGCTCGCCGGTCGGATTTGCTGGCCTCGGGGGTCTTTCCCGAGACCGGCTCATCCTCAGCGCCGCTCGGGGCATCGGGCCCGGGGTGCGCCCCCTCGGCGTCGTCACGGGTGGCCTCGGTGGCGGCCTCCGCCTCGGGCGGCAGTCGGGTTCGGGGACCTGGGTGGTAGCCTCGGCTGCCGGCGCTCCGTGCGCGCGCGCCGCCTCGGCCTCTGTCACACCCTGAGGTTCTCCCAAATCGTAAAAATTAAATTTAATAATTTATCTGAGAAATTGTTGAATTAAATCTGGAGAAAAACCCAATTAAATAATGCATTAAAGAAGTGGAAATGGCAAGGTGGAATTTTTCTTGAGTTCCCCATGTCAAAATACATTAACAGGATTTTTAGTGGAATTTTCAGAGCCCTAAAAATAATTTTAACAATTAAAAACCCTCAAGCGCAATAAATAAATCCCTGGGAAAATCCTTTTTTCCTTTTCTTTTTCTTTTTCCTCTTCTCGGGCCGTCGGCCCATTTTCCCCTCCGGCCCAAGCCGCTGCCGCGCGCTCCTCTTTCCCTCCCGGACCGGCCCAGCCGGCCCAGGCCGTTTCCCCCTCCCGGCCCCGGGCCGCCTCTTCCCCCCCCGGCCCAAGGCCGCCGCGCCTTCCCGCGCCCCTCTCCTTCCCGGGCCGGCCCGAGGCCGTGGCCCGAGCCGCCCGGAAGTCTGCCGCGCCTCCCTCGCGCCGCGCCCGCTGACGCGTGGGCCCGCCCGCGGCCGAGTCCGCCTCCGACACGGCCGGCCGCCGCGCCGCCCGCGCCGCCGCGTTTCCCGGCGGGACTCCCGCCACGCGCCCTATTTATTTTCCCCCCCCGAGGCCGCCGCCCCTCGTTTTCCCCGCGCCGCCGCCGCCCTAACCCTAGCCGTGAGCGCCGCCGTCGCCGAAGCCGCGCCGCCGTCTTTTTCCGCCGTCGGTAAGCGCCGCCGCCGCCCTTCTTTTTCCCTCTCCGCCGCTCCCGTGCGCGCGCGCTCGCTCCGCCGCTCGGCTGTCGCCCGCGGGGTCGTCGCGTCGCTCCGCCGCCGTCGCGAGCCGCTGCTCCGTCGCCTCCCGTGCGCCGCCGCCGCGAGCCGCCGCCCCGCCGCCGCCCGCGCCGCTCGGCCCCAAACCCTAGCCGCCGCCGCGCGCCTCAGCCGTCGGATCGGCCACTCGGGCCGATCTCGGCCGCCCGCTCCCGCCCCGCGTGGCCGCCACGTGGGCGCCGCGTGGCTGCCGCGTCGGCGCCACGTGTGCGCCACGTGGAGCGCAGCCGCCGCCGCCGCGGTTGACGTCAGCCCTAGCTGCTGACGTCAGCCCTAGCCGCTGACGTCAGCAGTGACGCCAGCCCTACGGGTTTATTGCGCAATAATTAATTAAGGATTTTCTGTTTTAGTAAAAACACAGATAACTTCAAAAATTCATAACTAATTCATCCGGACTCCGTTTTAGTTCGTTCAAGTCTCAGAAAATTCATAAAAATGCAGAGAATCCATTAAAAATAGTTTTGTTCTTTGTTTCAGTAGACTTATAGCATGTATTGTTGTTTGCTTTGTTTGTCGTGTAGATTCCGGTAATTCCGATTCTCCGGTTTACTTCGAAGTCGTTGCCGAAGTCGACCCAGCGCAAGAGCAAGGCAAGTCATACTTATTCATTTGATCATGTTGTACCTAAATTGCGAAACAGTCTTATTTTTCCCTAAAATACTGCATCGTTTTATAATGTCATCTATGGGATAGTTTACCTATTGTACTCAGCCTTATATTACAATTACCTTATTCCTTTGATAGCTTGGAGAAATAATCTGAATAGTTGCTACAATAGAACTTGCTTAGCCCTGCTTAGAAACATTAGCTCACAATTGGGTTGTTTAAAGCTTCATTAATACTTAATGATGGTTATTTCATGTTGGCTCGCGATGGTTAATCGTGGGGGATTTAACTAAATGTTTCAACTAAAATATTGATTAATGGTGGGTTGTGAGCACATGGTTTTGATGGTCGTGCTCATGACAATTAAGGACCGGTTCGCGGGAAACCCTGGAAGAAGAACAGTGCGTACCACAAGCCAGCGTGGGCAACGGCTGGACTTGAAGTGTAGCTTTCCTCTAGCCGACGTACATTGGTTAGGGTGAGCGTGATGGAGTTTGGATGGGCCCGGCGAGGGTCTATGCGGCTACCGGATTCACCAAGGCTCGAGGGGGGGCTGCCCACTGCCTTTTAAGGAGTGGGGGTGAAACCCGAGGTGGTACGATTGGTTAGAGGGGGTTATGCGAAGGGTCCTGTCACAGCTCCTTTTCCGGTATACCGTGGTGGTATGTCGGCGCACAGTAATGTGTTGTAGGACTGTGTCTTGTGGGTACAGATGTACACATCTGATCAGAGTAAAACTATTCGAATAGCCGTGCCCGCGGTTATGGGCGATCAACCAGATTCACCGTGATTAGTTGAACTCTTTAATAATTTGACTTAATGGAAATGGTTTAGTTCAGGTGGATGGTTGGGCCTGTCGCAACGTGGTGTAGCGTTGGACAGTGATGGTTTAATTATGACTAATTAATTCAACTGTTTTACTGTTTTCAACTATTGTTTTTAAATGCGTATTTTATGCAAAATAACCATTGCAGCTCTCCTTTGTTATTACTTGCATCATTATTTTCCTTTCCAGTATGACTTGTTGAGTACAGTGGGTAGTACTCAGTCTTGCTTTATTTTTCCCCACACCAGAGTTGGAGGTTGTTTCAGAGGAAGACTTTTCAGAAGGGTAGGCTTGTTGCTACCGTCGAGGAATGCCTGTGGTTTGGAGTCGCTACGTTGCGAGTGTTTAGTTTATTAGAATAGTTGTTTCCTTTTTCCGCTGCAGTTTTGTAAGAGATTTTTATTGTTTTGTAAGACGTGGATCTGTATGGCAACTTTGTCATTTGTGTACCCTGGCTGGTCCTGGACAGGGATTTTAATACACAATTTGCTTTGGAAATTCTGGTAGTGAATTTCTGGGCGTGACAGCAGCGCGTCGTCCGGCTCCAGCACGCCCGCGGCGGCCAGTGACTCGAACAGCGGCGCCATGCGATCGAACTTGACGACGTCGAGGGCGTCGGAGGAGAGATCAACCTTGGTGAAGTCGTCAAGATCAGGGTGGGAGAGGAGGAAGAGCTTGTGGGCCAGCACCAAGTGTCGCTCCTGCTTCGCCTCCTCTCCGCCGGCATCGATGCCGTTCTCGTCGGAGTTGGGGAGTCGCGATTAGGTCGGCTTGAGACGAGACGAGACGAGACAAGGTTGGGGTTGGGTACTTGGGTTGGGTGGGCACGCCGGTCCTTCTACTCGTCGGCATCCACGACAACGGATGTGGAGGAGGCTGGCGAGCGGCACGCCGACGAGGTGGGTGAAGCGGTGGAGGACCGTGGCGCCGGGCGCTCTCTCTTCCTCGGTTACGATGCAGGGGCTGGGACAGAGGCGAGGGCGATGGGAGGGGGAGAGCGTGAAGTAGAGGAGGTCACCGGACGCAAGCCCAAGGTCCGGGAGGGTAGCGGAGGGGTCGGGCCGGTTGAGGGTGAGGCGCACTGACTCGACTGGCACGGGCTGCGCCGTGGACAGCTTGGTGGCAAGGAAGGCCTTGACATTGGACAGCGTGGTCGTGTCCGGCAGCTGTACGCGATGGGTCTCGACGTCGGCGCCGCTGTGCTGGTCCATGGATCGCAAGGCGCTGAGGACCAAGCAGGGCGCGCAGAATGAGGAGTCGGCGACGGCGGGGCCAAGGTCATGCAGCTCCTCTCCCGGCGGTCGCTGCGCGCCGCTCCCTCCTCTCCCACCGACCGCCGCGTGTTGCTGCCTCTCCGTCGCACCTGGAGAGAGATGAAGAGAGGGGAAATAGGGAGAGAGGAGGAAGAAGAGGAGGGGTGAGAATGACATGTGGGGTCCACGTGGGTCCCACCATTTTTTATTAATTTTTTTGGTGTAACTGACATGTGGGGTCACAATTTTTATTATTTTCCAAATCAAATTGCCACGTAAGCGCCATGTCAATACCACGTCAGATGAAGACCGAGTCAAATTAGTCACGTAGGCCGTCAGCCAAAACCGTCGTCCAAACCGCTTTGGGACCTATTTTGCACCAGTTTTGATAGTTGAGGGACCCGTTGTATTTGGTTTTTCGGTTAAAGGATGAAAATCGGATTCGTTGACAACTTAAGGGACCTCAGATGGACTTATTCCTAATCGTTATGATACTTGTCGTCTCGGGCCATTCATTATTGGGCCGTGGAATATGATGTCTTGAATTCTTCGGCGACCTCACGCTTCAACCCAACTACCCAAAGTATGGAGAGTTGGAGAGAACATGGGAGTGATGCTGGCTTCAAATAGTTTCAAAACACCCATTTGAACAAAATTTGTGTTTGTTCAGGAGATAGCGTACAAGTGAGAGTTAGTAATATCTTTTTCAAGATATCTTATATCTGAATTTGATGATTGATCACATTAGAAAATCAGCTAGAGCGGTACATGTCCTCCATTTCCATACACCTATAACTAGGTGAAACCCCGCGCGTTGCTGCGGAAGTTTAGTATGATAACAATAAATAGAAATAATGTGTAAGATAACTATATGACATAAGTTTATATAAGTTGATGTGGTTTATGATAATTTAAATAGTATATAAAATGATGATTCAAATGTAAAAGTAAGGTGACGTGGCTTTATGAGAGAAGAAAAGGAGGGAGATAATTTGAATTATAGATTAATCATCTAAGGGTAAACACAATTGAGGTGATATGACTTAACAAAAAAAGAAAGAACATAATTTGAACCATAGATTAATTATCTAAGGGCTAAAAATAATTGACGTAATATGGCTTAATAAGAGAAGAGAGAAATAACATTAACTAAATGAGGATAAACTATATAGGTATATAGGATATTATCAAAAATGATGGAGATATATATTGAAATATTATGTGAATTATGTAGGATGATGATTTTACATGCTTGCATTAAAAAGCTCTAAAATTTAATAAATTATAGAATTATAGATAATATAACATACTTGCATGATGTTTAAGATGTAATAAATATTAGTGGATGATGATGTGACATTTTTGTATGTTAAGTTTTAGAATTTGTATGTTGAGTTTTAGAATTTAGTGGATTGTAACTTTATAGTAAGATAGGATACACTGACTGCATTAATTATTATACAGGAGCTTTCTTGTATAATCGTATCATCAAACTGTGACAGTCATTGAATTGAAGTGTTTATAAAATATCAATCGTTTGAACAATAAGGGATTTCTAAGTTATAATAGCCTATGGCGACTAGTGCGGGAGAGAGGGGATCCTGATAAAGCTTGAACTCTACTCTATACGCTCATGGCTTTGGTTAGCCCGATCTTTCGATGAGTTGTGATAACTACGATTTAGAAGAAACGTTGATGACCCAACTACAACCGTACAAGACGTTATTGTGTTGTATCTTGGCGACCGATACATCTCTCCGTGGGTTGTTGATGTTGCCGGTGCAGATGAACCTTATTCCTGTAAGCAAATCAAAGAAACAAGTAAGAACAAGATAAAAAGCAATCTCATATTGAAAATAGAAATTGAATACACATGATAAGTTGGGGTTTTGAAGACGGGTAATTAGGTGGTCTAGTCGACACATATAACTACAAAGTAAAATAGCAATGGCTAAAACTTTAATCTAACAAAACCCGAGAAACCCTGAAGGAGTACCTAGCTATTTAAGGAGGTGAGAGGATGACCAAGAGGTTCCTAGGATCATGCTCCACCAAGTTAGGGTGCACCTCACATGGACCCCACCTGAGCCAGGTCTCAGATAAAGTTACAAGCTCATAGGCCTATTATAGGTGACGTGGCACCTTATTTCTTTAATTGCGGATGACTGAGATGGAATTTTGAGATGAGTCTAGATCCATTAGAAAGAGGACTTCAAGAGTTTTCCATCAAGTACTCATGGGCCCAAAACAGAACTCGTATGCATATTTGACAACCGTTTGAAGTCAGCACGGTAGCAAGTGGCTGAATTAGATTCCAGAACTTTGACACCTTGATCTTGATGTCTTCCGGTTGACCAATATGAGCAATGGTTGTATCAAAAGTAGTCATGGTCACATCAGATCCATTCTTCTTCCTTATCCTCTCCCTCTCCCACTCAACTGTGAGGATGGAATTGGAGCTTGCGGGATGTCTAGATCCTACTTGATAGCCGGCTGGCGGCGAGGTGTTGGCATGGTGGCTGCACGTCGAAGGTGTACAATTGGTGATGGCTATTGTTTTTGCCAGGCGACCTCGAACAGGAGGGAAGAAAGATTATAAGCGTAAGCCCAGCCTCTTTGGGCTAGCAACAGCGACGCTTGCGGTGGTCTCTTTTTCTCTTGGGGCGTTGTTGCGTGAACTTTCATGTCCTCCTTAATGGATTTCTTCAGGCGAAAACCATATCCTGGCATCCCAGGATGGACGGCGGTGGCACTCTTGGTGTCACATCCTTCTTGGAGGCACCATTTGGAAGATCTATTTCCTTACAGATGTCGTGTTCCTGTTTTAATCTTTAGTGGGATGTCGTGTTCCTGTTTTGAACTTTAGTGGCAGGATCTGGTTATAGATGCGTGACGTGGTGTGGCTGTTTCTTTTCTCTTTTTTTATGGCTATAGCCTCATAGGGCTATAGGCATGTTTTTTTACTGCTTTACCAATACAAAACGTCAAACTAGCTTATGGAGTTATTTTAAAAAATAGCCCAGAACAACACACTACTAATCATAACTGATGAGTGATCCCAGTGACAGATCTATAAGGACGACGAGAGGTCTTGAGCCTTCATCACTACTAACATTGTAACCATGAAAGCCCTCCTTAAATCTTCATTGTAGCTTTGTATAGTTTTCTTAGCCTCTCCTCTTAGTTTTTTCTGGATCTCCCTTTAGTGACCGTGAAATGATTATGCCCCATCGATTACCCATGTTCCTTAATAAGCCAAAATGGCTTATTAGTGAATAAAAATTAATTTATAGGTAAAACTTTTATATATTTATTTATAGCGACTTAAAAACCAACGTTAAAAAAATACGTTGAAAATATCTTAAAATCAAATTCAAAAATTTAAATTTTAACGTTTATTTTGATTTATTAGGTCAACCGATGAGTCTCAGTATTTTCCATAACCACCCGCATGATATGTTAAGAAAGTAGGTAAATTCATGTTTAATTTAATCCATAAAATAAAGAGAAATATTATAACATCATATATGTGCTTGTTCAACCAAAACATCATCATCATCATGAATATTATCAGCAAGATATGACACGAGTTGATGCTCAAATAAAACATGAGAATGGTATTGTACGCACTAGCCAGCAAGATTGTAATTTTGACAATGAAATTAACAAGTTGCTTGAAGAGATTATACCCGCCGGAAGCACCCGAAGAGGACATGGTGGTTTACTCGATGCAGTGTCGAAAGGAGGCTGTGAAGATCCTCACCAACGCAGAATTGCGCTGCCACCAGAAGGGTTCGAAGCGAGTAGTCGTGCCGCCGATGGACACTCCCTAAAAACGTGATTGCCGCCCTTCACCCGAGCAGGTGAACTCAGTGGACGGAGACGTTCCGGAGGCCTACTCTTCCATCTCGTGTGCGCGCAGGAGATGGAACGGGAAGAACTCGATTGCTACAGGATCTGTGGTATTCAACTGAGAAGAGTGGAGTTACAGGAGGTGAAGGGAGACGAGCGGTCTCGGCGCCAGGAGTAGGAGGAGACGGAGAGACTGGGAAATGAAAAAACAGGAGAAAACTCCCAGCCATCAATGAAAATTGAGTGACAAAAATAAACCCTCCTCCGCCCGCTCGCCTGCCTCGCCAAGTCACGGTCCGGCCCGGCCGGCGGCGCACGCCTGCCTGCCTCGCCTCGCCACGCCACGGCCACGGCCACGGCCCGGCCCGACCCGGTGGCACACCACCGTCCTTTTCTCAACTTCTCAATATAGAGGGATAGAATCCAACTATATAAGTTGAGTCAATCCGCCGTTAAATTCCCATACGGTACTAAACCATTTATTGTGCATTATTCGGGCCATAGAGTTTTATTAGATTTATTTAATGGGCCAAGCCCATATCATATCTAACAATCCCCACCAAACTCTAGGGTTCGATGCAAATAAGTCTCAAAACCACATTCCTTTTATATATCAGTGTTTCGATGGGGACTGTTAAGTTGAACATCCATCTAGAGTAATAGCTAAACTCAACCACAACTGAACAATGGACTAAGCCTTGAATTGACAGTTTTGTGTGAGAGGAGTTTCACTAGAACCCTTAACTGATACTAGGCTGCAAAGAGCATCCCTCTGTTTGAAGCATATAAGTCGTACTTCTTGGCCTTTTCATGAGTGTCTAGAGATTACCCACATCTCATAGATTGTGACTAACAATCGAACTCATATAGGTGTGTTCCTTATAGGATGTCCTGTAGGACAACATCCTTACTTAACCAAGCCACTCGGATCACATTAAGAATTTAATCAACCTCCCTTACAGTATTGGAGAGACGATGCATCTCAAATGAGCTAGACTTTATTCTAAGGAGTCTCTCCCTCAATCATCCACTAGCTTGTTTCACCATCCTAATTCACAGGATCTCCGATCACATAGGACAGGTTACCACTATGGATTGACTTTAAGTGGGTCTCAAGCCCAGCTTCCTTGATGCACCTTCTATCACATTACGTGACAGACCCTTAGTAAACTGATCTGCCAGGTTTTTTGATGTATGGACATAGTCCAATGAAATTACTCTGGAGTTTCTCAATTTCCTGACAGTGTTCAGACGCCTTTTCACATGCCTTGTAGACTTCATGTTGTCCTTAGAACTGTTCACCTTTGTTATCACAGTTTGATTGTCACAGTTCATAGAAATAGCTGGTATCGGGTTTTCCACTACCGGTAAATCCATAAGGAGTTCACGAAGCCACTTGGCCTTAGTGCCAACGGTATCCAATGCTGTCAGTTCTGCTTCCATTGTAGACTTCGTTAAGATAGTCTGCTTGCAAGACTTCCAGGAAACAGCACCACCTCCAAGCAAGAACGCGTATCCGCTCGTGGCGTATAGCTCATCAGCATCAGAAATCTAGTTAGCATCACAATAACCCTCCAGTACCCTTGGATACCCGGTAAAGTGAATGCCATAGCTAATTGTACCTTTCAGATAGCGCAGTACTCTCTCAAGAGCACTCCAATGAATATCTCCTGGGTTTGACACAAACCGGCTTAGTTTGCTTACACCAAACGAGATGTCAGGTCTTGTGGCGCTAGCCAAGTACATAAGAGAGCCAATTATCTGAGAATATCTCAACTAATCTGTCACGCCCGGAAATTTTCCCAAATTTCCAGACCATTTTGTGTATTAATTCCCTGTCCAGGCATCAACCAGGGTACACAAAACGACAAATCAATAAACAGACCCAAACGTAAATAAAGCGATAAATACTTACAACAGAGGCACTTAGTCCTCACACCGAAAAGAAAACAGCAGCGGAAAGAGACGATCCTAGCGGGGCTTCAGCTCCACTCCACAGGCAAACTCAACTGGGGTCTGAGCCTTGGTCCTCTAACTTCATCTTCAACTCAGAAGTACTAAACTTCTGAAAAGGGGGAAAAATAGCAAGATTGAGTACAACCACTGTACTCAACAAGCCACACCAATGATGCAGACGTGCACAGGGGAGACAAAGGGAGGCTTGTGGCTATTTGCAGAAAAGCAGTTGAAAACCTTTACACTTTAAAACAGTAAAACGGTTGTTTAATTAAGACAATATTAATTCTCCACTGAACAACGCTACCCCACGTTGAACAGGCCCAACCAATCCACCTGAACTACACCAGTTCATTGAGACAAATTATTAAGGGTGAGACTAATCATGGTGAATCTGGTCAATCGCCCATAACCGCGGGCACGGCTATTCGAATAGTTTTACTCTGATCAGAGGTGCGCAACTGTACCCACAAGACACGATCCACCGTATGTCACCGTGCCATGCCTGACACGTTACCATGCGAGTGATCGTGACAAGATCCTTCACATAACCCTCCCTAACCAATCGTCCCCACCACGAGTTTCGCCCCCACCTTTAAGTCCAAGGTAGGCAGCCCCCCCTCGTGCCACGGTGAATCCGGCAGCCGATCAACGGGTATGCCCCCCGCCGACCCAACTCCATCACGCCCACCCTCGTCTGGTACGTCGGCTAGAGACGGGTTATACTACAGATCCAGCAGTTGCCCATTCTTGCTTGTGATAAGCACTGTAAGTCTTCCAGGGTTTCCCATGAACCGGTCCTTAATTGCCATGGGCGCGACAAGCAAAACCATGCACCCACAACCCACCATTAAGTCATATTTTAGTTAGATAATTACGACCAATAAAACATGATCAGATGTTTCGAGCACACGGCTCAGCTAGAAACCAAAAGTAGAAGTGTAATTATCCCATCAAATGAGCTAGTGGCAATTAAGCATGACTAAGCATATATAATTCTAGCAAAGTCAACATAAATGACATAAGCTAGTCAAATTATCACCCACAGTTAACAAAGGACGGTAAACAAGTAAACATGGCACAAGCGAACGGATAGGTAAACCCTATTCCCATGTAATTAGCAAAACATGCACTTTATTTGCAAACGTAAAACATTTCACAAACTAGGTACAACATGCTCAAGGGGGAATGTGTGACTTGCCTTGCTTCTTCAAACAATCTTCCAAACTCTTTTCCTCGCGAGCGCAAACTTCCGAAACGGCGGAATCTACACGCTGGCACGCAAAACGAGGAAAAACTCTAATAAAAACCAGGTAAACAGTACATAAAAGTAAACAAACATGTAGAGCTCTATTTTAGATGAATTTTGCAAGTTGAATGGCTCAATTTGGAGTTCGTATGAATTAGATATGAATTTTAGAAGTTTTGAGCCATTTAAATGAATTTCTGGAAATTAAATCGATTTATTGCACAATTACTAATTAATTTTACAAAGGAAAGGACTTCGCTGACACCATCAAAGGGAATCGGTGCCGGAACGGCGGGTCCCACGTGTCAACGGGTCAAGGGGCGGACAGTCCACGGTGGACCAAGTCCATGCACGCACGGGTGCGGACGCACCACGTGGCACTGACGTGGCGACCACGGCGGACGAAAGGGAGAAGGTAGCGCCGACGTGGACGCCAACGTGGCGAAGCCACGGGCGGCCACGTGGTCTGGGTGTGGACCGGATTAAACAAAGGGGCCCCACGTGTCGGCGACACAAAAGTCGGCGAACCGGAGAGAAAAAGGAGGTGAAAAGGACTTTGCAGGAGAAAGGGGAAAAATTAGGCTGAGAGGGAGGTTAACTGGACTTGAGGAGATGAGCTAGATTTTCTCGGAAAAAAGTTAAAAGGGCCGAGGGACGTAAAGTAGACTTTTGTGTGGATAAAAGATAATAGGCCGACGGCCCAATAGAGGAGAAAGGGCTGGGAGGGACGTGAAGTGGACTTTGGGAGAGAGGACTAACGGGCTGACGGCCCAAAAATACGAGGGACCAAGATTGGACTTTCGTGAGAAGATGTGCCCACGGGCCGAGCGGGGTGATGGGCCGGCCTGAGAAAAGAGCAGGGGGACGCAAAATAGACTTTTGCAGGGAGATGGGCCAAACGGCCCAACAGCCACTGGGCCGGAGGAAGTGGTGGGCCGGCCCGGGGTGGCCTCTACGGCCGGGCGGACGGCTAGGGTTCGGCCGAAACCCTAGCCGACCCGGCCAGAGCACGGCGGCGGCGGCTACGGCCGAGCGACGGCGAAGCGGCGGCGCGGCCACCGGCGGGGACGGCCGGCGAGCGGCGACGGCGGTGTGGCGGCGGCGGCGCACCGGCGCGGCGAGACGGCGCGCGGCAGCACGGCGGCCGGACGCGGCGAGGCGACGCGCGGCAGCGCGGCGGCTAGGGACGCCAGAGGGGAGGAAGAAGAGGGGAAGGGGAGGGCTCACCGAGGACGACCGACGCGAAGGAGGAAGGCGGCGGCAAGGCGCTCGGGCGGCAGCGGCGTGCGCACGGGCGCACGGCCGGGCGACGGCGCGAGCGGCTCGGCGGCGGAGCGGCGGCGGCGCACCGGCGGAGGCGACGCGCGGCAGCACGGGAGGCGGCCGGGGCGCGGGTGCGGCAGGCGGCGGCCGGGCGGCGCGCTCGCGGAAAGAGAGGAAAAGGGAGAGAGCGGCCCGGGGCGCGGGTTTTATAGGCGCGGAGGTGGAGGATCGTGGCGGGGGCGGCCGGAAATCGCGGCGGAGTGGGGTGGTGGCCGGCGGAAATGGCGGCGGGGCGGTTGCTGGCTTGACCGGCCGGAGGAAGGAGGAGGGAGGCAATTCAGACTTCGGCGCGGGCGCGGCTACGGGCCGAGCTGGGCCGGAGGGAGAGAGGAAGGAGGCTTGAGGCCGCATGGGCCGCGGGAGATAGAGAGGGGTTTTGGGCCGGAAACGGCCCAAAACAAAAGGAGACCTTTTTAATTGTCTTTCAATTAATTTAATTGATTAAATGACCTTTGTGACTTTAAAATTATTTCTTGAGCTCCAAAAATTCACGAAAAATTTTGGAGAGTACTTTAAGGCGCAGAGAATATTACAAAAATATTTCCGGCCATGATTTTTAAAGGAAAATTTTAATTTCCTTGTTAATTTCACTTGTTTAAATTGCTTTTGATTTTTATTTAATTTCTGGAAAATGTATTATTAGGTAATTTTTATTCCCGATCGAAAATCGGGGTGTGACATAATCCCTTGAAATTCTGCGATTTTTCCTCAATATTACACTTGGGTCATAAGGAGTTGGAGCAGGTGTACACTCACTGTACGCAAAACGGCTCAGTACCTTTTCCACATAGTGGGACTGCACAAGAATTACCCCACCATTTCCTTCTTCTCTCAACAGCTTAATGTTAAGAATAACATCAGCCTCACCTAGGTCTTTCATCTCAAAATTATTCGACAAAAAATCTTTCACTTCTTTAATCACATCAACATTATTTCCAAATATTAAAATATCATCCACATACAAGCACAAAATGACACCATTACCTCCACCAAACTGATAATATACACATTTATCAGCTTCATTCATTGCAAAGCCGGCTGATGTTAAAGTTTTATCAAATTTCTCATGCCACTGTTTAGGGGCTTGCTTTAGGCCGCACAAGGATTTTAACAGCTTACAAACCTTACCCTCTTGACCTTTTGCAATAAATCCATCAGGCTGATCCATATAGATCTCTTCCTCAAGCTCTCCATTCAAGAAAGTTGTCTTAACATCCATCTGATGAATGAAAAGACCATGTGAGGCAGCCAAGGATAACAGCACACGAATGGTCGTTAATCGGGCAACGGGTGAGTAAGTGTCAAAGTAATCTTCTCCTTCCTTTTGAGTATAGCCCTTTGCAACTAGCCTAGCCTTGTACTTCTCAACAGTACCATCTGGCCTCAGCTTCTTTTTAAACACCCATTTACACCCCACGGGTTTACATCCATAAGGACGATTAACCACTTCCCAAGTCCCATTAGACATGATTGAATCCATCTCACTCTGAACCGCTTCCTTCCATAAGTCAGCATCAAGAGAAGAATACGCTTCAGCAATGGTTGTGGGAGTGTCATCCACGAGGTATATAATAAAGTCTTCACCGAAGGATTTTGCAATCCTCGGTCTCTTACTCTTTCGAGTGACAGTATTATTATCCTCCTCAGGAATTTCTTCATGGGTTTCATCATCAGTGTGTATAATCGGTTCATCTGTCTCAGGCACAGGAATAGAATCATGAACAGATATGCTAGGTGTATTAATTTTCATAGGAAATTCATCTTCAAAAAATGTAGCATCTCTAGATTCCATGATTGTATCAACAACCATCTCAGGAACACTAGAATTTATTATTAAAAATCTATAGCCCACGCTGTGTATAGCATAGCCAAGAAAAACACAATCCACAGTTTTTGGTCCAAGCTTTCGCTTTTTGTTTATTGGCACGTTCACTTTTGCCAAACAATCCCACGTTCGCAGATAAGAGAGATTTAATCTCTTTTTCTCCCATTCTTCAAATGGTGTGGTTTCTTTGTTCTTTGTAGGCACTCTATTTAGGACATGACTCGCAGTCAATATAGCCTCACCCCACCATTCCTTAGATAAACCTGCAGTCTCTAACATGGCATTCACCAAATCAGTTAGAGTGTGGTTCTTTCTCTCAGCAATCCCATTGGATTGTGGTGAGTAAGGTGGCGTCCTCTCATGAATTATTCCGTGCACAGCGCAGAACTCAGAAAACTCATTAGAGAAATACTCTCCCTCGCGATCAGACCGTAAGCGTTTGATTTTCTTCTCAAGTTGATTCTCTACCTCAGCTTTATAGATTTTAA
This sequence comes from Oryza officinalis, assembly GCA_008326285.1. Taxonomy (NCBI): domain Eukaryota; kingdom Viridiplantae; phylum Streptophyta; class Magnoliopsida; order Poales; family Poaceae; genus Oryza; species Oryza officinalis. Next base: position 32,776,820 of record BDMV01000009.1, on the reverse strand, counting down.
AATAATGCAACGCTTCATCTTTTGTTTTCATTAGATACACATAGCAAAATCGAGTGCAATCATCTATAAATGTAATAAAATATCTCTTACCACCTTTGGTCAATATTCCATTCATCTCACAAACATCAGAATGAATTAAATCAAGAGGTGCCAATTCTCTCACCACAGCAGCCTTGTGAGGCTTGCGAGGTTGTTTTGCTTCAACACACACATGACACTTTGAATTTTTGACCACATCAAATTTAGGGATTAAATTTAAACCAGCTAAGCGGGACATACAACCAAAATTAACATGACATAATCTCGAATGCCAAATATTTGTCTCAACATTACCAACCACATGGTTCACAGAATTAGAACAAGTATCAACCAAAGACAAGCGGAACAAACCTCCACTCTCATAGCCTTTACCAACAAATGTTCCAAATTTAGACATGACGCACTTATTAGATTCAAACACTAGTTTGTGACCATCACGACACAGCAAGGAGCCACTAATCAAGTTCTTCCTTATTGAGGGGACATGATGCACGTTCTTGAGCTGCACGGTCTTTTCCGAAGTAAGCTTCAGATTGACCGTACCAACATCATGAACAGCTGCACGCGCCCCGTTTCCCATCAACAAGGAGCCAGCCCACCCGACCTGATAAAATGAAAATAAGGAAAAATCAGCACACACATGAATATTTGCACCGGTATCGACCCACCAATCAGGAGAATAACAAACTGAAAAAGCAGAAGGTAATAAATTACCATACCCAGGTGTAGCTACCGCAGTCTCAACGGTGTTTACTGATTTCTGTAGAGGCTTCCACTTAGCCTCGGGGTACTCCCTAGAGAAATGCCCAGTCTTTCCACAGGTTAAACAATTCATCTTTTCCTTGTTCATCATCTTCTTTCCCTTCTTAAAAGGAGTGGCGGGCTTTTGCTTAAGTTCTCGCTGAAATTTCTTTTTCTGTGGTTTGGGATGGCTCTTTTGCACCACATGTGCGCTAGAACTCCCCTCAATGACTTTCTTGCCTTTGAAATCTTTTGCTCTAGCCTTATCCTCAACATCTAGAGTCCCAACAAGCTCAGCAGTGCTGAACTCTTGCCTCTTGTGTTTCAGAGAAGTGGCAAAATCAGTCCAGGTTGGTGGCAATTTTGCAATCATGCAGCCTGCCACAAACTTGTCAGGAAGTGCACACCCAAATAGGTCGAGTTCTTTCACCAGTGCCTGTATTTCATGGGCCTGTTCAACTACAGGACGGTTTTCGACCATCCGGTAGTCATGAAACTGCTCCATGACATACAGCTCAGAACCGGCGTCAGAAACACCGTAACGGGCCTCAAGTGCATCCCACATGGCCTTATCAGTCGGCATCTGCACATATGCATCAATGAGGGAATCCCCAATAATACTCAGCAAGGCGGCCTTGCAAGTGGTGTCATCATGTTCAAATGCACGTTGCTCATCAACGGTTTGCACACCATCAGGCCGTTCTTGCACCACATAAAAGTAGCGCATAGAGGTCAACCACAGTGTAGTTTTCTGGCGCCATCTCTTGTAATGCGTGCCCTCAAATGGCGTAGGTTTCAGCAAACCCGCAAAGCCAACAGATGAAAATGGCCTAACATCACGTTTTTGGATTGTTAAGAAAGTAGGCAAATTCATGTTTAATTTAATCCATAAAAATGATGTAAAGAGAAATATTATAACATCATATATGTGCTTGTTCAACCAAAACATCATCATCATCATGAATATTATCAGCAAGATATGACACGAGTTGATGCTCAAATAAAACATGAGAATGGTATTGTACGCACTAGCCAGCAAGATTGTAATTTTGACAATGAAATTAACAAGTTGCTTGAAGAGATTATACCCGCCGGAAGCATCCGAAGAGGACATGGTGGTTTACTTGATGCAGTGTCGAAAGGAGGCTGTGAAGATCCTCACCAACGCAGAATTGCGCTGCCACCAGAAGGGTTCGAAGCGAGTAGTCGTGCCGCCGATGGACACTCCCTAAAAACGTGATTGCCGCCCTTCACCCGAGCAGGTGAACTCAGTGGACAGAGACGTTCCGGAGGCCTACTCTTCCATCTCGTGTGCGCGTAGGAGATGGAACGGGAAGAACTCGATTGCTACAGGATCTGTGGTATTCAACCGAAAAGGGTGGAGTTACAGGAGGTGAAAGGAGACGAGCGGTCTTGGCGCCAGGAGTAGGAGAAGACGGAGAGACTGGGAGACTGGAGTTACAGGAGGTGAAGGGAGACGAGCGGTCTCGGCGCCAGGAGTAGGAGGAGACGGAGAGACTGGGGAGACGAGCGGTCTCGGCGCCTGGAGTAGGAGGAGACGGAGAGACTGGCGCCAGGAGTAGGAGGAGACTGGGAGACGAAAAAACAGGAGAAAACTCCCAGCCATCAATGAAAATTGAGTGATAAAAATAAAGCCTCCTTCGCCCGCCTCGCCACAGTCCGGCCCGGACGGCGCGCCTGCCACGCCACGGCCGGTGGCGCGCACGCGCGTGTGCGTGTGGTACACCACCGTCCTTTTCTCAATTTCTCAATATAGAGGGATAGAATCCAACTATATAAGTTGAGTCAATCCGCCGTTAAATTCTCATACGGTACTAAACCATTTATTGTGTATTATTCGAACCATAGAGTTTTATTAGATTTATTTAATGGGCCAAACCCATATCATATCTAACATGATACCCGAGTAATATATGTGGCCAGCGCCCAGATGGCTGCATCAGGTAGGATAGTGCTCTGCCGGATATCTAGGAAGCTGTCCCCACCCGCAGAACTGCAGATCGATGGAGAAGATATTTCAAAAAAAATCTAGAACTTGTCAACTGCAGCCACACAGACCTAGCAAAGATATTTTTGCCTCCTTTGGTGTATGCGTATTGCCGGAGAAAGGAGACGCGCGGTGCATTGCTTGCGTGGAGCAACCACACCACACCGGCCTCAACTCTCCAACAACACAGCAATCTTCCTCCGTCCCACGTTTCGATCGATCCACACTACACCACCCAATTAAAGAGATCACGAAGAGAACGAGCTACTAGTAAAAGCTACAGCTAGTGGCCACGGCCGCTTCACTTGTCGTCTCGGCCGCATTCAAGCTGCTCGATCGATCATCCATCCACTTGTACAGTAGTATCTCGCCGAACCGGTCGGCCATCCACTGCACCTGCCTAAGCTTTCTATGCTAGCTAAAGCACCTCTCGCTGTTTGGCTGATCTCGATCGATCTGACGATTTCTCTCTCGTCGGTCTCGTCGCAGAATGTCCGATTCTAGCCCGGGCACATGCCACGCTTGCAAAACCAACCAAACACAACAACCCATGCTGCGCGATCGAGGCTGTGGATGTGGACGTCCGCTGCGAGCCTGGCCATAGCGCGGAAAAAAGCTTTACACGTACTCACTCCAAACACGCACGGAGGCTGGAGCCTCTGGGGATCGACCAGAAAAAAGATCGGTGCGTAATCGAGATCAGGCGAAAATATCTCTCTGCTTGCGAAGATTTTTCTGGCGATTTGCATGGCCGGTCCGTGCGCCACCATCCGCGGCCACTAGCGGATCGTGCGGCCGTCGTCGAACGTGTCGCACGCGCGCATGCTTGGCCATATATTGGTCCATCCAGCATTCCAGCGGTCCAGCCCCATCCACAATATTCACGCCGCATCAGGAGAAAAACTAGCCATCCAATTAATCCACCATTTTGCCCCAAGTTATATAGCTAGCCACCCAACCGTAAACCAGTCATCGATCCACCGGCCGAATCGGCGACCCCAGCGACGAAAAGCAGAGGCGCACATAGATGGTTTCAAAATATCTCTGTATCCAACTACTGTCCAAGATGCATGACTTCTCTACTAGCAGCAGCAACAACAACAAGGTCATCAAATTCGTCGACAGGTTTATGCCGAGCCATGCCGTGCGCACGTGAACTCGACCCCCCATCTGTCCATTATAACTACTGCACTGTAGCTAGTGCCCCACGAATATTGCGATGTTGTTGCTTGCAACTTTGTTAGAGAGTCATTTCACCTTATTATGAGCCCTAATGCTAATTAGAGAATTAAAAATTAATTTATAGATAAATTCTTATATGCATTATTAACGACTTAAAAACCCATTTAAAAAAAGAAAAACTTTTGAAAAAACAACTACGAATTACAAAAATTAGAAGTTTACCTATGACTGGTAAACCGAAGAATAAACGATAGAGTTGGTAGCGGCTACTACATGCAATCGACGGCGAGCGTTGTTGGTCCGTCAAGATATTTAGCGAGATGGCGTGCCATGTCATCGGTCAGTTGGCTCCCGTGAGATCGATCGAGTCGAGTCGAGTCGAGTCTGAGTCGAGTCCTACTCCTACCTTGGAGGCTCAGAAACGTGGGGCGGCCGGCCACGCCAAGTGGGTTGTTCGGGAGCGAGCGAGACTCGCCGACCCCACCACCGACGACGGCCACCACACAAAACGCCCGCGACGCGAGCCTGCCTCCTCCTCCTCCTCCTCCTCGCGGCAACGAGGCATCATTGCAACGAAACGGCCAATGGCCCGTGGATTATCCACGGCATGCAGTCGCCGCCACTTGTCTGATCTCTTCGTCGGTTGCCGGTTGGAGCCCAGAAATATCTAGCAGCCAGAGCCAGTGTTACGTAGTAGTACTACTACTGGTACTATACTACTGTGCTTGTGGTAATTGTAGCTTAACAATGTGTGTAATGGAGTACAGCTGCGGCATTATTCTGTGTGGATCGGATCGGAGCTCGTGGCGCAGGATGTGTGTTGGCGGAATTTGGATATTCTTCGGGCGAGTATTGTTCGGCTTGTTCGAAAAGTTTTCACTAGCTAGTGCTACTAGTGTGCTAGTACTAGTACTACCCTTTTTTGTGTGTGTGTGTGGGTGTTGATGGTGCATGGAGGACACAGATGGTTGATGTAGGCCAGCACTGGTCGAATCAATCTCGTCCATTCTTTTTTGCACCCCGTCTGCCCATATCAACGAACAGCCACTCTTTACTTTAGTTTGTATTCACAATTTTCCATCAAAAAAAAGTGTGCATTCACAATATTACTACTTTTTTTTTAGAACTACAATGTTACTACTGAGTACTGACAACTTAATATGATAACCTATATACTGTACTGCCCACCTAAAACATAAAGAAGAATTTTGACAATTACTACTACACTTTAATACGATAAGCTATATACTGCTATCCCGTTTCAAAATATAATTTTTTAATAATTTATATAAGTACGGTTAGTACATAAAGAATCATAAAATTCAGGGAATATTTTTGCTTTGCAACATGCATGATTAATTATGAGGAGGAAACCCTTCCAGAATCCTCCTGATAAATATCTACACATCCGTCACGAGCGAGCTCGCGGTGGCAAAGGTTCTCAAATGAGTCAAGCATATATTTCCATCACTAACCCATCCATTCCACCGCCCTAACCATACTTAATCCACGCGAATTATCCTCCACCACGAGTCCCCACCCCAGATTTTATCGTGGACCGCACGAAACGCCAACCACTAGCCCACCCAAAAAAAAATCGCACCGGTACACCCGGGCCCACCCCGCCCCTCGCTCTCCCATCCCCAGCCGCACGATTAAACAAAGCGGAGGCCCCCACGCCCATCCCCAGCCACACGATCCACCCTCGCCTCAACCCGCCACGTGTCGCCCCGCGCGGCCCTAAGATCGGTCCCCTTTTCCTCCGGGCCTACCACGTGTCCTCCCGCGAGAGAAAATATCGGCCTCGACTCCTCGTCGCGCCTCGCGATCTCGCGCGCGGCGGGGGAGGAGGAAACGGAAATATCCCAACTACTGACGCCGCGCACGCCACGTCAACGTGGGGCCCAGTCCGCGCGCGTGGCCCACTTCCGGGCGCGTGACGTGGCGGACCCGCCCACCGGTCGAGCGTGCTACGCAGGAGTGCAGATATTTCGTGCGCGGAGCTCAAGTGCTCCCACCGCCACCTGCCACCGCCTCGCTCGCCCACTGGCGGGTGGGTCCCGTGGTTTGANCCCCCCCCCCCCCCCCCCCCCCCCCCCCCCCCCCCCCCCCCCCCCCCAAGCGAACAAACCGCTTCGGCTTTGTCGTGTCGCCCACACTGGCATTTGGTTTTCGCTAACCCGAACCAATCCATTTTCCAAGTGGCGAGCTCGAGGAGAGAAGGAGAGGAGGAGGAGGAGAGAGAGGGTAGAGGTGGTTGCGCGGTGAAAGGGTGGTTACAGCCGCGGGCGAAGCGGGCGGCTCCGGCGAGGAGGAGAGGGCGGAGCGGCGGGGAATGGGGGGAGGAGTGGAGGAGAGGAAGGTGGTGGACTTGGAGGACGGAGATGGGGAGGAAGGGGAGGATGCGGCGGCGGTGGCGGCTGCGGGGTCGAGCAGGGAGACGCGGATGCTGCCGAGGATGCCTGTGCGGGTGCTGCTCGCCGAGGGCGACGACTCCACGCGGCACATCATCTGCGCGCTGCTCCGCAAGTGCGGGTATCGAGGTGAGCGTCGTCGCACGGCCGACAGTTTGTTTTGATCCGGTTAAATTGGTTGACTGCTTTTGTTCGTTGTTTTTGCTCGAATTGTTGCTTCTGTGTAATTTATTACTCTATTAAGTTCGCATTCATGAGTGGCTACTCTCACTAGTGAAGTTGCAAAGTGCCGATGTTTCTGCGCTGTAAAAACTGTTACTACGTGGCAGCTGATTTCAGTGAGTTACTAGACCTGACGTGTGGAGTGTTGCCATAATCAATAGTACTAATTATTGTCGGTCGTGGAGTATGGCATAGTATGCTTTGGGATGTGACGATTTGTGATCTGTTTTTGCAGAGGATATGTTAATCAGATATGCTAATTTTGGTCTGTAGTTGTAATTCCTTGCTCTCTGTCTCTTTTTCTTTATTTTGCCATAGCTGCTTCAGTAGACGAAATTTGGTGTAGTGCAGCCTATTCGTCAGGAATACATAAGTTGAAGCATTACCGAATATCATTTTTTTTCCGAAAAAAATGTAACTGTATTTTAACGATCCATTTCGTATCTTGTGTTAAATTGAAATAACTACACATGTCTATTTGTTTTTTCTTCGAGCAAAATGTTTACCTGTATATTTGATCCTATTTTGGGGCAGAGTTAGAGCTGAAAAATGCAGTTTCCTCTTTTAAAACAAAAAAAATGCAACTTTGTTTTAAAAGACAGTTATTTAGGCATGTTCCTTCTTTTTAATCTCTTGGTTTGTTCTCCTATTCTCTGGGATCTTGGTTAAATTATACTATTGTGTTTTCCGTCGGTCTTATGCAACATATTTGATCTTGCAGTTGCTGCAGCCTCTGATGGTGTGAAAGCGTGGGACATACTAAAGGAAAAATCTTTCAATATAGACCTTGTTTTAACTGAAGTTGAACTTCCCTTGATGTCTGGGTTCCTGCTGCTCTCCACGATCATGGAACATGACGCATGCAAGAATATCCCTGTCATAAGTATGTATCCAACTTGAGTCTAGAAACCATGTCTTTCTCATATCTTTTCTAATCCCATTACTCCATCTGATGCTTCTTTTTTCTATTGGTCTCAGTGATGTCTTCAAATGATTCCGTTAGCATGGTTTTCAAATGCATGCTAAAGGGTGCTGCAGATTTCCTTGTTAAGCCAATACGGAAGAACGAATTAAGGAACTTATGGCAGCATGTTTGGAGAAAACAACTGGTAAGACCACATATTTGCAACGTTTTAGCATGACTACATTTGCTTTCTCATTTTTATATATTAAAATTTGGATTCTGCATTTTTCACAAAACTAATCAAGAAACTTCAATTACTCTGTTTTACAGTCCAGCGGTGTTCTTGATGTGCAGCATACTCAACAAGAAGATAATCTTACAGAAAGGCATGAGCAGAAGACCGGAGTGACGAAAGCTGAACATGTGACTGAAAATGTTGTCCACAAAAACATGGAATGCAGTGAACAAGAAAGTGATGCTCAAGTAAGTTTTAGAATCAGTTGACATGACGTTGCCTACCTGTTCTTTCTTCTTCCTGCTCATATTTGCCCAAAGAGAGTCTTGCGTACAAAATTTCAATCATTAGCCACGTATGGGATTTGTGCTGTATCATTTTGCATTGCCCAGCTATGACCGAACTGTAACACTTCTATCACCTGATGTTTTGTCCAAAAGCAGTTTCATTACCCACACGATAAAAATGGTATTACTTAATGTGAAAGAAGTATTTAGCCCTTCAGATCTGCATTAATGTTGGTGAACTAATTTATCAATTTTTCAAGTCAGGGTAATGGAACTGTGTTTTGAGTGAGAATAGTATTTTCTTGTCAGCGAAATGTCACAGTTCGGTCCTCTTGGGCATTGCAAAATGGAGTACATATGCCAACAGTAAGGTAAGGTTTTTTGGCTGCTTGCAGGATCAGAATGCGGTCCACACGAACAGTTTGATAAAGCCTATTACGGAGTACTCGTTTGTTTCAAGTACTGGATATTTGATGTTACACGCTTGAACTGAATCTGTAGCATTTTATTGTCTTCAAGACATCATACTGCATAGTCTTTATATCCTTAGCAGTAGGGACTGTCGTTATTATGCTGAGTTTAGATCTGTTTGCTGTTGTCCGTGGACTGAATTTTGGATCCCCTCTTGCAGAGTTCATGTACAAGGTCAGAACTGGAGGCTGACAGTAGGCACACCAACAATTTACTGGAATATAAGCAGCCAATTGGAAGGCATTTCTCCAAGCCTGACCACAAGAACACCGAGAAAAATGGAGGGACTAAAATTCATGGTAATAAAACATCCTTCATTGTTTTCTCTGTTATTTTCATATCATTCTTCTATGCAGAAAGTGGTCATATCATCAATTATCTTGTGAATGCATTTTTTCTAATATTACCTTCTTCTCATTTTGCAGCAATTAATGATGGTAACTTGGTTCCACGGAGGGAGGAGGATGCATCACCCAGGAGGATGACATGTTCAAATGATATTAATTGTGAGAAAGCTTCCAGAGATATGGAGCTGGTTCATATAATTGACTATCAGCAGAAGAATAACACGCATATGGAGATGGATGTTGCGAGAACAAATTCCCGTGGAAATGATGACAAGTGCTTTTCCATCCCAGCACACCAGTTAGAACTTTCTCTCAGAAGATCTGACTACAGTAGATTAGAGAGCCAGGAGAAAAATGAACGAAGAACACTGAACCACTCAACTTCATCTCCATTTTCCTTGTAAGTGTTTCTTATTGTAACGTTTATTCTGTCATTCCTAAGTTGTGCATGGTTGTTATGTTTGTGTTGATGTATTTTTCCTACCGTAGTCTAACAGAAAAAAAATTATTATCATCGATATTTTATCATTTATTTATCTACCATCATGCATAGACATCTTTTACTTTGATTTGCTACAATATGGTCTTGCAAGCATAGAATAAAACATGAAATAATGTGGAAATACCAGAAATTTTTGCATAATCTCTCTTTTTGTGCCTTTAGATAATCTAACTTACTGCATAACTTGCTCCTTTACACAGTTTTACCAAGAGTCAACATATGAGATCTCACACTTCCGATCATTTCTTGTTCATAGGTACAACTGCAGGACTGCATCATCTTCCGTTAATGCTGGTGATGCTCAGGCATGCAGCACCTCGGCAACACATATAGATCTTGAAAACAAAAATGGAGATTCCAAAACTCTCTCTCAAGACAAGAGGGAAACAAATCAACCTCCCATTAGAGTTGTACCATTTCCTGTTCCTGTTGGAGGACTAACATTCGATGGGCAGCCATTCTGGAATGGTGCACCCGTGGCATCCCTTTTCTATCCACAATCAGCTCCTCCCATTTGGAATAGCAAAACATCTACCTGGCAGGACGCAACCACACAAGCAACTTCTCTGCAGCAGAATGGTCCAAAAGATATGGATCCTAAGCAGGTTGAAAATGCAGAGGAACAAACTGCTCGGAGTCATCAAAGTGCTAATCGGAAACATCTCCACATTGAAATTCCTACAGATGAGCCGCGGCAAGTTTCTCCGACTACCGGTGAAAGTGGGAGCAGCACTGTGCTGGACAGCGCCAGAAAAACGCTCAGTGGCAGCGTCTGTGACAGCTCTTCCAACCACATGATTGCCCCTACTGAATCATCAAATGTTGTTCCTGAAAATCCTGAAGGTTTACGCCACCTGAGCCAACGAGAGGCTGCACTGAACAAGTTCCGGCTTAAGAGGAAAGACAGGTGCTTTGAGAAGAAGGTAGGTCACAAGCAACTAATCTTGCCATTTTATTTCAATCCAATTTGTTGTATTGCTGAATAGTAGAAACTGTGGTTTACATTTTTTACATTGCTGTGCAGGTGCGGTACCAGAGCAGGAAGCTACTCGCTGAGCAGCGACCGCGGGTTAAGGGTCAGTTTGTTCGGCAAGATCATGGTGTCCAAGGGAGCTAGGGCTGTCCAAACTGCAGGAGATTGCTGTGCCACGGTTATCCTGGTGGTCAGTGTCAGATTTTGTTTGAAGAGAGTATAATTGCACTGGCCTACAGTCAGCAGTGTATGCTGGTGTTGCATATATATACAGGCTAACTTCGTGTGCTAGGTTAGGCCATGGACCTCGTACATTGTAGAGTTTGTTGGTAGGGATCATATTTTGTTTCAGATCTAAGATAAGCTGCGTCTATCATGTAGCACGCGTATTTATGTTTTGTAAACTGTATCTAGCCAATAGTCTAACGTGTAAGCTGGACGAACTCGTGTGTGTGTGGATGTAAGGTGTCAAGGATGTCCAAAGACAAGTTCTTTTGTACAGTTTCTTACACTGAACATCGTTGGTGTAGTTTGAAACTTTCAGTAAAGCTTGTGATGCTTTCAGAAGAAGTGTTCTTTTGGGAAATGTGTACGTTTTAACAGGATGAAAAAGGTAGTATTGCTCCTCATTTTGGTTCGGTTAGTGCACTATGGTTCCGAAAAGTGGTATTTCTAGTCGTTATGGACGCCTGCTGGTCGAAAAGTAGTAAATTTAGTACATATTTTAAAGTTGAATTTACAAGTATTCCGGCTAGCTACTGGTCAAAAGTTCAAAATTTTCCTATGAAATTTGGCAATTAGCCAGTTCCAAATTTTACCGTGGGCGGTTAAATTTCACTGGAACATCCGGCAGAAAGGATTCAGGTGGGCCGCTATGTGGAGTGTGGAATGGCAACAGGCCCAATAATTTGACTAGTCCAAATCTTTTGTGGTCTAAGCTTACTTCATTTCCTGTGGACTACAGCCCATTGGCATTAACGCCACTACTTCAGTAGCATTGTTCTTTTTTATTTTTTTAGATATTTTTAAAAATATTTTTTCAAACTTCTACAAATCTATATACTCCTCACGCCTTTTTTATGATGTGGTAAATGGCCGTTGGCACGAGTTAACGGCCATTCACTGGGAGGGTAATCATCTTGTAGGCGGTCTCCTTGCCATCCTCTTAGAACTGCCGTCCGTCTGGGCGTGGTGCCATTGGACACCACGAGAATTTGCTCTTTAAATGTACTACTCTGGAGATCAAACTGGAGTCCAGTAGGCAGTAGACCAGTAATTGCATCCGGTGGTATTCCAGTCAATCCAACCACATCTCCATTACTTAAGCAGATCCGATACATCGTCTGTTCGTCCCAATCTCACCACACATGCTTACGTTCAATGCATGCAAACGTCCCTGCCAGCTTCGCTTTTCCAGGTTTCCAGCTCAGTACTCCGCCCGCAACGGCGCAGCCAGCGTCACGGCAGCCGCAGTGACGCGCCACGCATCAGCAGCAACCGCGCCTATTGGCTTCTTCTTCTTCTTCTTCTTCAGCCGCGCGCGCGCAGCCACCCCGTTTTGTCCGAGCTCGCGGCCGCTTTTCCAAACTGCTGAAGAATTAGCGATCCACCCATCCAGATGGCATCCTCCTCCTCCTCGGCGCCGCCTCGCGTGCGTGACGGTTCAGCTGCGATGCCGCCGCGTGACGGTGCGGAACATGCGAGGTGGAAAGAAGGAGGACGCCGAGACGAGGTCGGGCTAGAGCGGCGCCTAGCGAGAGACATAGCTGGCATCATCGTGTCGATGGACGTCTCCAGGAAGGCGCAGATCTACGAGGCCCACCACCGGGCTCGCCGCCTGCGCCGCCTCGCGACGGCGGCCCTCGTCGTCGCCGCCCTCGCCGCCGCCGTCGCGCTCGTGCTGTACCTCGTCTACCGCCCCGTGAGGCCGCAGGCGTCCGTGTCGCGCGCCGCCGTGTACCGCCTCGCCAGCGCCAACGGCTCCCTCTCGTCGTTCCCGTCCGCGGCGCCCGCGCACGCGCTCGCCGCGAGCATGCAGTTCACTCTGCTGCTGCACAACCCCAGCGACAGGGCGTCGCTGCTCTACGACGGGCTCGTCGCCTACGCGGCGTACCGCGGGGAGCCGGTCACGCCGCCGGCGCCTCTCCCGCCCGTGGTGCAGGACCGCGGCGCCGACGTGGCGATGTCGCCGCTGCTCGGCGGCGCGGCCGTGCCGGTGTCGGCGGACACGGCGCGCGCGCTGGCGGCGGACTGCGTGGCGCAGGGTCAAGTACAGGAGCGGGCCGTTCAGGAGCGGGTGGCGCGACCTGTACGTGCGGTGCAACGTCATCGTCGGGCTGAGCACGGAGGCCGCGGTGGCCGGCGGCGGCGACGTGCCGCTTCTCGAGTACCCCCGGTGCGCCGTGGATGCTTGAGCGACATGCTGCTCGATCGTCTGCTCTGAATTCTGAATTTCTGATCGATTTTGTGGTGGAAAAATCGGATTTCACAAAGAATGAATGTTGTCTTGCAAACTGGTTACCTCGGTATACATTTTTATGTTACTAGTACTCACAACTCCAATAGTGCTGAAATAGCTAGTACAACTTCATCGTTTGTGATTTCATCAAGCAGCTTGTGAATTCCATTCTTCTTAAGGCATAGATGACACTGTTATCAAAGTTCTAAAATATTTTCATTTTCATGACAATTTCCTTCAAATATAAAACTTCCATATCTAAATATGTCCTAGTGTTTTCAACCTATGTAAATAGTGATAAAAAATTTCAAAAAATATTGAGAGATAAGTTATAATGTATCTATCAATCCTTTTAGATTTTAGTTTAGAATACGACTTATATAGAGAGAAAAAATAGAAATACCACTAGGAAGAGTGCGTGCGTTCATAGGGATGAGTGTGCTGTGTTTAAAAAAATAAAGTAAGGTGAACCGTTTTTAATAGTTTGGGGTGTAAAAATAAAAAAAAATTGCTTGGGGGTATAGTGCTCTAATGAAATAATTCGGGAGAGTAAAATGGATTTTCTATTTAAAAAAAGCTAGAAACCCAATTTTCTGATGTAATCCGTGCTTCTTTGGAAAAGGGTCCTAAGATTGTTTTCTCGCAAAATAAATTCCTACGGTAGGTTTTTAAGTAGATTTCTGACATGAGAGATAACCTTGTGAAGAAAAATCTCTTATCTATAATTCTTCCAAAGTCCTATATCATTTCTTTTGTGGATCTAAAAAAACATTTCTTTGGTGGTGCATCCAAACAAACACGGTTGAATATTTCTCAAGTTTTAGAATACTCAAGGATTTAAGGAGAATAGTTCCCATGAGGCCATGATCACCGATGTAACGTCCCGGAATAATTGGTTGATAAAAAAAAGATAAAGAGAAAAAGGTAGTGGGCTGGTTTCTTTGGTTGTGGGCCAAGCAAAGCAGGCTAGCTAGCGTAGCATGCAGCCGCAGAAGCAGTGGTCGGCCTTGGGCCTTGATTGGTCCATGGCAAGCAGGCAGCTACTGCTTACGTTACGGCAGCAAGGCAGCAGCCAGCAGCTGCTGTAGCTAGCTTTAGGCTGAGTTACTTTAAACGATATTTTTTTAATATATTTTTTAACTACTAAATGATATATTTCACGTAAAATTTTTTATGTAAATTTGTTTAAATAAATAAATTTATTAAATTTATAATAAATAATACTCAATTAATCATGTACTTGAGATTGTTCTTTTTTTACGTGTGACAAACGGAGCCTTAGTACCATATTGGTGGTTTGGCTGGAGGTGTAGTAGTTGAAATAGGATGATTGCCTGAAGATTATAACGCTATGTTTGAACTTTCTGCGGTGTGCGAACGAGAACGCAAGGTGTTGCAATGTAGTTCTGATATTATAGATCAAGTTGGGCCCAGGTTTCCTTTATCGCGGTAAATCACGCGGTTACCGCGCTTACCGCGGGGTACAGTAAAAGGAAAACCGCGGTAACCGTCTTAAATTCAAATAAATTTAAAAAATAATTTAAAATTTTGATAAATTTTATACGGTTTCGTACGGTTTACCACGGTTACCGCGGTTACTGCGCGGTAACCGTGCTTACCGCCGGGGCGCGGTAACCGTGGCCCCGGCGGTAAGGCAAACCCTGGTTGGGCCTAATACCTTTTTGGATCCTGGTTGTTACAACTGATCTCTACAGGAACAGGGCTGCATATGCATTACAAGAAGCGCTTAATGTAGGATCCTAATGATCGTATAATATACATCGGGACTTTAAAAATTAAACTTTACAAAATTTGACCAACAATCGAAATACATATTATAAAAGTGAATGGATAGAATTTTTTTTAAAAAAAAAAACTGTCACGCATGGCTTGTGGATAGCTTTTAATTAATTTCAACTAAATACTTCCAAGTTTGGATCCACTCACCTATGATCCACATGCCTGATTACTGGATATCGCCCTAGATCTATAGATGGAGCAACCACTATTTGTTGGATACCAATGATTGATGATACGAAGTACAATTTCAAAGGTGATACAGTATTTATCTATCAGATTAGTCTTTCGATCGGCGATCTTAATTTGTTGCTTTGCTTGGACCTAAGGATGTTCGTTTTTAAGGAATGAAAGAATGGAGCGATATATTTTTGGACTTCTAAACGGTATAATTTTTAAAAACTCTCTATATATGAATTTATTAACAAAAGGTTTTAAATTTATTTTTTCTGTTTTCTAATAGTTTTGGTGCATTTGTATGTACTCTCGAATAATTATTATAAAATTATTTAGCTAATTAAAAAAATCAGGCCTAAGACATCAACGTCTATCGTGTAACATTGTACCGATTGTGACAAGTTTGTCTATTGTGATAGGTCTGCTCTACTACAGAAACGGTTTTTCCGTGCGGGCCGAAAGGTATCTTCCCATGCAGAAGGCCTGCCCGCACGCGCGAGAAGGTCTGTAAAAAGACCATTTTCGCGTGCGGGCGGCCCAACCGCACGGGAGGATCGATTATCTCGTGCGGTCGGCTTAAGAGGCCCGCACGGGATAATGGATCTTCCCGTGCGGGCCGCATAAGTCGACCGCACGGGATAATCGATCTTCCCGTGTGGTTATTTAAGTGGACCGCACGGGAAGATAGACAGTAGCATTAATTTTTTTATGCATATATTATTTTATGTGCATATATTGGCTTATCTCTCCCTCTCTCTCTTAGTAATAGTATATATACACATCGCACGTATTAAGAATTAAACGTAATTAATTATTTTTTTATGGAATTAAGATATTAAATTTTACGCATCACATATATACATATCATCGCGTCTCGCAATTTACAAAAGTTCAAAAAACCACATAAAATATATACTTAATTAGAAATGTTTGTACTAGCTAGTATACATATGTTCTTTTTCCCACTCTCTAAGTCGTTTGAAGGTATCCTCCGTCGCAAGCTGACTCTCCGGATCGTAGAAATCGTCCAAATAGTTGCAGACATCGCGGTGGATGAAGCGGCAAATATCTGCACACAAGTTTCATATGGTTCGATCGTCGAACCAGTTTGCTAGCTGCAACGACTATACGTATGAACTGTGCACACATGCATGACACTATGGCAGTGTTATATATTATCCGTTGCATTTCGTATAGTTTATCACATAACACATTCACATATATTATACATATATTTACAAACCACTAATTATACATATATATAAATAAACATCTAATTTCATATATAAACTTTTCCATCACATATATATCATCAGAAATTTACAAAAAATTTGACAATAATTTCACATCACATACAACAATAATTTGACAATAATTTCAACACATGCATTCACTTCAAAAAATTTGACAATAATTATTCACATACAGATCGATCTGTCGGCGGTGATGAGGAGGCGGCGGCGGTCGGTGAAGGCGACGGCGGAGGAGGCGGCCGCGGTGGAGGCGGCGGCGGCGACGGTCGGTGGAGACGGTGGAGGAGGCACCGGCGGTGAGGAAGGCGGCGGTCGGTGGAGGTGGACGCGGTGGAGGCGGTGGCGGTGGTGGTCGGTGGAGGCGGCGGCGGAGGAGGCGGCCCCGCGCGGTCGGAGGAGGCGGCCACGGTGGAGGCGGCGGCGGCGGCGGCGGCGGTCGGTGGAGGCAGTGGAGGAGGCGCCGGCGGTGAGGAAGGCGGCGGTCGGTGGAGGCGATGGTCGCAAGAAATTTCGATAGCCTGCCGGCGCTAGATCTAGGGTTCGTTGGGACTTAGAAATTTTCGGCGCTACCTATATAGGCGGAGATCATCGCATGCAGGCGGCTTAAGCGCCCGCACGGAAAGACTATATTTCCGTGCAGGCGGTTAAGCCGCCCGCACGGGATATATAAACAATATCAATGCATATATTAATTTTATAAATATGTGTACATCCTATTTTATTAACTAACATATTAATTATTGTAAGTACTATTCCATTTATTAATTAATGTAATTACTATTTCATTTATTAATTATTCCACGTGAAAGTATAAACCTAAAAAAATATCAGTTCAAATGTTAATATATCAATGTAAATTCATCACATATTAATATATCAATTGATCACATATTAATTAATTAACATATCCACACAAATACCATAAGTTCGATACACAACCACGCATTCAGTCGTAATACCATCAGTTTGATACATTCGTACACAAAAACAAACTAACGTTTCATAATTTTTGGATTAACATCCTTCCGCACAGATGCAAACTTTGATTCGTCGAGGACACTCTCAATGCGTTTCATCCGCGTAGGAAGATCTGTGAATAACTCAATGGCATCGTATTGATTATAATCGCGTGCGTCTTGAATGTTGTCAATACCAATGATGTGTTGGTTGCCCGATACAATAATGTTCATCTTTTCATCGGAAGGATCCTTCACATAAAAAACCTATGCAACACGCTCGGCAAGGACCCATGGATCATCCTTGTGTCTAATTTTACTCCGTTCAGCACACGTAAGTCCAAATTTATCTACCATGATGTCTTTCACCCATTGGCATCTGAGAACAGGGATATGAATGTTTAAACCGTAGTCAAGTTCTCATATTTCTTGTATGATCCCGTAGTAAGACTTGTTCTGCCCCATTGCGTCCAACGCTTCAACACGAACCCCACTGTTCTGCGCTGAGCTTTTCCTATCTTTGCTGTTTGTGTAAAAAGAATATCCGCCGATGTCATACCCTTGCCATGAGGTCACAAGGCTTGTTGGGCCAGCTGCAAGTCTTTCTATCGTTTTTTCATCGATTGATTCTCCATACGGTAGCTTTTGATCCTTCAGCCATTGGGGAAAAGTGCGCTTCTGTTCTTTTGAAACCTAATCGTCGAATCGCCCCGGATTGCATGCTCTGATCTCCGAAGTGTGTTGCTCAATGTAGGGTGCAACGATGGTGAGTTGTTGAAGAACACTGCTGTGTACATCTGATACCGCTTTGTAATCGTTGTCGTAGAAGCATTTTCTTCCCACCGTACCCTTCCCAGATAACCTTCCATCATATCGAGGCACCGGTATCTCAATGGGGTTGACATCTCTCATATAATCTAGGCAACACTCGACAACCTCCTCAGTTGTGTAACCCTCTATCATCGAGCCCTCCGGATGAGCACGATTACGGACATACCCTTTCAGAACAGCCATGTATCGCTCGTACGCCCACATTTGATGTAGGTATAGAGGACCAAGTTCAATAATTTGAGGGACAATGTGAACAATGAGATGTTCCATCATGTCCCAGTACGATGGAGGAAAAAACATCTCTAGCTGGCAAGCTGTCTCGACTGCGAATTTCTGAAGGGGTCCTAATTCTTCTGGATCAAAAACTTTCTGTGAAACTCGATTAAAAAAATAGCATAGCTTTGTTATCACTACCTTGGTGTGCACTGGTTTCACCGCCCTTATAGCGATAGGGAGGAATACCGTAAGCATCTTATGACAGTCGTGAGCGTTGTATCCAGAAGTCCCGATGATGCTGTCGAACACGTTTTTCTCAAGGTGCATGACATCGATGGCATGACGAATCTCCAGGTCTTTCTAGTACGTCAAGTACTTGAAAAAGATTGAATGTTTCTTGAAGGGCAGCGTGTTTTCTACCACTTCTTTCTTCCTCTTGCCTAAAGCTGTCTTTCCCTTGCCGAACACGACCTTTATGTTCTTTGTCAGCTTGAACACCGTGGAACCATCCTTTGCTTCGGGGGCAGTATCTTCCTCAACAGTTTTGTCAAAAAAGGTAGCCATCGCACGATACCTATGCTTCTGTGGTAAGAAACGACGATGACGCATGTAAACTAACTTTTTTGACGAGGTCAGGTATATGTACTATGTGTTGTCCAGACATATAAGACATCCGGTCTTTCCTTTAATCTGTCCTGAGAGGGAAAAATTTGCTGGTAGATCGTTTATAGTAACGAATATGATAGCACGCAGAGTAAAATACTCCTGTCGGTACGCATCAAACAATCGTAGACCCTCTTCCCATATTTCTTACATATCCTCCATCAAAGGTTCAAGAAACGCATCAGATCGATGCGAGACTGTTTTGGCCCTTGTATAAGGATAGTCAACAAAATATACTTTCGCTTCTGACATAACCATGTCGGAAGGTTATACATGGTGAGCAGAATAGGCCAAGTGTTGTGCGAGCTGCTTAGTTCACCAAACGTATGCATTCCATCCGTGCTCAACGCAAACCTTACATTTCTCGGATCATTTGCAAATTCTGGGTGCTTCGAATCAAAGTTTCTCCATTGTCGAGCATCGGCGGGGTGTCGAATCATACCATCTGTTTTTCGACCCTCTTGATGCCATCTCATCAACTCGGCGTCAGTGGGGTTCGAGAACAATCGCTTCATGCGATCTTTCACTGGCAAGTACCACATCACCATGGCTGGAATCTTTTTTCCTGGCTCAACCAATGCATTTGGTTCGGCAACATCACTATCGGTGGCACTGTTATCATTTTTGTACCTACTCGCCCCACAAGTTGGACACTTGTCCAAGTCAGCGTATTCATTGCGATAAAGTACACAGTGATTAATACATGCATGGATCTTTTCCACACCAAGTGATAATGGACATATCAGTTTCTTGGCTCGGTAGGTGTTAGCTAGCAACAAGTTAGGTTTAGGAAGCATAGCTCGCAGGAGACCCATCAAGTCGTTGAAACTAGTATCAGACCATCCGTGCCTGGCCTTCAATCTAAGAAGTTCTAGCACCGACCGTAACACTGTATAATCCATGTCATATCCTTTTGATTGATCGTACAAAAGATCTTTCGCTGATTTCTGCAACGCCTCCCAATTGTTTAAATGTGAGCCCCCGGTTTTGTATACCGAAAACCCCATGTGTATTACAATACCATTCCCTGAATCAGTAGATGGTACACACATGGCACAGTTGTATATCACAAGCTGACATCGTCATACAGGTCTTACAATCTATTAATAATACAAGGATAGCCCAAATGAGATTCGAATAGACCAAGCATGGTCGACAACAACACAAAATACCAACACAAATAAATGAGGTAGCGGAAACGAAGCAGCGGCGGTCCATTTTATCCCACACGCATCGACTGGTGAACCTAGGTCCCTATTCTGCCGTCCTTGGTAACTCCTTGCCAGCATAGCACATGCATAGATCGACACCAACACCTTTTTCTAAAAAAAATTAAATAAGCAAGAGTGAGTACCAACCGTACTCAGCAAGCCACCACTACATAATGCATATAATGTTCATAGGGGTTCAAGGATGGCTTGGTTTATTTGCATAAAGCTAGTTTTCACAAATTATTTCACAAACCTATGCCATAACAGTTTTAACTGAAAACCATGTTAAGTTGAAGTTGTCATTAACCTGCGATGGTTCATCCACCTTCCCCAAGCCTCGCTTGGTCCGGTTTACCCTCGCATCTAATTTCCACAGTTTTAACCACTACGACATTTTTGCACATCAGGCAAGGTCACACCTTCCATACCCATCATATTTTAAGCAATATTACAAATTGACGAGGCTAGTCAAGAGTAATACAAGTCCCGGCGCTCATTAACCGCGAGCACGACTATTCGAATAGTTTAATTTACTCACGCTGCAGCGGATGTACGCTTTTAATCCCACACTCCATGACGCACCAACACATGAGACTTGTCACGGCCCAGTTTTTCAGTTACCCTCGCATGGCGGCACCCGCTCCAAGGACTATGAATCCCCATTGCACCCCCGGCGCCACATTCCTACCTCAAGCCGGTTGTGAGGGGAGTCCTGGCGCTCCCGAGATTGAAGGTTACATTATACATACATAAAGCTTGACGTCATTAAACCACACACTTCCACATTTTCATACCGATATCCAGAACCTACTATGTCTGGGGTGCCACCCCACGAGAATAACCTAGTCCACCGGGTCTAACCCCACTCAAGAAGTGTGGTCGTACTCGATTCATTTCCTGCTTAGTTTCTTGACTCGGTCCTTAACTGACCAGGGTCGGCGGCTAACCGTTCCCAGAACTACCCATATTCTATCCGTGCCGCCCCAGTCGAAATCACTTTTGTTTAATTAAGTTTTTTGTTTGGGTTTTCGCAAAGGTTTTCATGCTGTGGGTGGCGCTTATGTCTCCACCCGATCTCTAACTATCACTCCCATCGAGTAATCGGTATAACCACATCCACATATCATACATATGGAGTGTATAACGTCTATGTAAGCAGGGCTAAGCAGTGAATAAATAATCATGCGTAAAGTAATATACTCAGGTAACAAAGGTGTGTAAATACATAAGGATAAACAATATCAAAGGTAAGGCTTAAGCAAATGTAGGTACGCATTTTATAATTAGTATGCAATTTTATTTGCAATCAACACATTTATAAAAATAGGATCAACATGTTCGAGGAAGGGGCATAGTGACTTGCCTTGCTCAATTGGGGGTTCGTTCTCAATTAGCTCAGTTTCCTCCACGCAGATGTACCCTGTCCGGTTGAATACTAACGTCACAAACTACTCGCTAACACAAAAAAAGCCAAAAAAATTCCAGAACAATCAAAAAAATAACCAAACCAGTGCCATTGCGTAGATCTTGATTTTAGGAAGATTTTGACGAAAGTTTCGTTCAAATCCGACTTAAAACGAGGGAGATACTGTCACACACCGAAGTTCTCCCAAATCGTCAAAATCGAATTTAATAATTTATCTGAGAAATTGTGTAATTAATCTGGAGAAAAAAATCCAATTAATTAATGCATTAAAAAAGTGGAAATGGCAGGGTGGAATTTTTCTTGAGTTCCCTATGTCAAAATACATTAACAAGATTTTTAGTGGAATTTTCAGAGCCCTAGAAATAATTTTAAACCAACTAAAATAAATTTCGGATTTGATTAATCCCAGGAAAATCTCTTTTCCTTTCTTTTTCTTTTTCTTTTTCTTTTTTCCTCTTCTTCTTCCTTCTTGGGCCGTCAGCCCAGTCCAGCCGCCCGGCCCCTCCCCTTTCTCGCGCTTGCCTCCTCCTCCCTCGCGGGCCGGCCGCAGGCCGAGGCCCGCTAGAGCCGCGCGCCTCTTTCCCCTCCTTCCGCTGGGCCGGCCCAGCCGCCCCGGTCCCTCTCTCCCGTCCGCCGCCGAAGTCCACTCTCGCTCCCCTCCTCTCCCAGGCCACCGACAGGCGGGCCCCACCTGTCGGGGTCGTCCCCGACCTCGCGCCACCGCCCGCAACGGCCGCGCCGCCTCTCCCGCTCGCGCCCGCACGCCCCACTCCGTCTCGCCTTTTTCGCGCGCGTGCGCCCACTCCGCCCGCAACCGCCGCCCTTTTTCTCCCGCTCGCGCCGCATCCGAGAGGAGAGGAGATGGGATTTTGAAATCCGGCCGTTCCCTCTCTCCTCTCCCCACTCCGGCGAGAAATCCGCGCCCACTCGGCCCGATCACTCCTCCCCGCGCCCATATAAACCATCCCCGCGTCCTTCTCTCCCTTTTTTCCCATTTCCGCCGCCGCACTCGTGCCTCCTAGCACCCGCGCCACCACCGACCCCGTGCGCCGCCGCCTTCGCCATCTCCGGCCGCCGCTCCCCACCGCTTGCACCATTCCCGAGCCGCGCCGACGCGTTCGCCGCATCCTCACGCACCCCGTCCGCCTTTTTGCGTCGCCGGCCCGCATCTTCTGCGCCGCCCGCGCCGCCGTCTTCTCCGCCTCCGGCCGAGTCCGGTGAGAACCCTCTCTTTTCTCCCCTTCCTCTCTTTTTCCCCGGCCGCGTCGTTTCCTTCCCGCATGGGCTTCGCCCTTGCCCTCTCCCGCGCGTCGTCGCACGGCGCCGACGCCCTTGCGCCGCCGGCCGCCGGCCGCCACCGCGCGCCATGGCCGTCTTCGGCCGAGCCCGAGCTCTGTCCGCCGCCGCCCGCGCGCTCTGGGCCGTTCGATCGGCCGCCCGGCCGATCGGGACCGCCCGCGCCACCTCCCTGGCTGCCCGTATGGCCACCCACGTGGCTGCCGCGTGGCTGCCGCGTCGGCGCCACGTGTGCGCCACGTGGTGCACCGCCGCCGCCACGGTCCCATGGACTTAATCCACGGTGGACCGGCCGCCGCCGCCCGCTATCGCCAGCCCTGGGATTAATTGCGCAATAATTCGATTAAGGTTTTTCTTTCTATAGTAAAAACACAGATAACTTCAAAAATTCATAACTAATTCATCCGAGCTCCGTTTAAGTCCATTCAAATTTCATTAAATTCACAAAAATGCAGAGAATCCATTAAAAATACTTTTGTGCTTTGTTTCAGTAGACTTATCATATGTATTGTTGTTTGCTTTGTTTGTCGTGTAGACTCCGATACCTCCGACGCGCCCGTTTATTTCGAGATCGTCGCCGAGGTAGCTTCAGCTCAGGAGCAAGGCAAGTCATGCTTCACATTGATCATATTGTACCTATATTTACAAACGTCTTATTTTTCCGTAAACACTGCATTATTTTGCAATGTCATTTCGTATGGGTTTTTACCTATTGTGCTCAGCCTATTATATTGATTATCGTGTACCTTTGATAGCTTGGGTAATTAATTCATTGTTCGTTGATTTTAGGAATGCTTAGCCATGCTTAGCTAACTTAGCTCACTAAAAGGGATCACCTTAAAGAATTAATTAATGTAGTCCCTATGGTGATACTTTGGTTCAGGAACCACCATGGTAATAATAATTAATTAAAATATGCTAATGGTGGGCTGTGGGTGCATGGTTTTGATGGAAGCACCCATGGCAATTAAGGACCGGTTCGCGGGAAACCCTGGAAGAAATACCGTGCGTACCACAAGCCAGCGTGGGCAACGGCTGGACTTGTAGTGTAGCTGTCTCTAGCTGACGTACCAGACTAGGGTGGGCGTGATGGAGTTGGGTCGGCGGGGGACATACCCGTTGATCGGCTGCCGGATTCACCGTGGCACGAGGGAGGGCTGCCTACCTTGGATGGAAAGGTGGGGGCGAAACCTGTGGTGTGATACGGTTGGTTAGAGGGGGTTATGCGAAGGGTCCTGTCACAGTCTCTATTCGGGTACTTTCCAGTATCGCGACGCATGGTTGACATGATGTTGAGGCTGTGTGTTGTGGGTACAGATGTACACCTCTGATCAGAGTAGAACTATTCGAATAGTCGTGCCCGCGGTTATGGGCGATGAACCAGATTCACCGTGATTAGTCTCACCTTCTTAATAATTGGATTTACTGGAACTGGTTTAGTTCAGGTGGTTGGTTTGGGCCTGTCGCAACGTGGATGTAGCGTTGGACAGTGATGGTTTAATATTGTTCAATTAATTCAACGTTTTACTACTGCTTTCAACTACTGTTTTTAAATGCTTACTTTATGCAAATAAACCCCTGCCTTCCTTTGGAATATCTTGCATCATGCCTCCTTTTCCGGCATGACTTGTTGAGTACCGTGGGTAGTACTCAGTCTTGCTTAATTTTTCCCCACACCAGAAGAGGAGTATGCGTCTGATGGAGGTTTCTCAGAGGAGTAGGCTTCGTCCGCCGTCGAGGATGCTTGTGGAATGGTGCCAGCCCGCTGCAAGAGTCCCGTTCTAGTTTAGTTTGTCTTTTCGTCTTTCCGCTGCATTTCTGTAAGACTTTTATTCTGTTTGTAAGACGTGGAACTGTATGTCAACTTTGTCGTTTGTGTACCCTAGCTGGTCCTGGACAGGGGTTTTAATACACAATCAGTTTCGGAAATTCTGTTCGTGAATTTCCGGGCGTGACAGATACGGAATTCGAAAGATTGGAAAAGTTTTAAAACAAAGAAAAGGGAAAAGGTCTGACGGGTGGGACTGCCCTTAGCTCCTCATGTATAGGTTTTGTTTTTAAACGGGTGTGCGCATGGTGAGGTGAAGGGCTTGGGCGAGCCACAAGCATGCATGCATATGCATACACGGCTAGCTAGCTGCATGCATGTGAGCTGCTTGCATGCATGCACACGTACAGCCAGCTAACTGTATGGCGCATGCATGGCCGGCGGCAAAGCGGCGATCGCTGCGGAGGGCAACTGCGCAGGGAACGGGTACGGTGTTGCGCCTCACGACGTCACCGTGCCGCGGCAACAACGGCGGTAAGGAAACAAAAGTAAGAGGAAGAGCAGGAGAGGAGCTCACCTTGCGGCAGCCGGGTAGCGGCACACCGAGCAGTGGTCCTCACACGAAACTACGGTCGTCGATGTACAGCATGGGGACGGTCGGCCCGCGGATCGTCCTCGCACACCACGTGTTCGATCGGTGGTAACAAACGAACACACAGCGTTAAGGAGTAAATGTTAGCGGGTTAGTGCAAGTTAGGGGTTAGGGGTTAGCGAGTTAGAGGTCAGTAAGTTAGAGTGTCAGCGGGTTAGTGAGTCAATGGGTCAAATGTTAGATGTTAGAGGTTAGCCGTTCAATAAGTTAGTCGTTCTCGGGGTTCAGATGACGGCGCGGCGCGCGGCGATGTCGTCGCCGGAAGCAGTACCGGGGAGGAGCATTAGATTTTATCTTTTTATTACCAACCCAACAGGAATGAATGGCTTGGGGAGGCAAGATGGACTTCAATAGAGGGGGTTGGGTGAGTAGAGGGATATATGTTAGACTTTGGTGAGGAGGATGGCTTGTTGGTGGACTTCGGCCTGGAGGATATGATATAGACTTTTTGCAGAAATGGATTTTCTTGGGCTCGGCCCGAGGAAATGAGGGAGCTGATATGGACTTCTGGATTATCAAGCCAGGCGGCCCAATGAAGTAGAGGGATGCCATATAAACTTTTAGTCGGCACCCTATGGGTGCAGGGGGAGTTTCTGTAGACTTTTATAGAGGATTTCATAGGCTTGGCCCGACAAGGAAGAGGGATGCGATATAGACTTTTGTGAAGTATACAAGCAAGTGGCTCGCAAAGAGAGAGATAGTGGGGCCCACCGGCGGGTCCCACCTCTTTTACTTTTTCTTTTTCTTTTTTTTCTTCTTCTCTTCCCTCCTCCTTTTTCTCTCTCCTTCTTATCTCTTCTTTCTCTCTCTTTTCTCTTTCTTGCCTTCTCTGCTTGTTCTTGCCGGGAGGAGAGGAGAGTGCCGAGCGGGAGGGGGCGGCCGGCCGGGGCTCGCGGCTGGGCGAGAGGAGGTCGGGGACATCGGTGGCCCGGGGCGAGCGGCGCATCGTGGTCGCGGCGCTAGCGTCCGACGGCGCCGGCGCGCTCGGCTGGGCGCCGTCCCGGAGCGAGCCGAGGCAGCTGCGGGTGGTGCTCGCGCGGGCGGTGTGGCCATGCGCGGCGGCATACGAGGATGGCGAGGTGGTGGCGAGCTGCTGTGGCATGGCGGCTTGTATAGCCGTCGCTCGTCCTAGCGGCGCGGATGGCTTCGAGGAGAAGGATGGAGGCGAGGGCAGTGGTGTGCAGCGGCGTGGGCTTGGTTCACGCTTTCGGCGTGGACCAGCGGCTGCGGCTGCTAGAGTGTGAGGAGGCGATGCGATGGACCAGGAGCAGCGGCGTACGCACGGGCGACGACTAAGAGGCAACGCAGTGACCGCCGATCACTGGGCTTCCCCTGGGGCGCGTGTCAGGGGCGGATGGGATGGACGGCGTCGATGCGGGGCTGGGTGTCGACATCGCCACAGGGGAGAGAGGGCCAGGCACGCACAGGTGGTTTGTGGACACGGCTTTGCTCTTTCGGTGTGGACTTCTCTCACTATGTTGCCGGTATTTTGGGGGAAGGCCTCAGTGGACTGGGAGCTTGGTGCAGGGGAGCCGTGGGGGCTCGGGCGCTTGCAGGCATTCCGTCGAACACCTGGCGTGCGAGTTGGCTGAGGAAGAGGGACAAGAAACATACTTGTTTCGCTGGGCAGGCCTTGGGCCAGGGAAAGGGGAGAGTACTAGGCTGGCCTAGAGGGAGATGGGGCTAGCCCAATAGGGAGAGGGAGGGAGAAAAGAGTTGGGCCGAAAAAGGAAGGAGTCCAAAGGAATAGGATGTTTTGTAATTTTATAGGAATTTGGATTATGGAATTTGAATGAGATTTTGATTGGACATTAAATTCCAAAATTGCAAAGGGACTGTATAAATGGACATTTAATTTTGAGTTTGAATTACAATTGGACTGTTAAGTGAGCTCTTGAATTTAATCTGGCATTTAGATGGGCAAGGATTAGACTTAGAGATTTCCCCGAATTTAATCGGATGGATGGACCGTGTTACCGAATCAACGTTCGATATACGAATTCATCGGTAGTCCTAGGATTCCGAGGAAAGGACTAAATCAGGGAATTTTGAATAAAATGATTTATGAGGAAAAAGGATCCGAACAGAGAAAATTTTGATTAAACAGAGTTGGGTTTAATATTCAATTGTGGTAGTCGAGGATGTCAAGGAGGGACGTGACATTTCGATAATTGACAATAGCTCTCGAGACTTTGATTAGAGAAATGCAATTAGCAGAATAGATGGATGGTCGAGAAGACAAAGGAGGGATATTACCCCGAGATGTGTTCAATTCAGGAAGAGGATCAATTTACGAAATTCGAACACTAAGGAATTTAATGCATGGCAAGAATTTAGGTTCTCAAGGATGGATTTAATCGAGATCTTTGGCACATAATCCTAAGTACACTCAAAGAACCAAATTTTTGAAAATAGGTTTTTAATAAAATAAATTTTTCGACGGGCGAAAATTAGGGTGTTACATTAAATCTCTTACTTTCTCTGTTAGGATCTCTGGTTCAGCGTGTCGCAACATATCCTCAAGATCAAGATCAATATCAACCTCTGCGGCGTCAAAACCAGAGCCGCCAAAATCACCAGTCATTTGACGGGACATGTCCTCCATTATAAAATTCTCTGCCTGATCAAACCAAATATCACGAATCTCTACAGGAAGGGCGACTTCCCCGTGATAAGTCCAAACTTTGTATTTCTCCACAAATCCACACTAAATTATGTGTCCCAGAATTACATTCGGATCTTTTCATATCTTCTGATTTTTGCAATCCACGCAAGGACAAAAAATATTCTTCCTATTCTCCCTCAAAGCGTGTGCCTTAGCCTTATCAATAAATATTGATGCTTCTCTCATGAACACCGGATGAGTTCTCCGTGTCTCATACATCCATATCCAATCCATCTAAAAAAATTCACAACATTAATTAATATTATATTGCCGGTGTTTTCTAGATAAACAAATTAAACTTAAATCCTACTTTTTAACTAAAACCTCATTCACAGCAAATAATAATACTGAGGCAATATTAGTTACCAAAAAATGGTTCAATCAAAAAAACAAAATATTTGACCTACAAATTACAAAAATAGCACAAAATAACAATTCACACAAGTTTACATATCTTCACATTCAACCAATGAAATTTTACAAAAACGGAAGCAAATGAAGGAGATGATCAAGCACATTACCTTTTATATTGATTTCAATCGAAGATTTCAAGTCTAAAACCTCCCACCAAAAGAAATTGCCTATTTTTGGAGAGGGAAACTGAGTTAAAAAAAATTCAAATATCTTCACATTAAACCAATAAAAATTTTTAAAAATGGAAGCAAATGAAAGAGAAAATCAAGCATGGTACCTTTTGTATTGATTCCAATTGAAGAATTCAAGTTGAAAACCTTCTCCCCTATAATTGTCTTTTTTTGGAGAGAGAAACACCATGTTCAAAGTGGCACTGTCGGGGATGGGAGGTGTTTTATGGTGCTTCATCGCGTGCGGTCCACTTAACGGCCCGCACGGGATAATGCATTGTCCCGTGCGGTACAACTATCGACCTCGTCGGGACCGATTTTTCCAGGCGCGGCCACTTATGGCCCGCCTGAAAATTATTGGGAGACTCGTCCAGAAAAACCGTTTCTGAGTAATGCTGGCTCCATTTGATCCCTAAACTTATCAATCACCGTACTAGATCATATATACTTCTGAAACAGTACAGATAAAAAATAAACTTTCGTGGCACGCTTTTCAAACTCCCAAACGGTGCGTTTCGTGCGAAAATTTTTAATATGAAAGTTGCTCTAAAATATTAGATTAATCCATTTTTCAAGTTTGTAATAATTAAAACTCAATTAATCACACGTTATTGTCACCTCGTTTTACGTGAAACACTTTATCTTCATCTTTATCTTTATCTTCAGGACTTTCAAACACCACCATAATGGCACTATAGCACATTATCTTAATAGTAACTTCGTAAGATTGCATGGGGCGCATCTACCATTGATGTACCAATTGTCATAGGTCACTTTGGCCACATTTGATCCCTCGACCTATCAACCACCGTACATACTGTGGCAGTGGCACTATAGCACTGTGGACTTTGTGTTCTGAATATGTTGACATCCATATAAGAATAAGTTAGGCTGAGTTCGGCAGGTGATTTTTGAACGCCGCACAGTGTTTTGATCCATGAGCATGTTTTTCAAACTACTACACGGTGAATTTTTTTGCAAAAAGTTTCTATACAAAAGTTGCTTAAAAAAATCAAATTAATCCATTTTTTTAAAAAAAATTAGCTAATACTTAATTAATCACGCGCTAATGACCGCTCCGTTTTCCGTGTTTACTATGCGCGTGGGGAGTTACTACTACCGAACACAGCCTTAGTCCTCGTTCAGGTTCACGTTCATAAAATTGTTTACAGAATATGAAACGTGATGAACGTGCACAAGAGGGTATAAAGTCTGAATTCCCGTCATATGCAAAATCCGAACATACACAAGCAGACAATAATCCAGTCTGTATAAAATTCGAACGGTTTGCGATCAGTGGCTCCGCGGAGCCACGTTGAAACTGTGGGTTGGCTCTACAACATTTTGCAAAATGCACCTCAAGCATGTGAAAAATAGTAAAATATACATAAATTTATAAGGATTGACCTAATCCCCACATAGTTACATATTTATGTATTTTGATCTCACAGGATTTAGAACTTGGCACCGTCACTGTTTGCGACAGTATCGAACAAGAGCCCTATTCCTGTTAGCTTTCAAGCACCGACGTTTTCCGCGAGACGCATGCACAGCATGGGTAGTTGGGTACCCAGAGCGAGTTGAGCTTGATTCAAATTCATAGAACATTTCGGTTGCAGGAAGCCAGGAAATCTGTCGCATCTCTTCGACAATTAAGCAAATTGCTGCTGTCTTGCTGGCCCTCTTCCCCAGTCACATCTTACTAATCTCTATATATGTATACATATCATTGACAAAAGAAAAAATATCACGTTGAATACATGTACTTCCTCCGTCTTGTCGCTTTGATTTTTTTCTTGTAACGTTTGACCATTCATTTTATTTAAAAAATTAATACAAATATAAAAAAGAATTATACATACTTAAAGTATTTTTTGATAATAAAGCAAGTCACAAAAAAAATAAATAATAATTCCATAATTTTTTGAATAAGACGAATGATCAAACTTTACAAACAAAAGCACAAAGCGACGAGTATTTTGGGACACACAGGTAGTAGTTCCTTGGGCTAGGGTCACCGTAGAAAATCATTGCTGTTTCGTCGAAAAAGTCCATGGTTCATTTCCTCACTGTATCCAGATCGATGCTGATAGAGCGACCGCAGGCTCGTGGTAAACGTGCTACAGTATATGGGCTGACGTGCATATCATTCGCCATAAAATAATAGTGGTATAATGGTGTTTGTTACGAATGCGATGTGCTGTCTG
>BDMV01000009.1:32023087-32146320 GCA_008326285.1 Oryza officinalis | reverse complement strand
GGGGCACCTTGGAGAAGAGGGAGAGGGTGCGGAAGAAGAGGGTGCGGAGATGGGGGAGGCGCGCGTGCGGCGAGCGCGCGCGGATGGCGGCGCTGTGGGAGACGACCCAGAAGGAGAGGTCGACGGCGACGCGGCGGCCGCGGAGGTACCCCGCGCCCTCGTGCCGCGCGTACGGCTTGAGAAGGTCCCAGAAGCTTCCCCCCACGCCCATCTCGGCGGCGGTCGGCCGGCCTGCCGGCGACGGCGACGGCGGCGGCGGAGGTTTTAGGTCGGCCTCGTTTCGCCGGCGAAACTGCAGGGCTCGCGCGAGTAATGATGTGGGCTGCCGCTTCTCGCTGTTGGGTTGGGTCGGGTCGGGTTGGGTCGCTGCAGGTGGGCCTCTCCTTTGCCTTCTTTTATGGGAGAATTGGAATTATTTTTTACCGTTACAGGAGGAGAGATCAGCACAGCGCCGCCTCTGTTCGCGATCAGGAGTGCCAAGAGAAGGGTTTTTTTTCCTATAAAAAAAAAGAAAAGTTTTTTTCTTTTACATTTTTCTTAAACTCATTGGAATAGGCTATCTGCTGATCTATTGAGAGTAGTATCTAAGATGTGCTTTGCGATTACAAACAGTCTGGGTATCTTTTGGGTCTCCATTGTTTGCTTTTCAGCTTATGAACAACTTACAAATTTTAAATTTTTAAAAACAAATTTTAGGGTTTTTTATTGTAGTTTATTTTATGGTATTGGTTTTTAAATGGCTAAGAGCATCACCAAGCGACTCTGAAAATTCTATCCTCAAAATTTAGTCCTAAATAAAATTTGAGGAGTGAATATATTAATCTATCCAAGAGAATACCTAAAAATGGATTCCTTAACATAAAAAGTGGCCCACATAAAAACTAACCAACATGAATCAGGTTTTTTTTTGTCCCGTGTGATCCCGATCGGCCGCGCACTCCTCCCGGCGTCCAGCCGTTGCTCAGCAGTAGCAGATACAAGTAGCATAAATAAGATCAGCAAGTAGCAGCAGCATTCAGATCAATAGCACCATCGGCATCAGCAACACCATAACAGCATCAGCAGCAGCTAGCTTCCATATCAACAGCAATAGCAGTATCAGCATCATCAGATCAGCAGTATCAACATCAGTTAAGCATCAACAAAAACGAGCAAGCATCATCAACAACACTTCCAGCTGCAATTATCAGCAGCAGCAGCACGAACTATCAGCACTCAGCAACAAAAACACCAGCGTACAGTAGCAGCACATTCAGCAGCAACATCCAGCAGATTATTCAGCAACAACAATATATTATTCAGCACCAGCAGTAGAGCAGTAGCAGGAACAATTTCAGAATAGCTAAATTGATTTGATGGAGGAACTCTCCATCACCAACCGACAAATCCATCGACAAATCAACTCCACTGAGTGGTGGACACCGTGACCAGCCGCCTGGTCGTCTCTGATGGTTCCGGGCGGTCGCCTCACCTTGCTGTCGCCTGTGTGTTCTCGGACAACGACGAGCGGCCGTAACAAGGAGGCGTCAAGCCGACAAGATGTCAGGCGGCGGTGTGGCGTCGTCAGGGCAGCGGCCAAATGGTTGAATCGGAACGGCGGCGGGACAAATCGAGGATGCGGATGAGTTTGAGGGGGAGGCGACTGATGTCCAGGTGCCGTGTGAGGAGTCGTCGGCGTGACGAATCAAGCCCTCGGGGCTATGACTTCCGGCGCGATGATTTCCGGCCGATTTTCTGGGAGGATGTGACCAGCGGCGAAGCAGCTCGACGCAGCTGCGGTGCTCGAGGAATTTGCCCTTTCATTCCGGTTGGCTGCTGTGGAGATTGGACAGCAGCATCGGCGGACGACCTGGCGAGAAAATTCATGGCAGCAGCATTTCGCGAGCTTGGCGGGAAGAAGCCCGTGGAGAGATTTTGGGAGCGAGCCCTGCCCCCCTACAAGACGAGAGCGAGACACGCGGGGATGGGAGACGGCTAAAATTTGGAAGACGTTTAGGGATACTGTTGGAGCTTTTTTTTTTATTAAAATTCCTAATTTCTAGTATTGGGAATGATTTAGCTAATCTATTGGTGATGCTCTAAGGACACAAATATAAAAAGATTATCTAAAACATATTTTTTAAGTTGCCAATAAGTCGTTTTGTGCCTTATCAGCTTTTGGACTCTAATTACGGAAGCAGTACCTAATAGGCTTCATGTTCTGACTTCTGAAAGAGGGGCTAATTCAAGAATCTGAGTCGTGCAGATTTCAGGATGCGTGTGAAGCTGGCATCAAACTATCCAACTGTATTTTGCCAGGTTATGGCAGCTGGGCACGCACTCTACAATACCAGTTCGTTTCAAACTTGATAATGCGAAAGTATCCTGAATTTCTTTGCATGACTTCCATGATTCTTGTTCTAATTTAAAACTATAATTAATCTTCGTTCAAGAGAGCTTGTTCTTAATTGTTTGTGTCACTCTATCCATACGCATCAAGAGGAAGCAGCTGACTTTTGTTGTTTCCACTCTAATCTACTATTTAGTGCTATGAACTACACATAAATTAGAGATGTGTTGTGATGAGCTGCTGTTGTACTCTTTCAATTATCTATTTTAGTCAAAGAAAAAATCAAAATAAACATATGTTTTCTCTTCTTTTTTTTTTAAAAAAATTATGAATGAGCTTTTCTTGTTTCCTTCTGCTACCACATAAACAGATACTAGGAATTTCAAGAGTAATGCACTACAGGTTTCCCAATCTTAAAGCAGGCATTCCTACAAAGACAAGTATATGATCCCTTAAATATACAAAATTAATTCCAGATTCATATAAACAGTTATATGTAGCAGTATCTAATATGCCTCAATCATATAATAATAGCACAAAAGTCAGACTAGAGATTTACATTTTCTATGTGATTAGGGTCAATCAATAGAAAATTCAGATAAATATGAGTGCTGAAGAATGATATTATCATCTGATGTCTAACTGTTCAAAAAATAAAATTAATCACAACCGTGTTTCGGCCAACAATTTTGGTATACCCTGATAATTAATCAGTTCATCCACCCTGCTAAAGTCTTGTCCCAAAGCAAAGCTATATATAAGTCTGCAGGTCGCCAGATGCTACCACATAAAACCAGGAATTAAATGATTTGTTGCATCCATTTCCCAAGTTTGCTGGATTGTGGCTGTTCCTTCTGCTTGTGTCTGTGAGATCTTGTTTTGCCTCATTTTGAAGTAGATATATGATGTTTGATCGGTTGATTTGTAACAGTGCGAATGTTCTGAGTCTTTCTTTCAGGCCAAACACTAGCAGGGAAGAAAAATGGTGAACTTCTCCAATAAACTAACAAAAGATCAAATTCCAGGATGGGAGGAGTATGGCTGTTTTCCTCATCTCTTCTTTATCCATAAAATGAAGCATAGAGATTTTGCCTTTGTTTCAAAAAAGAAAAAAAACAAATCTAATTTGTTTCAATCCTGCAACCAAATTTTGCAATTGACATTCACACCTGAACTGCCATATCCTTTTTTCTGATAAATTTGGTCATTTCAGCCTTATTTTCCTGATTGATGTAGGTACTACTTTAACTACAAGATGTTGAAGGGAAGAGTAAACGAATACACAGAGCAGACAAAAGAAGGAACACAAGATCGTCGACGTGTTCTTAAGGACTTCTCAAAGTTGCTTGATGATGAGGTGAACTTTAGCACTTGTGGTTTTATTCAGCTTAAACTATTCATTCATGGTAATCTAATGTTTTTTGTGTGTATTTTTCAGATTGAAAAGATTGTGCTGTTCATGATAGAACAGCAAGGGCTAATTGCAGCAAGGCTTGAAGATTTGGGGAAAAGAAGGGCAAGACTTCAAGACATTCCACTTCTCCAGGAGATTACTGAACTAAGAGAAGATTACAGATCAGTTGGCCTGGATCTTGTAACTCTTCTGAAGTTTGTCGAACTTAATGCGAATGCGGTTCGAAAGATACTGAAGAAGTTTGATGAGAGGTTGGGATACAAGTTTACTGATTATTACGTCAGAAGCAGATCAAACCACCCGTATTCTCAGCTGCAACAGGTTTTCAGACATGTGGTAAGCTTCATGTCCAAAATTCAGTCTCAGTTTGTTTTCATTGCCATACAAGTTAAGTTGTTGAACAAATATTGAATTCAATGAATTGTGAATAAGTAGGGAATCGGAGCTGTTGTTGGGGCATTGTCTCGCAATCTGAATGATCTTGAGGAGCGTCAGGGAAGCTATCTGAATATCTATGATCAGCATCCTCTGGCCATTCCAAAGGTTCAATCTTGTCCTCTTGCCAGTACAAATTACTTCATCTGTTTTTAAACAATTGACAGTTAACTATTCAATTTAAACTTTAACCGCTCGTCTTTTTTCAAGAAGATTATAAATACTTGAAAATATGATGGTACTACAACTTTCATTCATCATAATATAATTTATAGTCAAAGTAAGACGACCGTAATCAACAATGATAGTTATTCGAGAACGGAGATAGTACAGATAGTATGCTACACTTTCATAGCGTTTATGTATAGCTCTTAACTATAATCGATAATGAACCTTAGATCTTGTGATATCTGAACTTCTCAAGGATCCAATAATCGATCTGATAACGGCGACGTCGGACAAGCTGACGAACTCGACGAACTTCCTGCGGTTCCTAGGACAGCACGCGCTCATAGCTCAAGCAGACAGCATTGCAGGTAGTCCAGGGGCGGAGCTAGCCCTATTCATCGGGGCCAGCCAACCCCGATGAAATTCCTAAACCCTCTAGTAAACATTGCCTCGATCCATGGTTCACCGTGCTATGCGATGGAGCTGACCCCGGTGATATTAATTTTTGGCTGGTTTCGCCTCTGTCAGGTACAGAAGACGAACAACACGTCGGAGAAGACAAGTACCATTTCATCTCCCTCGTGCTGAACCTCGCCAACACCTTCCTCTACATGGTGAACACCTACATCGTCGTCCCCACGGCCGACGGCTACGCCACCAGCCTCGGCGCCGCCGCGACGGCGTGCGGCGCCATCATCGGCTCCATGGCCGTCGCCCAGGTGTTCTCGTCGGTGTACTTCAGCGCCTGGTCCAACCGGTCCTACTTCAGGCCGCTGCTGTTCAGCAGCGTGGTGCTGCTTCTGGGCAATGTGATGTATGCCATGGCGTATGATCTTGGGTCCCTGACGATTCTCCTCCTTGGACGTGTTCTATGTGGGTAAGGAAGGAATCAGCAACTACAGTCTTTTCTCATCAGGTTAACTATAGTCTTTTGCCCTATTTGGAGAGCTAGAGAGATTACAATACCGTTTTCGATGTGAAAACCGGTCCCAATCGGTTTACCACAAAACTGATTTCAATCAACTCTGTACGATAAAAAGCTAAAATCAATCGGTTTTCACAAAACCGGACCCTAATAGTTTCTCAAAAACCGTTCGGTTTTTGAGAATTACGAACCCTAGAAACATCTGATGAGAATCTAAAAAAGCTTTTTAGTTGTTGGTTGGTTTTCTAGATTGTCAGAATCAGTGCAAGAATCTAGACTATTTGAAAAAGTTGGAGATTCTAAAGGAAGTTAAAACTGTCAGAAGCTCTCTTCAAAAAGACCTTTGCCAAACTTAGCATTCCGAATAGTTAGTGATTAATTCTGATGAGAGTACTGTACTATACTTGTTTGCAGTATGGGATCGGCGAGAGCTGTGAATCGGAGGTACATCAGCGACTGTGTTCCTCCAAGAATCCGGATGCAGGCTTCTGCGGCGTTTGTCAGTGCTAGTGCTCTAGGAATGGCATGTGGCCCTGCACTTGCCGGTCTTCTTCAGACAAACTTCAGTCTGTATGGTCTCACCATCAACCAGATCACCTTGCCTGGATGGATCATGGCGTTTGGTTGGCTTGTGTACTTGATCTGGCTGTGGATTTCATTTCAAGAGCCGGATCTTGGCTCTGGTGCCAAAGATTTCTACGAGGGTTCTTCAAGTAGCACTAGTACAAGTAAGCAAACCATATTACTTCTCCGGTCATATAGATATATATTGTCGTTTAGAATAAGATTTGATCAAACCTTATAAACTTTGGTCATCGATAATTTCTTAAATGTTTAGTTTTTTTATAAAAAAAGTAGATGGTATGTGTAGATTTGTTTAAAAAATATTATCATAATATTATAAACTTATTAGATTTTATAAAATTATTTTGATAGAAAGTTGCTGATCAAAATTTTAAAAGTTTGACTGAAACTTGTATTAAACGTCAAATATTTATGACCCTATGGAGTATATATCTAAGATTTTTTCAGCCAATATTTCTTCTTTTTTACCCACAAAATTATTCTTTTTTTATCTAATGCAGGATACATGGAGCAAGAAAAGATGGAGCAGGGTTTCACCGAACATCTCCTGCCATTGGAGCAAGACGAAGAAGATGACAGTGGCGAGAACGAGTGTAACGAGACACTGTCATCATCAACCGCTGCACTGAGGCCGGCTTCTTCGGTTGCGTCAGCCTACACGCTGCTCACCCCGTCGGTGAAGGTCCAGCTGCTGATCTACTTCATGCTCAAGTACGCCATGGAGATCCTGCTCGCCGAATCGAGCGTGGTCACTGGCTACTACTTCGGCTGGGACATCAGCACGGTGTCCGTGTTCCTCGCCATCCTCGGCCTGAGCGTCCTCCCCGTCAACGCCGTCGTCGGCACCTACATCAGCAACATGTTCGAGGACAGGTGGTGCAGCGATCGATCGCCCGATCAAGAACTCACCAAGCTTCAGATTTTCAGTGTGTTCTTGTGTTGGATTTTGCTGTGTTTGTTGTGTTTTCAGGCAGATACTGCTGGCGTCGGAAATCGTGCTGCTGGTCGGCGTGATGCTGAGCTTCTCGGTGACGGGCACGTACACGGTGGCGCGGTACGTGTGCTCGGCGCTGCTGACGTTCGTCTCCGCCGAGGTGCTCGAAGGTGAGAAGGGGAAGCCGGCGCCGGCTGTTCAATTGTTCGTCTGACGAGATCTATCGCTGTGTGATGCAGGGGTGAACCTGTCACTGCTGTCGCGGGTGATGTCGGCGCGGCTG
Source organism: Oryza officinalis (assembly GCA_008326285.1). Lineage (NCBI taxonomy): Eukaryota > Viridiplantae > Streptophyta > Magnoliopsida > Poales > Poaceae > Oryza > Oryza officinalis. Next base: position 32,139,247 of record BDMV01000009.1, on the reverse strand, counting down.
TCGAGGGGGACGTACAATGGCGGGCTGCTGTCGACGGAGGCAGGGACGATGGCGCGGGTGGTGGCGGACGGCACCATCACGGCGGCGGGGTTTCTGGGCGAAGGGAGGCTGCTCAACGCCACGCTGCTGCCGGCGCTGCTCGTCTGCGTCGCCTCCATCGCCGCCACGCTCTCCACCTACAACTCGCTCTTCTACTAGCTGCCACGACGTATCACTAGCGGCGGTGTGTGCGCATCGTCTTTTTTGGGCATCTTTTAGGTTCTTTGCCACTGTGCCGATGCTTGTTTGGATTGCTTCCAAAAAAAGTTTACCCATTGAGTTTGTCAAATTCAACCAAACCAAATAAATTGATAATGATTAAATTTTGATCAAATACCGAATCGATACCGTTATACTGTATTAATTGGACATTTGGAAGCTCCTACTCTAACTGGAGAGATATAGTGTCGTTGCTAGTAGGTGGGAGCTAATCTCTCGCGCATGAAAAACGAAACGACTTCACATGATTAATTAAGTATTTGTTATTTTTTTTAAAAAAAAATGAATCAATATAATTTTTTAAGTTCACATAGAAAATTTTTACGAAAAACGCATCGTTTAGCTGTTTAAAAAACGTGCGCGCGAAAAAAGAGAAAATTAAGTTGAGAACTCTGGCTGGCTACCAAACAGTCCCTAAATCTGTTAAAGTGCACCGCTATTTTTTTAACAAGTCATTGAAGGGGGAGAGGTTCCCCACTTGAATAATACCAATTACTTAACACGGTTGAATTTGGCTGAGCCAACCAACCCTTGGTGTGTATGTGATATGAGGTTTCAATTGTGTTGGTTCGTCAATATGGATGATAATTGGTGAAATTTGAACATTTTTTATATAAAAAAGGTTTTTATTTTTTTAGTTTGGTTTTAAAAAACTTGCCCGGTTTAATTTGTCAATTTATATTTTTTCCTCTTTGTATACCGTGATTTTTTTTAAAAAAATATGTAGTACAACCCCCCCATATATATATATATAAATATATATATATATATATATACCTAGAAACTACTATTGATAAAAAATGGACATATAAGATTTATTCGCATTGGAAGTAAAAATTTTACTCTCTTGATGATGTAGACAAATCTCATGCATTTATTTTTAGATTTTATCGTTTTTAAGTTTTTATTACATATGTGATTTGTAATACATATTTTTTTTCTAATTTTGTCTGTTCAAACCTGCAAATACAATATCGCAAAAAAATTGCAATATGGTATCCCCTCATACTAGTAGCCAGCCAGTAGGCCGTACTTTTCTTTGGGTTTTATATTATAAGTCGCTTTGACCTTTAGTCAAATTTTTTAAAGTTTGATCAAGTCTATAGAAATATATATTAATATTTTTAATACAAAATAAATATACTATCAAACTATATTCAATATTATATTTAATAAAACTAATTTGATGTTATATATGTTATTAAATTTTTCTATAAATTTGATCAAAACTAACAAAGTTTGAGTAGAAAAAAAATTAAAATGATTTATAATATGAAACGAAGGAAGTAAATGGTAAAAAGTACACAGGTGAAAGTAGTAACGACCAGGAGGGACAAAAAGGTGAAAAAACGTGGAGAGAAGAGAAGAGAAGGCCAGAAGGGAAGGAATTTTTGCACGTAGCCCCACCCGCACCACCACCGGCGTCGTCTCACCCAGATCTCCACGAGACGAGCGGCGGCCATCGCGCGGGATCGGAGAGAGAGAGAGGAGGCGAGGAGCGATGGCGGACGGCGGCATGATGCCGGACCCGACGGTGCGGAACCTCCTGGAGCAGGAGAGCCTCAAGTGGGTGTTCGTGGGCGGGAAGGGCGGCGTGGGGAAGACGACGTGCAGCTCCATCCTCTCCATCCTCCTCGCCTCCGCCCGCCAGTCCGTGCTCGTCATCTCCACCGACCCCGCCCACAACCTCAGCGACGCCTTCCAGCAGCGCTTCACCAAGTTCCCCACCCTCGTCCGCGGCTTCAACAACCTCTACGCCATGGTAACAACACTAAATCCCCCCCCTCCCCCGCCCTTTCCGCGTCCCAATTCGTTGGTGCGTTTGAAGAATGGATGGGATTCGTCGATGGATTTGTAGTTTCAACGAATTTTGGCCTTCTGGGCGAGGGCAAGTGTTGTGTGCTATGGTGGTGGAGGAGAGGAAATGTGCAAGTAGAAAATATATTGTTTGTAACGAAGCGTAAGAGATTCACACTAGAAATTTCCATAATTGGGGTTCGTTTCTGTGTGTGTGCTGCTACTTATGTTATGTAGGCTTTGTTTTGTGATGGGGCCTGTATGCTTTTGAACCTTTCCAAATGGAGGTGTTGCTTGTGCTTAATATTGATTTCCTCTAGTATTATCATGATGCTAATTGAAGGTACCGGGCTTGCAGATGTTTGGCTGATGTGTAATAGATAGAGAATTAGACGTCTGATTTGTGCAAAAACAATTACCCGTTATCTAGCAATAATCTCTTTGCTATGTTCCACTTGTTGAAATAGAAAATAAGGTAGTGATACTTATCAAACAAGTGGATGTTGTTTAGTGATGGTTTATTCAGTTGACCTTACTTTTAGTCCATGTTAAATAAATTTTCGTTATGAACTTTTCAGAAAAGATGCTTAATTCTATTTTCTAATTTGTGATAAACAAGATAAAACAGGTTCCGGTACAGTGTCATGATTTTCTTTTGCAGACTATTGGTGCCCATATCTTTAAACTGCCGGCTTGATTTTGTCCCCCCTTTTGTCTTTGTTATTCTACCACTTTGAATTGTTACTCTAAATTTAGGATTGTCTCAACCACTTCATTGTCGATACTTAACTTGCAGGAAATTGATCCAAAGGTAGAAAATGATGACTTTGCTAATGAAGGAATGGAAGGATTCCTTTCAGAACTCACAAATGCAATTCCAGGAGTTGATGAAGCTATGAGTTTTGCTGAAATGCTGAAGTAAGTCTTCCCTTCATTCTAGTGTTCAGCATTCTTCTCATTGCACAGAAGTTTCTTACTCAATTCACTCCTCGATGTGAAACAACTCTTGAGGCTGATCTCTTTTCCTTACTGCAGACTGGTCCAAACAATGGATTACTCTGTTGTAGTTTTTGATACTGCTCCAACAGGGCATACTTTACGATTGCTCCAGTTCCCTGCAACACTAGAGAAAGGTCTAGAGAAAATGATGGCCTTGAAAAATAAATTTGGTGGACTGTTGAATCAGGTGTTCCTTATATATTTCAAGATACTATACGTGTTGCTTTAGTTATTTGAAATTATACTACTTGTTGGTTGATGATAATTTCTGTTAATATATACTTTGACAGGCGACTCGATTGTTTGGTCTTGGTGATGAACTGAATGAGGATGCAATGCTAGGGAGACTTGAAGGCATGAAGGATGTGATTGAGCAAGTGAACAAGCAATTTAAAGATCCAGTAAGTCTAACCAAAACCTGCAGAGAATCAGAATTTTTTTATTAACTATCAAGACAGACTCTTAGCCTGTTTATTATGGGAGGTCAGCCAACTCATGATATTGACCTCTTGAACAACTCATGAGTTTCAAGTATTATTAAGCTAGAGCCTATAGGAAATCATTATTTGACATTGGGAGTTTATAATGATGTACTGATGTTGTTTAGATTTGGTCAAATTTGTTGGTAGAAGGTAGAACTGTACGCACAGTACGCTGAGAACCAACACACCTTTAGTTTGTACAGCAAATTTACAGTACAGATCTACTGCAACCAGAGAAAGTACCCTGGAAATGTTGGTTTCTGCTGTCTCAAAAATATTAAGTGCCAGTATGTTAGTTGCTAGATGGGCAATCAACAGTCAGACCTGCTGTCCAACTTACATACATGAGAATACAACTGGACTAGCATAATATTGTTATCATTTTTAACCCTCCTAGTCCTATTTTCTAGTACTTCTACTATACATTAGTGAAAGCACCTACTTTTATAAAATTGACCGCTCATTACTCTTGCTTCCCCTTTCTCCCCAGGACTTGACAACTTTCGTATGTGTTTGTATTCCTGAATTTCTTTCATTGTATGAGACGGAGAGATTGGTGCAAGAGTTGGCAAAGTTCGAGATTGATGCACATAATATTATTATCAATCAAGTTCTCTTTGATGAGGAAGGTTAGTACCAGAACTATTTTTTTTTTCTTTCAGTTTTACTGCCTTGAGGTTTCCTTGCAAATGTAGACATAATAGATTGACTTTGAATTTCATGGGCTTATATTTGTATATACTCATTAACTTCGGCTGAAATACCGAGATCTGAACTACAAATGAAACCTTTGAATGCACAAGATAGGAACCCTGCATAATGAGTCATTGCAACCACCTTTCAGTTGTTTTCATTTGAATGTATCTGTTCTTTTATGCATTTCAATCTAACCATTACTTATTCCTTGCAGCTGTTGAGTCTAAACTTCTAAAGGCACGGATAAAAATGCAACAAAAATATATTGATCAGTTCCATATGTTATATGATGACTTCAACATCACCAAGTTGCCCTTGCTTCCAGAAGAGGTAAGGAATCCACCTGTTTACCTTTTCAAATCTCAAGTTTGTGCTGTTCACTGGTTGTTAAAGATATCTGGAATCTGTAATTCTTCAGGTATGCGGCGTCCAGGCTCTGCAGAACTTTTCACGGCATTTCCTTACACCATACAAGGCTGCTCTGAAAAGAGGTACAGTGGAGGAGCTGGAACAGAGAGTATCTATACTAAAATCAGCACTGCAAGAGGCCGAGTCAGAACTAGATAGACTAAGGAAAGGGAAGCAGGTAGCATAATCTTTTTTCACATGTCAAGTGCGTGGAATGCCAAAATCGTGAAGAAAGTGGAACTAGGGAGAAACATCTCCTTTTTTTTGTCTCACTACATACTGCGGTCGATTTTATAAAATTTTCTTTTTCTTCAAATGTGATTTTTAACCTTGTTATAGCTATTGGCAGAAAGTGTACTTCTAGAGTGAGACAGCTGTGGGATTTTGCCCCAATTCATTCAATGATCGGTTTGAAGAGTATGTTCCACTGATACTGCTTGGTATTTCTGTTCTCTAATTGAAGCCTATAAACAGCTACACCGTGTTAGTTTAGTTGGCCTTAGCAAGTGACCTGAATTGATCATAGAGCGCTGTTGGTGCTCATCAGGGCGGCGCTTGCCCCCGAGGGAACCTATGGTCCTATCTGTGGAAAGTCTCTAGCGGTCACAGCTTCTTCTATGATCTCTAGTTCTCCAAAACAGTTCAGAGTCCAGAATCTGTAGATCGAAAAAATGAACTAGGAGCCAAATACTCGAAAAAATGAACTAGGAGCCAGATACTACGAAACCCAGCCTTTTGATATTCTTACTAGCCACTCCAGCTGCTTATGGTCATGATCGTCTGCTTCTTAGAACCTCGAGCTCTCCTAAACAGATTCATGTCTGCTTGCTGCACTTATAAGTGTATTGGCACAAGATTGCTCCGTAGTCATAACTTCAAATGACAGCAGCAGCACAAGCTAGAAGAAACAATAATGATTGATACTACAGAATGTTTCACTAGTCTGTCTGATTCAATACAAAAAAATAGGGGAGATATGGATAACAGGTGTGGAGAACACTTATTTGAGAAACTACTACACTAGGCTGGAAACACCTAATCATGAACTTATCAAACCAGAAATCAAGATCAGCAGCAGCCATCATGCTATGCATGCCACTAGTGGCCATTGGCATAGCCATTGGTGGCATGTCCATTACTGTACTTGGCTTTGGCTGCAGCGATCTCCGCGTCGGCCTTCCTCTCATAGAATCTTCGGTACATGGAGTCAACCCTGGTGAGGTAGAACGTCCCAGGAGGCAACAAGCTTGTGTCTTGGCTCGTCTCGAAATCTTTTGCGCCATATCGGTGCTCCATCAGCTTGAGCGTCTCCACAAATTTCTCGGGCAAGGTCTGATCACAAGAGGTTGAAGAACATAGGTTATAATGTAACATTAATAATATATGAGCATAAGCCTAGAATGAGTGAATGAGTATGTAGGATTGCTCTCCATCAGATGGAACAACTGATCTACAAGTAAGCTCTTCAATTGTAAAATTTAGGTGATACAGCAAACATCCTAGAGATTTTAGCATTATATTAGAACAGAAGAATTTCTTGGAAGGGGACAATTTGTAGCGGCACAGAAGATGGGCTGTGGATGGAGGGGAAGAAAGAGCTTACCATATGTCTTGACTGAAGCTTCTCCGTGACATCAAGCACCGAAGCAATTTTCGATAAACTGAAGGGATTCTGGCCATTGTTAAGTTTCAACGAAAACATAGTGGATGTCAAGCCACTGCCGTACGAGAACATGACAATTCGTTGGCCATCCTGTAGCATTACCAGTGATTAACTATAAGGTTCAAGAATGACACAAGTAAAAGACTATACAAAAGGGAACTAAAGATACACAGGGCTTACCAGACTAGCATGCTTGTTATAGAGTACAGACGCCAATGCAGCATAAAGAGATGCAGTGTACATGTTACCAATTTGTTTTGGAAGCAGAGTTGATGGTTGAACTTTGATGTCATACAAGGGCTTTGCAACTTGTTGCGAAGCCTAAAAAAATGGCAAAAAAAAACCTTCATCAGATCATAAATTAATCACATAACATCATTACAATATGGTGATAATGACCTTTTCCAAGTCACGACTTTGGTAGCTCTCCTCGCCAGTCAAATTTGAGAAAGGCTGGAGCTTCTCTTTAGCGTCATTGTCAACAGAGCTAGTATTCAGTTAAAAATAAATTAGTTTGGAAATTTGCACCATGGAAAATAAAATAAGACTAGCTTGCATCTACATTGAAAAATCTTCAGGGATTGAATTGTAAATACTGTCCATGTTAGGGAGAGAAATATGAGAGCTAAGCTCAGCTTTTCTCGGAAGGGGAAAAACGGAAGAGAAGATATTACAAACCTGCAGTCGCGCAAGAAATCATTATAGTAAAGTCGAGCAAAACTCTTCTGCACAAGCTGTGTAAAAAGAAGGGAGTTAAACAAAGTTCACCAGGTCTCAAAATCAGAAACAACAAAAATACTAAAGTCCCATAGCAATATAAATTGTTGAAAATATCAATTCTTCAGATCCACACCTTGTTGTATGGAGAATGGAAAACAAAGTAGTCTGCATCAGAAATTGAGAATTGTTTCCCCACCAGCTTCTCATACCTAGTTTCAGGATGTACAATAGCAGTAGAAAATTATTGTTCCACTGAAAACTCTGAAATATTCAAATGGAAAAGAGAAAGTAACATTTTTCTTTGAGGGGAGAATGTAACAAAGGTTAGCTGCTCACTTCTTACAAAACTGCCTGTAGCACGAGTCTAGAGCCATCAAGTAGCATGTTTGGGATAGTTTTCCATCAACGACCTACAATCCATATGGTGTTATAAACATATGATGCTATGAAGTGTGACACTCTGAGAGGACAGCAGGTACATAGCATTGAAAGAAAAAAAGCTCTCCAGATAATCGAAAAAGTACATAGGAACAAAAACTAACCGGATATTCACTTGCAAGATCAGGCTTATAGAAATCATAAACATGAGCCATGTGAGAGGCTTTGTATTTGCTCTCGAATGAAATAGGAGCATTAGGACCAATGAGCATAGCAATAGCAGCAGCACCACCTGTCGGACGAGCTGGGCCTTCTGCATAAACCTGAGCAATTCAATAGCAAGATTGTAGTTATTGAGCTCAGTGTTCTGACTGAGGCTAAAAGGATCAACTTAGGTAGCTCAAACTCAAGGAAAAAGCTGGGTGACGGACCGCGCTGTCTGTGCAAACAACAAGACCATAGCGTCCATCCCAGGAATTGCTCTCAACCCAGTTCACACAATTCAACAGCGCTGCTGTCCCGCCGTAACACGCATTACTGGAATCAACTCCTTCAATGTCAGTATTACCGCATTCCTGCATTTTATGAACAAATATCAGCAAAAGAAAAAACAACTTCAGTAAAGAAAGGTTTGTGAGGTCAAAAGTGACCCGATGATTAGGACATTGATAGCAATTTGATGAAGATACCTCGAAAATCTGCATCAGCCAAGTTTTGATGGATTTGCTTTTGTCTATGACTGTCTCACTGCCAACCTCCAATCGACCAATCAGCTTTGGATCGACCTTATATTTTTTCAGCAGGGTTGTGACAACTGTCATGCTGCAAGGCACGTTTTGTTCAGCATTCAAACAAAAAATCTGTATTTATTTCAGAGAAGAAATTGCATGTTGCAGAGTTGACCACTGAAAACAACAATTGTACACCTCCCTTACAACACAAAAATGGGGCATTGTAGAAGAGTGTTCCTGATCACATATCTAAACATTTGTAACAACAGATTAGCAGTCAAATCGTTGAATTACCTCATTGAGATGACATCCTCCACCTCGCTGCAGAAGGCCATGCAATCTTGGCCGAGACCAATGGTGTACTTCCCTTTGCTGGCGCCGTCATGAGCCTCGAGCGACTCCTGCATCCAAATATCCAATCCACCCGCCCATGAGAAAAACCGAACATCCATCCATCCTGAATGGCAGCATATTTCTCACTGTCGATTTGATCCCCATATATCCACAGGACCACAGGTGGCACCAACATTGCAACGCAGCGCAATCGCAAGAGATTCAACTTTCGTCACCACCATTGGTGCGTCGCCCACAACAACCGCCAAAACCCAAAACCCAGCGCATCTGGGCGGGCACCGACCGCATCTAGCCGGCGAAACCTCCCAACACGTGAACACGATTCCGTGATTAACCAAGACCAAAGACCCGATCATAGGGTGGTGACAGAAATCCCATGATCTCCCATCCCCCCTCTCCCCCAATGCCGAGATCGAAACCAGAGGAAGCAGTGGGGGAGAGAGAGATTGAGTGAGTGAGTGAGTGGACCTGGAGGACGCAGGTGGGCGGGAAGTAGATGTCCATGGCGAGGATCCCGACATCGTTGCGGCCGTCCATGTCGGTCGCTGATCTCGCTCGCTCCTTCCTCCGCTTCTCTTCCTCCTCCAACGCCTCGTGTTCTCCGCCACCCGAAACAGAGATTCCGTCGTCGGCTACTCCGTACTCGGGCTCAGCTCTTTTTCTTCCCCTCAACTCCTCAAGTCACACTAGCTCTCTCTCTCGTCTCGTCGTGGGCGCCACACGAGTCGGGATGGATTTTTTTTTTTTTGCGTGTTTGCCTGGTCGCTGTGTATACGTACTCTTACCTAAAATATAAAAAATTTTAAATAAATATGATATATTTTAATACTATAAATTTAAATAAGTATGTTCATATTTATAATATTAAAATGTATTATATCTTATTAAAAAAATTTATATTTTAGGACATATGAAGTATATGGAATTATTGTTTTCTTGCGGTGCAGGACGAAGGAGAGACGGAATGACACGTACATCCAGCTGATCGATGAGCGGCGGCAGGAGAGATTTCGCGTAAAACACGTACATACGTCTCGTTGGATCCGCGCGAGAGATTCCGGCACACGGCACGTGACGTGAGGTACCTCGGAGTAGACACGACAAGCTAAAGCGGCTCGAGACGAGACTGGGCCAGCTGGGATCGGATCGGACGGCTTGATCTTGTCTTGACCAACGGTGATGACGTTTTCTGGCCCTTGGTGTCGTGGGAGGAATTGTTTTCTTGTTTTGCCTAACTTTGTTGGCTTACATTACATACATGTTTGCCAATATTATAATTATTGTAATAAATACACGTTTCTTGTTTTGTTTGGAGTTGCTCGGCTCCAGAGCCAGGATAACTATAACAGGAAATTTACGTATAATTATCGAAAACACAACATAGCACTATTACTCACGTGTTTGTAGTTATCTTCTCAAATTAGCAGCATTGCTTAATTATTTTGAAAAACCATCGAATTTTACAAGGTTAAATTCTCTCTTAACAGATTAGATGGCTTCATCTCATACCATATAATAACATCATGCTTGATTCAGGAGGTCCCACATCCACTGATGCCATTTTGGGAACATCATCCAATGTTTATCTCCACTAAAAAAAAATAAGGTGGGACCATAATAGGAGGCATTAGGTTGTAATAGTGCATTTCTTTTAGATTTTTTCACTTATTCTTTATAATAGGAGGCATTAGATTTTTATATAGTCTTAAGCTTGTGATCCTTTCTTACACGTGACATCTCGTGTCCATGCTCATAATGTATGAAACCTACTATAGACATTCTATTCTACCTAATCTATTCAGAGGTATATAACCATTTTGCATAGATGGATTTGAGTTTGACCATGTGTAACGCCCGTTTTGTCGCGGCGTTAGCGGGAAAACTAATCTGCTAAAAACCCTAATTGCGAAAATTTGCTCTTCGGTTGAGTCTTGTCGTGTGCCAAGGTCTCGTGTCTCCCCTCCCACTTCAATCCCGGAGAGAACCGCGAAATCGGATTTCAAATCCGAGCCCTAAACCTTCCAGAGCCAAACCCTCAGAAAAAGTCTAATTTTCCTCCCTTGTCTCGGGCCGTTCTCCCTTCCCGGCCTGTTTCTTTTCCCCCTTTCTTTTCCCTGGGCCGCCCCTGGCCCAGCCCCTCTCGGCCGCTCCCTTTCCCCTCTTCCTTCCCTGGGCCGCCCCCCCGGCCCAGCTCTCTCTCCCTCTTGGGCCGCCTCGGCCCAGCCGCCTGCCCGGCCGCCTCCCTCCCGCTGGGCCGCGCCAGGCCGCTCGGCCCGCACGCGCCCGAGCCGGTCCGCCGGCTCTCCCCCTCTCTCTCTCTTTCCCGTTTCTTCTCCCCACAGCCCCCGCCGGCGCCGTTCCGTCCCGCCTCCGCCGCTGGCCCCCGCCTCGGCCCCGCCGCCTGCGCGCGTGCCGACAAGGCGCCGAGCGCGCCCCCTCGCCCCCTTCTCTCCTCCCCCGCGCGCGCGCGCCCTTGCCCGAATCGGCAAGGGGGCAAGCCCCCTTTTCCCCCCCCTTTTTTTCTTTTTTCCCCGGCGACCGACCGCCGCCGACGTCACCCGGCCGCTTGGCCGCTTGCGCCGGTCCCCGCTCCGCCGCTCGGCCGCACCGCCTCTCCCGGCCCAAAATCGGCATTTCCCCTCCGCCCCAAACCGACCTAATTCCCCCTCTACAAATCCCCCCCCTCTCTCGCCCCGGCCGCCATTGCCACCCCGAGCTCTCCACTCCGCCTCGCTGCCACCGCCGCCCTTGCCGACCACCGCCGCCGCAGCCGAGGGCTCCCGAAGGAGCCCCGGGCGCCGCCTTGCCCGCCCTCACCCTCGGCCGGACCCGCGCCGCCGCCCGCGTCGTCACCCCGTCCCCGGCAAGCACCGCCCGCCGCGGTAACCCCCCCCTCTTCTCCCCCTCTCCCCTTTTCCCTCGCGGTTAGGCCGCTAGGTAGCCGTGGTTCTCCCCCGGGCACCGCCGTCGTGCCGTCGCCCTTCCCCCTAGCTCCGTCCCCGTGCGCCCATGCCGCCGTCACGTGGCGCCGTCGTCGGCCGCTACCGCCCCCCCTTTTCTCTTCAACCCGCGCCGGCAAACCAACTCCGCCGCATCCCCTCACCCGCCGGTGCCCGCCGCCGCCCGCTCCGACTCGTCGCCCCGCCGGAGCCCGCGCTCGTCGCCGACCGCCGCGAGCCGCCCTCTCCGGGGGCGAGCTCCCCCTTCTCCCCCTCTCGGTCCGACGTGGTGTCCACGTGGGCGCCACGTCCGCCCGCCCCGGCCCCACGGAGGCCGGTCAAACCCCCCCTTCATCGGCCGGGCCGCGCCGCCCAGCCGGCCTCGGCCTCCTTCCCCCTTTCGGCCCAGTCGGCTCGTCGGCCTTTGGACCCCCTCGGCCACTCGGCCTTTCGCCCGTGGGCTGCGCCCTCAAGCGTCGGCCCGCTCGGCCTCTCTTTTTCCCGCTCGGCCACTCGGCCTTTTCGGCCATCGGCCCGAGTCCCTCGGTCCGGTCCGCCGGCCCCGTTGACCGGACCAGGCCGCGCGCCACACGGACCGGGCCGTGTCACTCGGTTTGGGCCGCACCCGTGAGCGCCGGTCCGCTCGGCCCGCTCGCGCCAACGGCCCCCTTGCTCGGCCTAGGCCGGTTCCCTTCGGGCCGCCGGCCCAATTAACTCGGCCACGCCCGTTCTATTCACTTGGGCTGCCCTTAGCCGCCCAAAACAAAGTCTAGATTTCATCCCTCCTTCTTTTCTTTTCCAGGGAATTAATTATTATAATTCCTTTTCTTTATTCCAGAAAATCCTTTAATCTTCGGAAATTCATATCTTTTCAACCGTTCGTCCGATTGACTCCGTTCCACTTCCAAAATTCCTCAAAAATCGAGATCTACCTAATGGCACGCTTAGTGGTCTTTAATAGGGCTTCTTTTTATCGCTTTGTTGAGTCGTCTCGTTTCGCGTGTAGTCTCGGAGCCCGAAGACCCGCAGTGCGCGGATTTCGAGGAAGAAGCTCAAGATCTCGAGCAAGGCAAGTCACCTTTGATCAATTGAACCCATAATTTAAATTAAGTATTTTGATTCCGCAAACTATGCATTAATTAGGTCACACACTTGACACTTGGCCTCGGTTTGCAAGATAACCGCCAGGCCCTACCCATTTGCTGCATTCACCCTCCTTGATATTTGAATACCCTAACACCCTTGTCACCCCTCAGGTGATGCCTCGGTATCCGTACCTCGCGTACGAATATCGAGACTCCCCTCAAACTTTAAAATTGATCACCTGGGTAAAACTTGAGTTTACAAAATGCTTGGAAAACCCGACACTTGGGTCGGTGCCTTGAAAACTAAAGTGAGTTTCTAAAACTCGCGGTTCGGGAGACGTACTGGAGGTACGGTCTGCCCGCTCTCGCTCTAAGGACCGATTCCTTGGGAATTACATCCAAGCATATGTCAAGTACGACCACATGGGTGATATGGGACGCCCCTGGCTGAGTAATTAGCTAGGCCAGGGAAATCTTGATGCCAAGGGACAAGTGGATTCGCCGGGGTGGTGTCGGGGAGGACCCCTGGGCTTCCTGGCACAGTATGGTCTGGGACCTAACCTGGTGTTGGTCCGTGGGACCCCTCCCGTTGGCATAAGGTGACCCTGAGTCGGCTTTCGAAATGCCTTGTCGTGAAAGCCTTAAGGTCGCCAAACGTGACCGAGGGTCGCGGGCTGGGTGATTCAGGGTTAGTAACGTCGTGTGGGTAAAGTGTACCCCCTCTGCAGAGGTTAACAACTGTTCGAACAGCCGTGCCCACGGTCATGGGCTGATGTGAGGTGATTCCTTAGCGTAGTTCTATTTGAACACCTTGTGAACTGCTGCTGGTGTGAGGTTTTCCGTTCTGTGCTTGGTTTAAGGCTGTTGAAGCAGCCGGAGTCGGTGACGATTGGCAGGGAGCCTCTCGTACCGAGGTGCGTGAGTTGAGGCTGTTGAAGCAGCCGGAGTCGGTGACGATTGGCAGGGAGCCTCTCGTACCGAGGTGCGTGAGTTGTGGCTGTTGGTGCAGCCGGGTCGGTGAACGATTGGCAGGGAGCCTCTCGTGCCGACAAGAATCAATCGATACCTTTTCACTGCTCCGGCCGGATGAGACGCACCTTCTCATCCGTGTCGTTGAGAAGCACTGACTTAGATGTTTCTAAAGTCTTAAACTAAACTCAATTGTGAAAAATAACTGGCCTTCCCTTGAAGCTTGCATTAAACACTTAATTCCCCTGACTTGCTGAGTACTCCCGTACTCACCCTTGCTCTATATAATTAAACCCCCCCCCCAGTTCTCGAAGATGAAGAGGTGGACCCTGCTGACGAAGAGTTCTTCCAGGAGCAAGCAGACTTCGAGTAGTAGAAGGGTTTCGGCCTTTCCCCAAGGCTTTGCTTGTGGCTTAGGGCTAGTCTCCGCTTTTCGCTTCCGCCTTTTTGTAATGCTGTTGCGAACTCGGGTTCTGTCCGCAGTTCCAACCTTGGATGTAATCCTACTCTTAAATAAAGAGACCGCTGCTGTTGTGGTATTCTGTCTTCCTGTTGTACCAGCGCTATTTCCTGGGACTGGTACAGGCATGCAGGTCAATCTGGACCGCCTTAACCTGGCCTCCGTTCGGGGCTAGTTTGGGGCGTGACACCATGCATGATCTTTTCCTCACCCCCTCGTCATTCGTAGCTTTGATGATGTTATTGTTCCATTACTTTCGTATAATAACCTTACCAAGCATAAAACAAGACTCTGTTGTCAAAGCCATCATTGTATAACAACTAGCCTTCTTACTTCTACCATCCATCTCTCTCTAGGCTCGGTTTCTTCCCAATGTGACAATCTTCTCAATGCTCATCGTCTGCCCACTTGTTTGTCAGGTTGCCATCTAGGCCTCCTTCCAAGCTAGTGGGTCATAGAGTATGTCAAATGTGACGTGTAGTATAATATACTGATGCCATACATCATTGAAAAAGACATGATTTGAGAGAAATAAAGAACAATAAGCTTTGAATGTATCTTCTTCAATTGTACCTCTAGGGACTATAATATGGACCTTCACACTACACTCCTATGTTGCTCTCCTCGGACGACTTGGGAGGCCACGCCCCATGCCACCGACCACCTTGTCACCGCTGGCAATGCTCCTCCAATTCTCCCTCCTGTTTCACTTTGTTGGTGGTGCCTCCTTCCATCTTCCACCTCCCTCAACCACCTCCTTCCCTCTTCTAATTCTCTTTCCCAAGTTTTCCCTTATTCTTTTCTTTAGATCTAGGAAGCTAATAGTAATCCTAGCAATCCTTGGTTGCGACTCCACAAGCCCCTGAGTCCCTGCCACCGAATACCTCGTTGCTGGCAGCGACACCGCTTCTTTCCACCTTCCACCTCCTCCACTCTTCTCTTTTTCAAGTTTTCCTTTCTTCTTTTCTTCATATATGCAAAGTTTGTTCACCACGCCCCATATCTGACAGTTTCTTTGCTTGGGGCTAGAGCAAGGTGGGAATGAGATCCGACACGTGTGCTGACAAGAGTGACACCCATAGCAACCTCACTGAAAGGATCTTAATGTCACCTAGAAGAGGGAGAAAGGAGACAAATAGGCATTTAAAACTTTCAGAAAATGTTTCTCCTCTGCTTGCCTCTCCCTTGCTTTGGTCATGTCTTCCAAAAGCCAAGTTAAAGTCTAACACTAGATCCCTCTCTCGGACCTCCTTATTCTCTTATGGTAGCCTCCTGCTGGATGAACAACAACTTTTGAAGTTGAGGCCTTCGTATATGATGAGCGCCAATGTAAATGGATTGCTTGTTGATTGGAAGCCAAGTTAGAGAGACATTAGATCCCCTCTTTTGAATCTACTCGTTTTCTTTCGACAACTCATCCCCAGAGCTATGCCACCCCCCTTGTCAATCGGCTTTTTTGGATGAATGTTAGCAAGAGTGGCAACCAGATGACCAGGGCTGGTTGGTTTGATGAAGATCAGAGAAGCACTTTACAACCTTTTAACACAAAGCCAACAAGTTGAAGCACTTGTTGATGGTGTAAACCGATGCTCGAGATATCCGATGGTAGCAACTATTCCACGTGTGACCTTGTTTTTTTCTTTTTTGCTTGAGGTCCTGTGCTAGAGAATCATTTTTTTCTTTCCTCTTAATATGTTGTGCTTCTCTGTTGTCTTCTTCCCAGTTGTTTTTTTAGGAAATATCTCTTCGAGTTACATGTAATTCTTCCATCTCTCACACCTTTTGCAACTTGATCCAATAATCCACACCTTTTGCACCCATCTCTCACACCCGATCGAGGTGCCCATCATGTGGGATCTTATAATTTCGGTCAAGTGTGCAAGGAAAATTCAGGCAGGGATCCTCTCTCCCTGTGAACTTTCAGAAAAATTATGGAAATTCACATGTTAAAAGAAAAACCATTGCACCTCAAAATGTACCAATGCTAGGCCTTAGGCAGGCCGCTACGGGCCCTCATTGTCAGGCCGTAGAAGGCTTCCCTCAATCTCGGAAGAGAAAAGGACAGCGCCCGCCACTCGAGTTCTTTTTTTAGTGGGCCGAATCGTCGAAGGCCCCACCGTCCTGCTTCGGCGGTGGCCCCCTTTTTTAACCCTACCCTACGGGCCCCACCCTTCATAGAGATGACCCCTCATAGACCGACGAACTAGGCCCCCCTCACCCCGGCCGCCGCCGCCGCCGACGCCGCCGCCACCGCCACGCGAAGAATCAGGAGGAGCCCGAGCGAAGCGTAACCCGATCGATCCCCTCCCATGGCGTCCCAGCTGCAGGGCAAGGGCGTGGAGGCGGCCGCCGGGGAGCGCGGCCAGGCGGAAGTGGCGCCCGGCAATGCCGCGGCGTTCGCCGGCTTAGGCTACCCGCCACAAATCCAATCCCCTCTGGCCTTGCAGGAGGAGGGGGCCGGCGACGCCGCGTTCGCCGGCTACGACGCGCCTTTTCGATCTCCCGTAGTGTCGCGGTTGCAGGAGAAGGGGGAGGGGGAGGAGGCGGCGGACAAGCGCGACGAGGCGGGGATGGCGGCGGATGGGACGTTCGCCGCGGGGATGGCCCTCGTGCCGAAGCCGGAGCCCGTGCAGGTGGAGTTCCTTCGGGGGCTCGCGGTGGCGAAGCCCCCGCCGCGGAACCGCGACCGCCACGTCAAGGTGGAGGGCCGCGGGCGCCGCATCCGCATGCCGGTGAACTGCGCGGCGAGGATCGCCCAGCTCACCCGCGAGCTAGGGCACAAGTCCGACGGCGAGACCATTCGCTGGCTCATGCAGCAGTCGGAGCCGGCCATCGTCGCCGCCACGGGGACGGGCACCGTGCCAGCGATCGCCACCACCGTCGACGGCGTCCTCCGCATCCCCACCGAGTCGCCCTCCGCCGCCGCGGCGGCCCGCGGCGACGACCCGGCCCCAAAGCGGCGGCGCAAGCTCCAGCCGACGCGCGCGGCGGCCGGCGGCGCGGTGGAGCCGCTGGTCACGGCTCCTCCCCCCGCGGTCTACTACCCCATCGTCGCCGACCCCCTCCTCCAAGCCAACGGCGGCGGCTCGATCTCAATATCCAGCGGCCTCGCCCCCGCCTCATCCGCAACAGCACCCGCAGGAGGCGGCGCCATCCCGTTCATCGCCATGCCGGCAGCCAGCGACGGCGGCAAGCAGGTGATGTCACCGGCGACCGTGTGGATGATCCCGCCCGGCGGCGCAGGCGCGGTGAACCAGCCGATGCAGTACTGGGCGTTCCAACCCAACCCTGACCACGCCAACTTCGCCGGCGGCTCCAACTCCCAGCATCAGCCATTCTACAACGTGGGGCAGAATCCCGGTAGCCAGGAGCCGAGCGCCGCCGACCAGGCGGCCGCCGGCGGCGGCGGCGGCGGCGGCGGCGGCGAGGAGGACGAGCACGAGTTGATGACGGATTCCAGCTCCGAGGAGGAGTAGCGTGGCCGCGCGACGGCGACGCGATGCTGCACAGTGCACAGCCGACAGTAACCTGAAAATCCTTTTGCTTAATACTCCTCCGTATTTCTTATTACCTTTCTCCCTCTTCTGCAAATTCTCATATGTTGGGGGTACCGTAAAATGTGGTTGCTAGCTTGGTGGTAATTTTGGATTGGCGGTAAACTTGTAGAGATATACAAGAGTGTCAGAGAGCTAGTATGAAGTACTGAATTCGTGGACTTCAAGGCCGTGCCGTACAGAATTTTCTTTTCAGTTAACGATATTGGTTTTCTGATTAATGTTTGTAGGAACAGGCCCTCGGATGCATTGTTAGTAAATCTAGGGTTTTTCTACCCTCAAACATGTTATGAGGGGTGGGTCTAATGAGCGAGCGTTTGCGCGGGAAGTAGGCATGCAAATCAGCCCACGTGTGTCGCCACGTACGGCGGTCCACGTGTGTCCAGCCCTTTTCCACCGCAGCGCGCACAAATCAGGTTTTGAAATTGGTCTATGTTTTTTCAACCTCGCCAACCCATCTTTTAGCCTACGTGTATTCAAAAGTTTTTATAGAAAGTTTCTAAACTAAAAGTTGAAGCCAAATCGGAATTGAGCATGTTTGCACACACACGGTTTGAAAATCTCATCATTTCATAGAAAAAAGTGTGTACAAGAGTTTCTACTTAAAAAACATTTCATGCATTGGCTAGAAAAGAAAAGCAACCACGTCCACGTAAGGTTAAAAGGAATGTGGGGGCATTCGAGTGTGTTAGCCTTCTCGTTGTGAGGGATAGGTAGTAGCTCATGGTGCTAATTAAGAGGTATATTAGTAACCTCACATGTCATCGTTAAGTTTAACATGTGGTGTCATTCATATTGCTACCTCTTTTAACTTTTGAAGTTAGTAGAAAACCTAACGGAGGGTTGAAAATCCAACAAAGGGTTGTTTCAGTGATAGTATATTGCTTAGTACAATTTTATTTTTGCGCTTGTGGAGTTTGACTAGGATATGTATTCATATATGCTCCATATAATACATGTTATTTTTATATTTCGAAAACTTACAGTTTATTATGCATAAAAGTTCTGTAAATGTTTGATCGATATTGGAGTATGCCTATGTTAGAAGTTCTAGATATAGATAGGAAGAAGCCCGTATTCCTTGGAAATTTAGTCATTTGCCACTTTTGCAATTGGTCACTTTCTGTTTGCTATTATCTTAATGGCGTATTTGCCATCATAGGAGAGATAATGTTCTTAATTTCCTGTTATTTTTGTTCATGTGGT
Organism: Oryza officinalis; assembly: GCA_008326285.1. Lineage (NCBI taxonomy): Eukaryota > Viridiplantae > Streptophyta > Magnoliopsida > Poales > Poaceae > Oryza > Oryza officinalis. Next base: position 32,120,548 of record BDMV01000009.1, on the reverse strand, counting down.
TTGACACGTTCGCATGGCAATGTAAGGATATTGCGTGTCCGTGTTCCATGCTAGCGCGTCTACGTGTCACGGCGCCATATAGGCGAAAATGGCACAAAGTTAATAGATGTTCATTCACCGTGACCACTTTTTCCAGTGACAGATACTTAAATTTCCATGTGTTGGTATACTGAAGCGAGGGTGTTTTGTGTCCTGATCGACTACCCAATGAAACCGATCAGACATTTTTAGAGGTGCAAACGAATCGGCTCGCAAATTCACTCATAATACAAATAAACGGGTCATTTGTCGGACATTTAATTTGGAGTCAGATTAGAGGCCTCGCTGACCGTCCTATCAGGAGGTGGGCCATGGCCTGCCCGAGTAGATTGGCAGTTTGACACCAACGAAATCATTGGCTCCACCGAACAGTACAAGCAGTTGGGCAACTTGCATTCTCGAACTCAAAAAACTGATGCGCTAAGCTGATCAGTAGTACATACAGATGTATCTATCATAAGCTGTGACTTCATTGAACAAACTGCATCAAGCACGTGCGGCTTTCGGGATTTGGGGTCGGAGAACTACTGTAGAGCTTGTATTAGTAAGATGATTTTTCCCGACACTTCACGAGACGAAACGTGTGCACTATGCCACTATCATCAACAACTGTTCGGGTACCTTCGTTCAAAAAAAAAAAAACTGTTCGGATACCGTGGTAACTGGGTTTATCGACGGGTACGGTAAAAAAAATGGTAGTGTTTGTTGGATCTGTCATTGGTAACCGATTGGGTGCCGTTGATATCGATTAGTAGCGGCAACCCACCATATTGAAAACCTTGGACTGCTGTCGGAAACATAGATTCTGAGATTCAGGGTGTCAGTCACGGATGCATAGCTAGAACATTACGTATAGTTTTGACTCGTATACCCCTCTACTATTTTAGCATTATCTTCGGCATATTCCAAAAATATTTATTTGTAGCATTATCTTCTGACGAGACATACATGACCTGGCAAGATAGATGTACATGAGCATGAACAAACCACATGCATGAACAAACGAACGAACAATATTGTAACGTAATTGTTGCATCGAACAGATTAATTAGCTTTTGAGTCATTTGACTTTGTTACACTCCTCTGGAGCCCCTTTGACTGATGATACATCAATCCCTGACCGCTCAGCTGCTGTAGTACCTCACTGTGGTATAGTATAACCCTGCAGCAGTCATAACTTTACCATGTGCATTGTCTCTCTCCATCAATGCCGCCATTTACACCGAGACCAACAGCGCATGTATATATTAGACGTAGCAGAGCCAGGGATGAGAGATCGATCGGCCAGCGTGTACCGCACCTCATTTACTCATGGACACAGACCGGCCACACTTTATTTTGCAAACCTAACTCTCTCGGCAGTGCAGCAGTGCAGATCCAGGTCACTGTCGCCACAATAATGTTACAGGATCTATGCTTCCATGTGACAACATATTCTTGAGTACTCCTTTGGCTCAACAACGTTGGGGACGGGCACATGGTCCGGGCAATCGTGCATCGTCAGGCAGATAAGATCGTGTCGCGGATCGATCATGCATGTTCGGGCACTAAATCGGGCTTATCTGTACAAGTGGAGAATGTTTTCAGTTGGACCGTTTTTTCGTATAATTCTAGGTGAAATTCATGCGTAATACTCGTTCTGATTTCAAACAATTGTCATCCTCGACTACTATGATTTTATTTTCATCATAATAACTTTGAAACTTGTGTTAGAAGATGTACTCGTGGGAAGATAGAGTTGTGTTGGCGTACGTCATGGTGTGTTCGTGTGCTTCTTTCATGTAATTAGCACTCTACCATTCCTTGTGATCCCATGGCCTCGGCAGTGCCAAATTTGTCTCCCCCTCCTCCATGCATCTCATCTAACCTTTTCCAAGTTAGGTGGCGGTAAGGCGTCCTCGTTGTCCGTCTTCCCCATATCTAGATGCTCATGCCATTGGAGACACCACCGCCTCCCTCGGTTCCTAACCACCTCGTTGTTGTTGCCTCTGTCGTCAACCCTAACAGGCCACTGCTGTGCTCAAACCCCACATCTCTAATGGTGTTGCAACCGCCTCGTGTTCTGCCCTAATTAGTTGTCGACTGCCAATCGGACCACCATCCATGGCTAAAGAAACCCTCCTCTTTCCCCTCCAACAACCTCCTCCCACCCTAAAAGCTAAACCGCATGTTCTTTGCCAAAGTTTTGATGTTGTCACCACTATCGATCGAGAAGCTGTTGCCAAACGTTGGTGAGTCGTCTTCTCGCTCTCCCCCCGGCTAGACCTTAAAGACAATTCCTGTAGGGAAAGTGTTTTCATCCCTCGAGGGGATATCCCTTCGTATCTTGCATGTCACTTAAATAGTCATAAAAAAATTTAAAAAAATAACAAGATAGATTAATATGAAACATATCACTCCAGAAACATGCAAGTTCAAATTCAACTTCTACAAATTGTAATAAAAATGATAAATATAACTGTGAATGTACGTTAACTATTTTTAGTTTAATTTATTTTTTTGTTGCAACTTGTAGAAATTAAATTTGGTCTTGCATGTTTGTAGAGTGATATATTTCATATTAATCTATGTTGTTAATTTTTTAAAATTTTTTAATAACTATTTAGGTGACATGCAATAAACGATTGATGGATGTCCCCTCGAGAGATGAAAATCCATCTCCATTCCCCTGTTGGATTTCAATCTAACGGGCAAGGAGAAGGTGACTAGTAAATCTCTTTTCTTGTAACATATATAAGAATAAAAAAAATGCACTAATACTACACTTCATATAATTAAGGTAAAGTGTATATATAGCCTTTATTTCCAGTAAAGTGGGTGGGAATATTAATCAAATACTAAATTAAGAAAAACCACACGAGATTACACATACATAACATGAAATCTTAATTGTGGCTTAGAACAAACCATAACTTATCGTCGTACGTCTAATCTTCCATGGTGTATGCGTGCTAAATTTAATTTAATTACGCTTCAGTGACGGGGTACTTGTGGATGCACTCCACCCATGGCCCCAGCGTGCTCCTCCCGTTGCGCTCGGTGGCGAAGTGGTCGTCGTCGGCGACGCGCTCCCACACCAAGCTGTTCGCCTTGAGGCCACTGCCGATGCCGAGCTGCCACACCGTGTCCCCTCGCCGGACTCTCCCCTTCGCCTCCAGGTACGCGAGCTGGTACCACAGCGACGCCGCCGACTGGTTCCCGAACCGGTGGAACGTCATCAGCGCCGCCTCCATCTCCCTCTCGCCCAGCCCGAGCCCCTGCCCGAGCCGCCAGATCATCGGCCTCCCCGATGACGGCAGGCAGAAGTGGTCCGCCGCCGTGCGGAAGTCGGGCATTGGCATGGCGGCGCCGGAGTTGGAGGAGAGCTTGTCGTGGTGGTGGCGCTGGCGCCGGTGTGTCGAGAGGAGCAGCGCGGCGACGTAGCGGAGCTTCTCGCGCCATGGGAGGATGGACAGGCTGAGGGTGAGGAGGTGCGCGCGGAGGAGCTCGCTGACCATGCGGCCGACGCCCTGGCCGAGAGTGAAGCCGGTGATGCCCTCGTCGTCCTCGTCGCGGTAGCCCGAGCGGTAGCTTCGGTCGTTGGCTGTCTGGTTGGTGCGCGTCAGGCTGACGAGCCGGTACTTGACGCCGCCGCGTTTGTTGGTGACGAGCGCGGCGGAGCAGCCGGTGCGGAAGTAGCAGTTGAGGAGGAGCTTGCTCTGGTCCTTGCCGCTGTACCAGCCGACGGTGACGATCTCGGCGCTGACGACGACGGCGTAGGACATGGCATGCGTCCGGAGGAGTTTCCCCGCGACGTCGACGCCGATGACGCCCGCGGCGCAGCCCATGCCGGAGAGGTTGCAGGTCTTGACGTCGCTGGGCATGCCGTAGTGGTTGGCGATGATGGCCGAGAGCGACGGCGTGGCGCAGAACCCGCTGCAGTTGACGACAACGGCGCCGACTGCCGACGGCGGCACGCCGGTCTTGGCGAAGAGGTCGTCGAGCGCCGGGAAGAAGAGCATGTGCGCCTCGCGGATGGCCTCGGCGTGCGTGGCGGCCGGCGGGATGTGGTGCAGCGACGGCGGGAAGTAGGTCTCGTTGCCCATGCCGCTGGCCTCGATGACCTTGGTCATGAACTCCACGCTGCCGTCGTCGAAGCAACCGATGAGCTTGAAGTGCTCGAGCAGCCCGGCCACCGGAATTCGCAGCCGGCGTGGCGGCTTGAGGCACGAGAAGTCGACGAGCCCGACGTCGTCCGCGCGGCGGCGCCGGGAGCGGTAGAGGAGCACCATCGCGGAGACCGGGACGAGGTAGTAGAGCATCCCGGCCGCGCCACCACGCCGCAACGCGAAGACGGCGACCTCGGCGAGGACGCACGCCATGAGGGTGGCGACGGCGAGCGCGCCGCGCGCCGCGGCGAGGAGGTGGTCTCGGTGCGCCATGTCCATGGCCATATCCCGAAGTGCGTGTCCCTGCGTTGTGCACTGCGTGGCAGTGAGCCAGTAACCGTGTGCAAGAGGAGGTTTTTATACTGGCTCGGTGCTTGGTATATTGAGCTTGCGACAAAGACAGTGTGACATTGTTATGCATACTGATAGTGCAGTGTACGCAGCAAGTCAGTAACCAACGAATTTACAGCAGAAACGTAGGTAAGTAGTAGCAGATGGAACAATGCAGGGGAGCTACTAGTTTTTTGGTCCAAGAGGCAGCGTTGCACAGCTGCATCTGAGCCCTAGCCGCCGCGCTCCACCTCCTCGCGGCCCGCGGGCGCCGCCGCGGTTTGGCCCATTAAGTTCCAACGATATGCTCTTCGGCCCGTTCGAGGAAATGCAAGGCCCAACAACACCATCTCGGTTGGCGATTGGGCGCGGACGGAGAGGTTTTAGAATTAGAACAGCAGCAAAATGACAATCTGTGCAGAATTCCGCAACCTCACGTCGGCTCTCGTCAACTCAAATGGTTCTGCTGGGATCTGCAGCAAAACAGAGAAACATATCACATACTATGTGGTGGTATTGGCCAGATTGATTGACTTGCCCAAATTATCAGATTCAGCAGACCAGGGTTACAGGATAATGCTTATTTAATAGCTGTCGGAGATTCAGCACCAATAATGGCAGTAACCCAATATCTGCTGGACAAACATGAGATATCTATCGATTCTCTTCTCTTAAAAAAAGAAAAAGAAAGAAAGAAAGAAAGAAAGAAACGTTCATAAGATATGTATCTTCCATTACTATATAGCATCAAGATAAACGTGTGTTCCAGAGTGCTCATTTGAGGGTAACGATCTATACTGTAAAAATAAACAAACCGCATGATGCATCACACCTGCAATGGAACAAAGATACTTCCCAAAGACAACACCCTGCCCTGCAAAGGAATAAGAAATGATGCACAGTTACGATATATGCTGTTAATTAACTTTTTAAGACATGATGTTTTGGATCATTTGGAGAAATTATACTTTTTACCATTAACAAATGATTGCTGCTGTCGATTGCCATCGACAAATGTAATTTCTACGGAATGCTATTTTGTGATACTGCGCAATTGATCTGCCGTATGATGTAATGATTTGTTGCTGTTGATGAGATGAAAGTCCAAATCAGTTTGCTAATACTACCAGCACAACTCGTCAGGAAGTGTGCCACTGTTTCTTAATTTGTCTGGCTAACCTCACTTTGTCAAAGTACATATGCAGCTCAAAGTCTGTTTTGGACAGGCTGGCATGCGAAGAGAACGCATTTCCGATACACACCATAGCTTAACTTGTGGGGTAATTAAATTAAAGGCCATGGGTAGATAGCTCAACATTAATGAACTGACGCCGGTTTACCGATTTCTGAACACTGTCCAAACGACTTCCATTTTCCTCATACCGGCGGCTGGCCCGGCCGTAGAGTACATCGGTTTGTACCACACGCAATCCAAACGCCACTAAAAGCTTTTTTAAAAGGGGTTGTTTAACTGTTTAAGTATGTCATCTAATATCATAAGGAGAAAACATAATATCATCTAAGTCACTTTCTAGACGGCCTAGATCGTTTTGAAACGGATCACATGAAACGGATGAAGTAGCATGTTATGGCATACCACTCTACGAGGCGCAGACAGAGCCAGATCGAAACGTTAGCTTCAGAGATGGAGCCAAAAGTATCTTCCACCGTAGCCGCGGCAATGCATGCGCGCCACACGCCGCGACAACGGTGAGAAACAACGCTCGCTGGCGACCGATCGGGTGATCGACCGCCTAACTAAAGCGACGTATCATCATACATGCATGGTACACCAGCTCGTCCTCGATCGAGAGTGCAACGCCAACAGCTAACATCCCATCGCCACAGCATTGCATCCTCTGTCACGCTGCGCTGCTATCCTGCTCCTCGCGTACGGACGCATGAGCATTTGCATCTTTGGCTCGATGGACGGCATGCCATTCCATTGCCAGAGGCCCAGATCAGGCCAGAGCCATCCAGAGCAACCAATTAACCGTTTGTCTTCTTTCTTATCATCCTGATTCCTGACACACTGGATGACAAAACTCCTAATTACCAAGGAACTGAGAATAACAAAAAGCCTACTTACCTGGATCATTTAACAGAACAGTCTCTCTAAAATCATACGAATTTTGAACCGTCCCATTGTCTTAAGATTCGTGCAACACGTCCAAACTCTTAACGCTTTCTTCATCGCTCTTCATCTGTGCCGCTGCTGTAGGTGAGGTCTTCCGAATCTTCCCCTCGATCCCTACTTCCTACCTCTCTCCTCTTCAAGCCGGTAACCATGAGGGTGCTCTCATCTTGTTGTAGCTTTCTCATCTCTGACAGTCTCATTGTTGGAGGAGCCACCATCTCTCCCGCCTCCTAACCACTCGTTTCATTCTGTCCCCGTTGCTAACACCGGACCACCACCCACTAATGACCTCGCGGCTTCGGTGCCATTACCGTCTCACCACCGCCCGTTCCGCCATCCAGGCCGCCGTCTCCTATAACCATTTTTCTAAGCCCGAGAAACTTCTTCTTTCTTACCCCTCTCACCTTGACTCCACCCTTAAACCCTAAGCCTTAACTCGTCAGACCATTACCAATCATCGAAATTCATCTAGGTAAGTGGAGAAGAAGAAGCTAGCCATAACTCGAATTGTGAAATAGATCCTAAGAATAGAAATACACAAGATTTTAGACCCAATTTTTTGTCAAATGTGATTTAGCCAATTCCAAAAAAAAGAACGAAACCATCCCGTTTTACACGCCCTGCTGCGTCACAAGATGCCATCTCGGCGCGCGCCCCACGTGGAACGGACACATTCGCGGGCCTTCATATCGCGTCGCTTCGCAACAGAAAGCGAGAGAAGAGGTAGCCAGGCCGTAGACACAGTCACAGTGCATGCGAGATGGGTAAGTGCGCGTCGCCGCGTTGCGGTCTAGCCGCCGCGGTGATCGCCGCCGTGATGGCGGCCACATCGTCGTTGGCAGAGGCGTCACTGACGCCGCCGACGCCGCCGCTGCCGGTGCTGCCGGTGCCGACGGCGGCGCAGCTCAAGTGGCAGCGGCGCGAGGTGATCATGTTCTTCCACTTCGGGATGAACACGTTCACGGACTCCGAGTGGGGCACGGGGCGGGAGTCGCCGGCGACGTTCCGCCCGGCGGCGCTGGACGCGTCGCAGTGGATGGACGCGGCGGACGCGGCGGGCGCCTCGCTCGTCATCCTCGTCGCCAAGCACCACGACGGGTTCTGCCTCTGGCCGTCCGCGTACACGGAGCACTCCGTGCGCGCCAGCCCGTGGCGCGGCGGCCGCGGCGACGTCGTGCGGGAGTTCGCCGACGCCGCGCGCGCCCGCGGCCTCGACGTCGGGATCTACCTCTCGCCGTGGGATCGCCACGACGAGCGGTACGGACGCGAGGTCGCCTACAACGAGTACTACCTCGCCCAGCTCCACGAGCTCCTAACTGGGTCAGTGACGACACAGCCAGAGCTTGCCGTCCCCGCCATTGCTGACATCGATCGAGCTTGATGGGGTTGTTGTTGTTGCTGTGTGTTTGGTTAGGTACGGGAGCGTGTCGGAGATATGGTTCGACGGCGCCAAGGGGAAGAACGCGATTAACATGACGTACCACTTCCAGGAATGGTTCCAGACGGTGAGGCAGCTGCAGAGCTCCATCAACATCTTCTCCGACGACGGGCCCGACATCCGGTGGGTCGGCGACGAGAACGGCTCCGCCGGCTCCACCTGCTGGTCCACCATCAACCGCTCCAAGATCACCATCGGCGCCGCCGGCATCGAGAAGTAGGTAACACAGACATGCATTCGACACGCCGGCGAGACGCCATGCTCGACTACTGACCAGTGACCACCGTCCCGCCATTGCTGCTGTCACTCAGGTATCTGAACAGCGGCGATCCGAGGGGGAGGGACTGGGTGCCGCCGGAGTGCGACGTGTCGATCCGGCCGGGGTGGTTCTGGCACAAGAACGAGACGGCGAAGCCGCTGTCCAAGCTGCTCGAGATATACTACAACTCGGTGGGCCGGAACTGCGTGCTGCTGCTCAACGCGCCGCCCAACACCATGGGCCTCGTCGACGCCGCCGACATCGCGAGGCTCCGCGAGTTCCGCGCCGCGGTGACGGCCATCTTCGGCACCGACCTCGCCGCGGGCAGCGCGGCGAGGGCGAGCAGCGAGCGCGGCGGCAGGTTCGCGGCGGCCAACGTGCTCGACGGCCGCGACGACACGTACTGGGCACCCGCGGCGGCGGACGGCAAGAACGGGTACTGGATCGAGCTGCGGCGGCCGGCGGCGGCGGCGGCGAGGGCGTTCAACGTGGTGAGGATCCAGGAGCACGTGGCGATGGGGCAGCGGGTGGAGCGGCACGAGGTGTACGTGGACGGCGGCGGCGTGGCGGTGGCGAACGGCACGACGGTGGGGCACAAGCGGCTGCACAGGCTGGGCGCCCCCGTCGCCGGGCGGACGGTGAGGGTGTGGCTGGCGTCGCGGCGAGGCCCGCCGCTGGTGTCGGCGGTGGGGCTCCACCTCGACCCGTTCGCCGCCGCCGGCACGATGTGACGTCACAAATAGTAATGTGGAATAATTAGTGGCATAATATCATCGGCAATAATTGATTTGAGATAGTGGTGTTACGTGGTCAGTCGACGTCGTGGTCGTACAACAACCAAGCGGCGGTGCGAGTTCATTGGGCGCAGGGAGATCACACCACATGTGGCTCACCGGCGGCGACATGAATATGATAAAGCGGGATGCATTCATTTCATCATTTGGACGGATGGATGGATTGATCTTTAGTGATGGGAACTACACATGTAGTAATGGTTTTCGTTGGGTACGATGGAAACTTTTTGTTGTTATTATCGACTCATTTAACCAATGCTCTCTCCGTTCCAATATAAACACAACTTTAACATATTTTATTTTAGAACTATAAATCTAATATAACCGGTTATATATCGATTCGTAATCCTAGATTTATAACCGGTTATATATCGATTCTTAATCCTAAGATTTACATGTCACATCTATATCAGATCATGTCACAGGTATGCTAGGTCTGTATGTATGTTCAGATTCATAGATTCATAGGATTACCAATTAATACTAGTCACAGATTCACAACAAGTGTTTATGTATGTTAGAAATATGAGAAAATTGGAAGGAAATGAAGGCCAGAACATCAGCGAGAGGAAGGAGACAGAATGAAACAGTGAAGCACGGGGAAAGTCTATTTGTTTCGAAGGATATTCTTTCTTTTTTAATGCGGTAATTAAAATCAATTTTAAAAAAACCTCTTGTTTTTATGTCATCTAATCAAATTATTTTTTTAAAAAAATGATAAGGTAGATCAATATATGACATCATTTTAAAACTTGCAAGTAAAATTCGACATATTCAAATAGAAAAAAATAAAAAATAGATTTGACTACAAACAGTGCAGTATTCACATTCAAATTTGTTAATTGTTGTATATATTTTTATTGGTTAAATTTAAACTTATATGTTTACAAAATAATATTTCACGTATTGATCTATTGCGTCTATTTTTCAAATTTCTCAAACTTATTGAGCGACATGAACCAAACAAAAGTCCACCTCCAAACAACAGGAGTTTACAGAAGACTATTTTGCATTCATTCAAAAGCTTCGGTAATAGCCGATGGGGAAACAACCCATATATAGCTTCATTCTTAACAGTTACTATGTGGTAGTATCAGATCAATATTGTACACTATTGCGATGGCAAAATTGATCATCATAATCTCGAACACACAAAACACTAACAAATAAATAAATAACCGATACATGGCGCAGTCAAAACTTTGGCGATTCCCTGTGCCTTGGCTCAACCTATAGGTCAAAAATGAGAATGCTCCAGCAACAGCTAGTACCTCTTGTTAAACCTGTTGCCGCCACCACCTCCCCTGCCTCTGCCTCCACCGAACCCTCTGCCGCCTCCGCCTCGGCCACCACCACCACCAGAAAATCTCCTGTTTCCAAACCTTCCTCCACCTCGGCCACCACCAGACTGTTCCCTCTCTTGCAAGGGTGGCAATTGTTTCACTTCCTCGATAGTCACCATGGCAGCGTTCTCTGCACCTGTGGTACACGGCAAGTTTGCGTACCAAATACAATTGAGCTAATAGCATAAGAATTTGAATCCCAGACAGAGGAAAGCAGGGATAATTTTACATATATTATGAGCTGATAGCACAATAGTGAATTTATACAAGTTGTACTGTATGAACTATCAAAACCATGTATCAGAGAGGTATACCTTGAATATAGTCTTCGACCTCTGCTGAAGGAACATCAAATACAGCACCTGTCCCGTCAGCAGTGATGGTTATACCCTTTACATCTGCAAGTCTCTCTTCTGGCATAAACCTTTTCAAAGTAGAAAGAACAAATCTGCAAGAAGATAAAGTTTCCAATTAGTTGAAGAAAAGAGACAACCTCATCACTCAAAAGAATACTGGAGCGTAGTTATTAGTCCACTCACCCTGCTGCATACACCGATCGACCAGTTTGAAGAAGTAATGTAGTGTGGTTGTCCATAGAAGACAGCAAGGATCTCTTCTTTATGTCAGTGTAGCCCTAAGAAATGCATCTCTGTTAATTATCGCAGCCATACTAGTACTTACTACAGTAGAATTATATAACAGGAGAAACAACTTACAACTGCCTTCGCAAGTGCTTTGGCTAGAAGATCAACTGCAGACATACCGGAAGAGTTTAATAGTTGCTCAGCTTGCTCCCGAAAAACAGGAATGACACTGCATGGAATCCAATCAAAAGGTCAATGACACAGATCAATATAACACAAAGTATGCTTATCCTAATTTTTAAATTGAAACATATTACCTGTCTGACACACTGGAAATGGCTTCTGCTGCTTCCGTACCAGCAGATTGTGCCACATCAGTTGGCTGTGGTGCAGAGATATGTTCAAATTTGACCCCAGACTCCCTTTCTATTCTGTTCACATTGAACTTATATCTGGGTTCAAAAAGCATGACAGCAACACCAGTATTGCCTGAAAATCAAAATGCATTGCTTAGAAGGTAACCATCATAGGCAGAAAAAATATAGTAACCGAATTACTCCTACCTGCTCTCCCAGTCCGACCTGACCGGTGTATGTAGGCTTCAACATCACGTGGAGGTTCACACTGGGAAGTTTGAAATATTTATCAATGACATTGGCAAAGGCCTAGTCCCTGGAAAAATTAATCAACAGCAGAACATGTCGTACCTGAATGATAAGCTGCACGTCATTAATGTCCAGACCTCGTGCAGCCACGTTTGTAGCAACCAAAACTAAAAACTTGCCACTCCTGAACCCAGCAAGAATAACCTACAAAATTATTCAGTGCTATTTAAATATATGTTTTCGATAACCTCCTAAACATTACAAAAGGGCGAAGAAAATAGAAAGTAACTATTCACAAATAAGATCTAAACTAGTTTAGGATTGGCAGTTACAATCATGTCATAAGGATAATAGCATTCAAGATTATATAAATTGGTACATGGTGCATGTCAGTAAAGACAACGGGCACATGAGCAGAGCATTTTTCTTTAAAGAAAAAAAATAGTAGCCTAGTAGAATTTTGAAGAGCATGTTAAATGATTACACATCATTCCAAAGTATAGTGCACTGAACAATTGAAGAATACTTACTTCACGCTGAGCTTGTGCAACATCACCATGCAAGGCACGGGAGCCAGCAATCAAACCAGAGAGGTCTGATGCAGATTCTTTTGTTTCGGTAAAGATAATGGTCCGGCCTCCACTGAAGACAAATATAAAGGGTAAGTAAGAAATGACTAAAAAATTATTCTCATAAGGACAATTTGGTGGGTGTACACACCGGCTATAGCATCGGATGATGTCTGGAATAACTTGAGCCCTAGCAGCACGGTTACAAGGAAGAGCAAGATGCCTAACAGATGCACTAGCTTTCAATTTCTCATCTCCAACAAGATCAACCGTTTTCTTTCCAGGTTTCAGAAATTTCAAGGAGAGCTATAACCATCACAGCATCCATACCGACATATTATCAGCCACACAATTATATTAAAGAAAATCAGAAAGAGAAATGAATTGTAAAGATGTTCGCACCTTCTTCACCCACTCTGGTATAGTAGCGCTGAAGAGAAGTGTCTGTGCTTTTGTAACATCTTCGACTTTGCCTGCTCATAATAATAAAGGGTTACACCAGATTTTGCATCAAATAGATAAAACACTGCAGGTAAACTTGTCAACCGTTGAACATTTCATGTCAAAGTCCAGAAAAAAACTAAATAACCTCAATAAAGAGAACAATTGGACGAACTCAACAATGGCATGATTACATGAGGCACAAGAACCAAAGAGCAACTAGAATATATGTGGGCATACCAAGAATAAGCTCGACATCATCAACGAAGCCCATATTAAGCATCTCATCAGCCTCGTCAAGGACACGGAATTTCAAAGACCTAAAATTGAGGGTTCCCTTTTCAACAAAGTCCTGTGCAAGAAAACCATGCATCAAACATGAGAATAGAACCTAACAGACTATGGGACAAGTCAGTTAGCAGCATCAGCAAAGCAATAGTATTTACCTTCACACGGCCAGGAGTTCCAACAACAATGTCAACCCCCTTTCTGATTGCCATTTCTTGAGAACGATAATCAGAACCCCCATATACACAGCATGCTGATAGCCCAAATGTTGCACCATAGAATGCAAAGTCTGTGTGCACCTGAAATTCATATATAAGGGTCAAAACAAATAGAAAGGATTCTTTTTTTTGAGAATCTGAGAGAGTGGTACAATCTTACCTGCTTGGCTAGCTCTCTGGTAGGCAACAAAACCAAAACACTGGGAGGCCTGCCATAATCAGTCCTTCTGGATGCCTTGTGTGTCCCATTAACTAATGACTCAAGTATCGGTAGAACAAAAGCCAATGTTTTTCCCTATAACAATTAACAAACACCTTTAAGTTGCCTAAACAAAATTCAGAGACAAACAAGACAAAAAAAATACAATGTCATTCCTAAAAACCTTTACTCGGTAACAAGGAAATTTTTTATAATGGATTCAACCACTCTCACTAAAAAAGAAAAGTGTCACCAAAACTACAGATACAACACTTCCCCTCAGCCACTTCATAGAAACCCACGTTGACATAGAAACGGCAAAAATAATCGGATTTATGGTTAATGCCATGCTAAATTAGTCAAACAATGTTGCAATCCCTACATCAAATTAGATAAGTTCAACGAATTACACGAGATTCCTACTGGAACAAGACAGCTGTAATCGTGCATTAAGCATCGTGAACAAGTGTGATGTGCACATGCTAACAATTTGAAATACTATTTACATTTCCTATCAAATGATCTGAGCAGGTTGAAAGGAGACAACTCACCTGCCCAGTGCGCGCGCGGCCGACCAAGTCATGGCCGTCGAGGACGAGATCGAAGGTGGTGGCCTGGATAGGGAACAGCGCCTTGATACCCTTGGACTTGAGCTTCTGCCTGAGCGGCTCCGAGATCCTGAAGTTGGTCAGCGCGTTGGGGTCGACGGGATCCTCGTCGCCGCTGGCGGTGAGCTCCCCGTCGTCGTCCTCCTCAACCTTCTTCTTCTTGTCCTTCTTCGCCTTCTTCGCGATGGGCGCCGGTTCCTCCTCCGAGCTGGTGCTGCTCCTCTCCTCGGAGGAGGATGGGGACGGCTCCTTCGCCTTCCGCTTCTTCTCCTTCTTCTCCTTCTTCCTCGACGAGGTAGCCTCCGCCTCCACCTCCGCTGCCTCGGCCGCCTTCAGCTTGCGCTTCGACTTCTTGGAGGCGGACTCGTCGACTGCCATCGGCTCGGCGGCGGCGGCGGCGGGGAGGGAAGGCATCGTCGGTGAAGGAGGCGGCGGCGGCGGCGGCGGGGGAGAGGCAGCCGGGGGAAGAGGAGGAGAGGAGGGGGGTTTCGAGGTATATGTAGCTATGGCGGCGGGAGGTAAACCCTAGCCTGGCGCGTGAGCGGCACGTGATCGTGGGGGTGTGAGCTTGTCCACGTGGCGGTGGATGCGCTAGATATTTCGGGGATGGACGGCTGGATGGGCGCTTGCGTGGCGGGGACGTTTGGTCCGCCGTGTAAAGCGTGGGCGTGTCTGAGTATTGCTCCAAGATGGGCCGGAAGCGCGAATGGGCCTTGCTGCTCGAAGCAACTCTGAAGCTCAGGCCCATCTGGACTAGTGGATCTTTTTTTTGGTTGTTTATTTGACAAATACACTTTCTCAAAAAAAAAAAGAATGGCAATTACACAAACTACACGAGAGTTTAAGTTATATCTTCGGTTTGAAGAAAAAGGCAAAATTTTCATTTCACTCAGCAGTCAGCACCTGTTATGTAAAAATAAATGAAGCCAAAAGGAGCAAAATGTTAACACAAAATTGCAATTGATCTTGGAAAGAAGAAAAATACTCAACACAACTAAGGTCAAAATGAACTCAAAGTGTAGGGTTATATTTTTTTTATGCGATCTATCCATCTAAGTTTAAGTCTTAGATTTGTACTGGTGCTCATATTTACGACTATTTTTTTCAGTGATAGATGACGTATCCGTCGATAACGAGATTCTCGTGATGAAGTGGTAGACAATATATTCATTGACAGTGGACGCTTCTAATGTTTACGTCAATTACAAGATACATCAGTCCATACGTTTGTTCTATACTTTGCCCTTACAGATTCCACATGGATCATATTTTAGGGAAACATTGATCATGCTTGAATCGCTATAACTATTGTATTTGGATTCAACCTTAGGATACGGTGGATTTGCAACTTGAGTTCTTCATTACGATTTTCCAGGCTAACAAAGTGTCAAGATTTACAAAACATGAACAATTATAGCCCGGGGATCATAAATTATCCGAATAATTCCAAATGAGAAGGTGCTAATCGATTGATTGTTCCATCCATTCCTGTCCTTGTCGAAACTCCCAACTCCCAACTTCTCTCTGAAATTCTGAAATCTGAATCTTCTCCTTCTCTGCGTCATCGGCTCTGAACTCTGAACCGATCCACCTCGCTTCTTCCTCGCGGTCGCCGCGCTCGAATGGCCCCCAACGCCGCCGTCCTGGGGCGGCCCCACATCGCCGTCGTCCACCAGCTGGCCACCAGCCGGCGGCTGCCCCGTCTGGCGGCGGGTCGCGTCTCGCTGGCTCCTCCCCCGGCAGTCTCGCCGCCGCTGCGCTTTTCACGGCGTAGGTGCTCTGCTTACTCCGATCTAAAAAAGATCCCCTTTTTAGCTGTGTGGATTAGCGAGTATGGAGGATTGGAGGTCGTTGGGGCTAGTAGTCTTAAGAAACTCTTGTTCATCTCTTTGATTCACCTATGGTGGCATAAAAAAGTAAAGTTTTGAATTTATTTTTTCCTTTTATAAATTCAGTATGATGTCTTTCCATCAAAAGCTTACTGCTTTGGTTAAAAGTTTAATGTTTTGTGCTCAAACGTAGTGGTTCTCATGTTCTTTATTAATTCAAACAAGCAGAGAAGGGATCTGGAGTGGCTGCGAGGGGACGCGTCTGGGCGAGTGCGAGTGCGAGTGGTTCGTTTGAGAAAGATCGGATTGGAGATGACGATGGGTTAGCTTCGCCGCAGGTGCCATTCTGATGCTGTTTTTTTTATTAATGCTCTAGTTAGTTAGCTTTTGTATCAGTTTACTACCATTTGGGTATTCACTTGGTGCTTGATTAATAGCTTGAAGTAACTTTTACAGATAGTGGAGGAGAGCAAAGTCGATTTGCTGAAGATTCTGAAGAGTGCCAACACCATTATTCCCCACATAGTGCTGGGGAGCACAATTCTTGCTCTGGTGTACCCACCTTCTTTCACATGGTTCACAACTAGGTCAGTCTTGCTTGTGTGTTTTAAGTTGAACTTGATTCAGTCCTTGATCTGAATAGCAGGGTGTTTGTGTGTTGCTTTCCCATCAGTTGGTTGCGCTGATATTATTGGGGCTGTACTTTCAGTGAAATGAAGTTCTATTCCTTGATTAGTCACATGATGGCCGTTTAGGTAGATTCAGTTCTTGAAGTATATGTGTAGTGCTTCTGAATTATTTGACAAAAAACACCCTTGAAATATGGTATGTTGATTATTCATTTTTGTTGATAAAAGGCCAATGTTGATTTATACGAGAGTGAGTATAACAGAGAAGGGATGTAGTTATGATTGCTGTATCATTTCATTTCTGCTACTGATTCCCATGGAAGTTCTATTTATCTCATAAAAACAGCCTTCACATGTGCACTCACAATTCTATTCTTATTTGATTGTTATTTTGTTCAAATTTGACTTTGTTATTTACATTCTCACTGTGTCAATGACTGAGCAGATATTATGCACCAGCACTGGGATTCTTGATGTTTGCAGTGGGTGTAAACTCAAGTGTTAAGGATTTCATTGAAGCTATACAAAGACCAGATGCTATAGCTGCTGGCTATGTTGGACAATTTATTATCAAGCCTTTCTTAGGATTCCTTTTTGGCACTCTTGCAGTTACAATTTTCAATCTTCCTACTGCTTTAGGTAGAGGAGTTAAATTTGTCCTAGTATTTATTATGCTTAAGTAAGAAACATTGATGGTTATACAGAGAAGAATTTTTTCAGGTGCTGGTATCATGTTGGTTTCATGTGTTAGTGGAGCACAACTATCAAACTATGCAACGTTCCTGACAGATCCACATATGGCCCCCCTCAGCATTGTTATGACATCATTGTCAACAGCTACTGCCGTTTTTGTCACCCCAACTTTATCTTACTTTCTAATTGGCAAGAAATTACCAGTGGATGTCAAAGGGATGATGTCCAGTATTGTTCAAATAGTGGTTGCTCCAATTGCAGCCGGATTGCTTCTGAATAGGTATTTATATTGCTGCACATATCTGAAAGTATATGAGTCACCTGTTCTACATCTTACAGTTCTCTTAGACACTTACTATATGTTTTTGATCTTTGCAACTTTATTAATATACATTCACTTAAGAGTATTTATTAATGTGTTTAACTTCTTGTTTCCTGATGATATGAAGATATCTTCCGCGGCTCTGTTCAGCTATTCAGCCATTTCTCCCTCCACTATCAGTATTTGTGACTGCTTTATGTGTTGGTTCACCATTGGCCATAAATATTAAGGCTGTTTTGTCGCCATTTGGACTAGCCACAGTGCTTCTCCTTTTTGCATTCCATACATCATCTTTTCTAGCTGGATATCATCTAGCTGGTACTTGGTTTCGCAAGTCAGCAGATGTAAAGGCACTACAAAGAACAGTATCTTTTGAGACAGGTAATATACAGTTTCTTGTTGGATTAGGATATGCTATTTGCAATTTCTTCTGTTGTCTCACTCTTACATATATGTCATACAGGAATGCAAAGTAGCCTTCTTGCTCTTGCTTTAGCAAACAGGTTCTTCCCAGACCCACTTGTGGGAGTGCCCCCGGCCATATCAGTATGTCTACTTTTCCTCACCTGTTGCTTACTTGCTTTTATATCAGGAGTCAACCATTAATTCTTAGTCTTGTACTGGTTTATCTTTGTCTGATGCGACCTACGTGATTTCCATCTAGGGAACAGATATGAGTTTGCATATATAATTGTCGCAAAATCTCAGAACCGTTTCACGGAAAATGATGTGTTTAGCAAATGTGTTTTGATGCAATTAATATTTCAGATTTCAATTCTTATGGATCTAGAAATCCATTTGAGCTACTATTATCAATTATATATTTTTTTTTATCGCAGTATCATTACTTCAAATCCTGTATCTTACACCTGAAAAATTGCTAAACTGATTTCTACTTTCCTCTGCAGGTTGTGCTGATGTCCCTAATGGGGTTTGCTCTTGTTATGGTATGGTCCAAGAGAACACAAGAGTAGCTCATATTGAACTATTAAAGTCACTCAGCTACAGAGCAGTGTTCAGTATTAACAGTGATGCACGCTCTTCTAAAAGAATTTTCTCTATCTAACTGAATCACAATGAAGAACAGCTAATCACAAAATTGAAGGTGAAGACTGCAGATGTTTGATGGCTAGGATACAAACTCTGCCAATGCCAAGAAACCATGTACACCACAGCTCTGAATCCTTCTCACTTTCTTTCGTTGTGGTACTCTTTTTCTTGTCCCTGTTCTGAACTTAACCAAAGACCTCAAGTTGTCCAAGTGCAGATAGGATTATAAACATTTATGTGAAAGGATCTCCGTAACACTGTTTTTTAGTAGAAGGAAAAAAGTGGAGGAAGAAGTGGGAAACAACAAGTCTTTGGTGGTGGATCTGTTTGAATTCATCCACTGATGATTTTCCAAACATTTTCGAATATCGTTGAATTTGCTATCCCACTTTCAGCATGTTTGGTAAGATGGGAAGGGGATTGGAAGTTTAGAGTAGGGAATTGGTGGAGGGATTGGTCATGGGAGTTTTATCTTTGCTCCCATTCCTTTGTTTGATAGTAGAGATGAGAAACAGGGGAATGTGAATGGGAATTGAATTTTAAGTGATGATGAACAGCTTAGATTTATCTCGTCGTACTTAGAGGGGAATTCTCTTCCAATTACATGTCCTTATCCAGGTATTGAAAATGTGGGAGTTCACTCTTAAACTTCCCTTCCCAATTCCTTCTAAAACTCTCACGTCCTTCAACCAAACAATAGACTTAATAGTCTTTACCCCTCAAACTCCCATTTCACCCTAACAATTTCTTCCAACCAAACGCGTTGTTTTTCACCTAATTAAGGCTGTGTCTGGGAGATGAGGTTGGGAACTCACCTCCCACGCACATAAAACGGAGCGACGTATTTTTTTTATGATTAATTAAGTATTTGCTAATTTTTTTTGAAAAATGGATTAATATGATTTTTTAAAGCAACTTTTGTATAGAAACTTTTTGCAAAAAACACATTGTTTAGCAGTTTAAAAAACGTGCGCGCGGAAAAAGAGAGATGAGTTGGGAATGGAGTGTAGGTGTGTTCTTTTGGATGTGTTGGGAAAAAATTTCCTACGCACGAAAAACGGAGCGACTCATTAGCACATGATTAATTAAGTATTTACTAATTTTTTTTGAAAAATGAATTAATATAATTTTTTAAAGCAACTTTCGTATAGAAATTTTTTGCAAAAAACATACCGTTTAGCAGTTTGAAAAGCGTGCGTGCGAAAAAAAAGGGGTGTGAGTTGGGAAATTTGTGTGAAGAACTCACCCTAAGGGTGTGTTTTTTTCGTGGTGTTGGGAAGAAATTCCCTTCGCACGGAAAACGAAGTGACTCATTAGCACATGATTAATTAAGTATTTACTAATTTTTTTAAAAAATGAATTAATATGATTTTTTTAAGCAACTTTCATATAGAAATTTTTTACAAAAACACACACCGTTTAGCAGTTTGAAAAGCGTGCGCGCGGAAAATATGTTTAGCAGTTTGAAAAACGTGCGCGCGAAAAAAGAGAGATGTGAGTTGGGAAAGTAGGGTGAAGAACTCACCCTTAATCTTCTTCCTCAAGTCTCAACCTACTTTCTTCTTATCCCAGTTTTAAATTACTTGTTGTTTTAGCTTTATCATAAATCAAATATTAGTAATTTTTTAAGAATTTATACAGTTTTACACCATAAGGTTTAGATTCTCCACGAGAAATGTTTTCATAATATAATATATAGTTCGCATATTGTTAAACTATATAAAAATACTATTCTTTTCGTTTTATATTATAAGTCGTTTAACTTTTTTCTTAGTTAAAGTTTTTTAGGTTTGACCAAGTTTATATAAGAAATTAACAATATTTACAACACGAAATTAGTTTCATTAAATTTAACATTAAATATATTTTAATATCATGTTTGTGTTGTATTAGAAATGTTATTATATTTTGTTATAACTGGTCAAACTTAAAAGAAATTTAACTAAAAAAATCAAACAACTTATAATATAATATGAAACAAAAGAGAGCAGAAATTACTAATGATCAGAATTAGAAATGTTTGACTTGAGACAAAGCTAAAACGACAAAAGATTTTGAAAGAGAAGGAGTAACTATTTTTTTTCTGTTATTTAATTAAGTACACCTACGGTATGGATACAGATGTACACGTGCACGGTGTACAGCCGATCCGTACAAAAGCCTCGAGTCTCGCTAATTTGTGTTGTGTGAACGCCAAGCTCCCCATCCCACCACCCATGGCGCCTCTCCGGCTCATCGCAGCGGTCGCCCCCGCTCCTCCTCCGCCACAGCAGCCGCGGCCACGACGAGCGCGGGCGTCCGCAGCGCGCCTGGCGAGCGGCGGCGTGGCCTTCGCCGCTGCGGCAGCCGTAGCCGCGGCCTCGCCGCCGGCCCTCGCCGCGCTGGCCGCCGAGCCGGCGAACGCGCTCTCGCTGCCCACCTGGACCGTCCACGTCTCCAGCGTCGTCGAGTGGTAACCGCCTGCCTACCTCCGCCAGAACGAACGAATGCCGTATCATCAAATTTCTCCAAAAGTTGAGGGGATTATCGCCTGTTCTGTCTGAATTGCAGGGTGACGGCCATGGCGCTGGTTTGGGACTACGGGGAGAGGACGGGGCTCAAAGGGTGGAAAGGCCTTTCTTGGGGAATGGTGAGTGTAAATTTAGATAAATGATGATACTATTTGCTGATGAAATTTGTGTTGGGTAATGTTAATTTCTGTACAACATAGTAGCTTCATGTACTCCTATGTATTAGTAGTAAGATTCAGAGAGTGGGAGGAGAATGTCTCATATTTATGTTATGTTTTCATCAGAAGAAATCTGTGTTGTTTTCAGTGAATCTAATCTGCAAGAACCCCTTTTTACTAATGTGTGACTTCTATTATCCATACTACTCCTATATAGTATAAGGTAGGCTGATAGTAGTTGCAGTTGTTCACAAGTTTTCAACTGAATTTGTAACAGCTTACTTTATGATTGTTGACTACTCAGATTTGCAGTTATTTTTCTTTGTATAATAGGTTCCACTTCTTGGTGGAGCGATGTGCGCTTGCACGTGGCATTTCTTCTATAATTCGGAGTCTCTTGAAGTAAGAAATATCCCTCGAGTTGAAACACTAGTGCTTCCTTTTTTTCCGTTCATCAACATTATCATCATTTGCTTCCCCATGTTTTGTAACTGTTCACACTTGTCAAATATCACTTCATTACTTGGCCTATCCTGACATTTCAGTGGGTCTATTGCTTATTTGCCTTTAAATCAATGCACACGAAACACAGATGATTAGACAGTGGAACTGTTTTCCACAGTTCTTTTGTGCAAGTCGTATGCTTGTGATTTTTTCCAGTATTGTTGAGATACTCTCTTATTGTAAAAACATACAATAATATAATGCAACTAGTGTTATGATAATTCTTCTGTTCACTTTCTCTTTGTGGTTCTGTTTTTTTTCTTTTTCGAAAACTATCTGCAGGTGCTTGTAGCTCTCCAAGGAGCTCTAACAGTGATTGGTAACATTACAATGTGCATAGCTGCATTTCGCATCTTCAAAGCATCCCAGGAAAGCTGAAAAAGTTCATAGAGGTACACTAATGTACTAGTAACTGATTGTGGTAAAATATACCATATTTCTGAAAACGGATTACTTAGAGTTGCAACGGCTATCTATTAGGTGGAAGCTTCTTGAGAATGGCTGTTACACCTGACATGAAATGGCAAACGGTAGATGCTGCGAAGGCAGAAGATAAAAGCTGCTGACGGCTTGCAGCTACTTCAGAAAGATGATTTTTTATCGGACCGAAAGAGCCATTTTTTTTGTATGTATCAATTCTACAAATGCCAGCTAAAACCACCCTGAAATTTGTGTATTGACTCAGGTTTTTTTCTAGATAATGAGTGTATTTATTCAGATAAGAAGAAAATTTGCCTACCTGCCATGCCTCATCTCTTCTTCAACTGTTTTGAACAATTGTTGTGCAAGCTTCCTCTGCTTATGATCATTTAACCAAACCTGCTCTAAAAGGTGCCAAAGCACCTGTCCTTCACCTCGAGATGCTCTTGGCATGTGGCTTAATAATGCTAACCCTGAACCAATATCACACACTCCCTGCTGTTGCTGGATGAGGTATGTGTTTGTGTGTGTGTTCATGAATCATGATACCTCTAGCTACTATAGTCCATTATTCACATGCTCATTGGCAACACTTGCAGTGGTGAACCAGGTTCATGAATCATGGACTGGCCAGCCGGTGTCAATGACCAAATTTGCAGCAGCAATGACCAATGGTGCATCGCCAATGTGCAGGAAGGTCAAGCATTGGAATGAAACCTCCACTCTGCCTGGATCGTATGAGTGGACGCAGGGAGCGAGACATGTCGCACATCGGGACCCTCCGGGACGGCATCGGACGGAGCAGCTCGCTAGCTCCAAGGTAAGCACAACACAAGTGCAGCTGATCATCTTGAGGTGCAGATAATTTGTGCCATTTTGTGTGTCTAGCTGCTGCTGCTGCTGCTGTGTGAGAGCAATGAGTGCAACTTTTGGCCAAAGCTGGGAGGCAGTGGCCCAAAGTGTCTTCTTTGCTCCAAGTTTTTCTCTCAAAAGATTCTCTCCTTTCCATGATGGTTTTGTGATGGCGATGAATGGATGCTTGGTGTCTCTGCTCTCTCATGAAAGAATGGCTTTCAGAGAAGGGCCTCTCTCATGGAAATTTTGGCCTCTCAAGTTGGCAGAAACAGCGGCGAGTGATCACTTTCAGGCTTCCTCTTCACAGAGAATGGAATTCCTATTAGGCTGATAGGCACACCTGTTGTGCTGAAACAGTGCAGAAATCCAGCAGCAATGCTGAAGAAAGATGGCATATATTGTCTCTATTACGGCATATTTTCTATTACGGCATATTTTCTCTCTTCTCTAGAGAGAAGAAGAAAGGTATCGAGGTATCATTTTAGTGAAGAAACAAGTGAGCAAAAAGAATGAAATGCTTGAAAGCATTTTGACTTGTGTGCCATGCATCGAGTACCAAGAAAACTCTAAAGCTTCATCATGGGTGCAGACACTCTGCCCAGGAATCAATAATACTATAATAGTAGCAGTTCAGCCATTTCCCCTTCAGATGATGTAGCAGCTAGGAGCCCTAGGATGTGATTCTTTTTCATCAACTTTTGATTAAAAAATAGATTGCCACAACAAAAATATCATGGAAATTCAACTGTTCTTTGGAAGTCTGAAACGATTCTCTTCTTTTGTTGTCTTCTGCTATCCAATCTCCTGTCAAAAAAAGGTCCAACTTCTCAAGAAATGAATTTCATTAGTATCCAAAACTCAAGAATTCATACTTAAATTCTTCACCCTTCCTTTTGGTGAAATATGGTAGTAAATGATTAATTCTTGGAAGATCCATTGGCCATTCATAGTCCATGCACCATGATGGAGAGGCTGCCTCCTTCACATGCTGTCATGTCAATGTGTGCATGCACCACCAAACAAAAACCTAAAAGCTATCTATCACCATGGCTAAAGCCATGTTATATATATCATATTATCTGCAATTGCTGGAATCATTCCAAACTCCTCAAGCTCCACAGATGACTGGAATCTAGGAACAAACACTGTATCTATATCCAGCAGCTAGCATGTGTTCTGGCTCCTGGAACAGCAAGAATAAGATCTATCTGTCTTTGGTTGTATTCAGGCAGGACAAGCAACAGCAGGAGCAGAGAAAGCAGCCGGCTCATGCCTCCATGGCTCTCAGGAGGAAGAGGTAATAGCATCTATCCCAACTTTGTTTAATTTGGTGAGATTTTTGTAGTCTGAAGACTGATGGATTCATGAACTTGTTTATGCATGTGCACCTATGTTTACATATATGCGTGTTGCAGCGTTACCTTTTTATTGCTTCGCTGAAGCCTTATCGTAAGAAGTTTGGGTCTAAGTACTCTTGTATACTTTATGACTGTGTACATATGTTTTGGATGTAGAGGTCGGATTCTAACTCATTTTTTAAAAAAAGAATAATATGTGTGTTGCCATCGCATACAATTTTCTTAAATTCTTTTTAAAGATAATGAAAGATACTTTCAACCTATGTATCGCGATACATTATTATAGACTCAACGAAAATGAACAACAAATCTTAATAGCAAACAAACTATAGTCGAAGCATGTGTGGGTGTGCGCTAACTTATACTCAAAAAGAAAAGTTTCGACCAGAACACAATCTATTGCTAAACCTCATCCCCTATGGTTGAACATATAATATACAGGCTAAGGCTGAGGAGGAGGAGAGAGACCATGAGGAGATCTGATGGAATAGAGATGGAGATGGTGAACCTGAAGCTCTACCTGGAGAACAGGTGCATCCTGGAGGAGAACGAGCGGCTGAGGGAGAAGGCCAGTGCACTCCGCCGGGAGAACCTCGCGCTGCGCGCCGACCTGCTCAAGACGTCGCCCGGCGACGGTGGCCGTTCTGATGCCGGCGGCCGCCGCTTCCAGCTGCTGAACTGAGCACTCGCCGCCTCCTTGCTAGCTACTACAGCTTGTGCGGTGTATTGTGCTGGTTTGCCTAGAAAACGGTAGCTTCTTGGCCTCTTGGTGATCATGGTTGGCTGGCTGGCTCTAGCTAGCTACCGGTGCTATCAGCTTTGGTTTCTTCATGTCAGGCCAGTTATGATCAGCCAGACAGCCACTAGGTTTTTGGAGCTCTTTTGTGTGTTCTTGTGGCATAATGCTTGTACATTGGAAGTTTGTGAGAATTAACTAGATTTTGTTTGGCTACTAGCTACTCCTCCGTTCCAAAATCTAAGCATTTATGATCCGATGCATAGTCTGACCAGATGCATAGCTAGAAATGCAGCCAGATGCATAGCCAGAAAAGCTTATACTTTGGAACGGGAGGAGTAACTCTTTTGGAAGAAGAGGGAAACAAAACCAAAGCAATTTTGATCAAAATGACAGAAAAGTAAATTCATCTTGTGGCTACTGGCGTACCAGCTGACAGTAGAAAACAGGGAAAATGCAAAACCAAACTCTACCCCTTGTACCTGCAGCACATACCAGATTTTCGAACTTCAGCAAAAAATTGTACTAGCACAGAAGTTGAAGCCTAGCCACAGCTTTGGTCAGAACTAGAAAGCAAACACACAAATAAAATCCCCAAAATGAACTGATGATTCTAATTAAAACAACGGTACAGATTCAGGCAAATTTGACATTACAGAAGTCCACACGGGTGTCAGTCCACCCAAACTTTTAGCAAAATAACTGTAGCACAAAACTCAGTAATAGATGAATTATCCTATGGTTCGGCTGTCTAAGCGAATTCATGTTTGAATCTGCAGTATAGTTTGACATTCCCCTTTCAAAAGTTTCCTCTCATCAGAAATCACCCTAAAGCTTCAAACTTTCTTATGGCTGATATATCCCTGGATTTGTGATGGTTCAGCCTGTGTTTCTGGCTGCAGCAGTTCGATCAACCGAGCGACCGTTTCTTGGTGTGTACCATTTGGCATAACGAACTCACCAGCAACAACAACTTGCAATGACTCGTCACCTATCGATCTAAATATAGCTGGATACAGAATAAACAGACAAACCAATGTTAAACTATTGACTGATTTTTTTTAAAAAAAATAGTTTTACAAGGTAAACTAGTGACTGAACAAGCCAAAGAAAAAAATTTTCCAACAATGCAAGTTTGGTCCTTGTGCATGAAATATAAAACATTTTTAGATAATGGCTTCATCGAACTTAGTCAATTACATTGAGGTGATACAATTGCACTGAGAACACTCCCGATCTCTATATAATTAAGATGCACACAATCAAGCACACACACCCCCAAACTAAAGAGAGGTAACTATATTAAAGGAAACATTATGGGCAATCAATCCTAAGACTAGACCGCTATCCAAACTAAGCAGGACTCAAGCCATATATGGTGCACATAAGTGACACAACTGTCTGGGAAAAGCAATCCTTGAAAACTAAAAGGAGACGAGAACATTTTGACAAGAACTGCAAATCAATGGGAGATTCTTTCACCGAGTTAATGAATAGAGTTAAAATAAATCGACAGATCAACAAAGCAGGAACAATGTGAAAATACAAAGCAAGAGTACGTATCTAGTGTTTGACCCAGTAGCTACAAAAGAAGTATACCATCAAGGCATCAAGTATGATCACCATGTTTTGTGATATAAAGTGTAGTAACCTAGCTATTCACGCAAGCTACATACTTACTTAAAAAAATGCAAGCATACATATGCCTATTTGGCAATCTTGCATTGGGCATTTGGGATCCAACATATATGACATCTGCATCATGTTTCCATTGCAAGCTACCATATATTTCAATCACCATTTGAAGAAAATGAACAAATAAATGTTATTAAACAAAGGAAGGGAGCTTACCTTCTTTCATCTGGTTTTCCCTATCCGTTTCTTGTATCTTGATTTTCAGCTCATTATTTTGAGCTAAAAGCTCACTATATGTCCTCTGCAAAACAATACTACATCAGTAATTCAAGATGATCAAAACTCCAAATCAGAATGACCACAGTCTTAAAAAAACCAAACCTGCGCCGTCGCCAATTTTTCAGACAACTTATCAATCTCTATCTTCAACACCAGCACCTTACTTTCAAGCGCAAGCTTATGGTTCAACTTGCGCTCCTTGGACCTCGCAGCAGATCTCCTATTGCCTAGAACCCTGAAAAATTTATTCAGCAATATGCGCAATTTCAGTAACTAATTAGGACACACAACAAACACATCAATCCCCCACATGAACTCTTTAGAATCGAAAGAAGTTCGCACCTCTTGACCTTCTTCGGATCACTCAACATGAGCTGCGAGAGGTACTCACTCTCCATGATCGTCTTCTTGTCAGCCTCACTAAACTCCCCATCGCCCAGGTTTGCAGCGATGAGAGCAGTAGTGTCACCACCAATAGGCCCATTTCCGCCGTGCGATGAGCTGCCGGCTCCAAGATCGAGGTTCCTCGTCATGAAGCTGCTGCCCACTGACGAGTTGCGGCAATGGCGGGGCATGCTGCTGCTGCCACACATGCTGTTAGCTTCGTTCTCGGTGCTTTCAATAGGGCGATGCTCTTGTGGGATGCGATCTTGGCTGCCTAGCTGGTGAATCTGCTCTCGGTTGGCATTGCTGGAGGAGCCGAGCATGTTTGAGCCCTGGTAAAAATTATATAATGATTCATCAACAAATGCAGCTTTCAAACTTGAATATAACTGCAAGCCAATAACTATAGGAGTAGAAATAAGGGCACTAGAGAAATTTTTGTTCTTGTAAAGTAAAGAACCATAAACAAGCTCACGAATACCATCAATAGTATCATATCTACTGGAGGGGCAGCAGTGATAACGATAATAAATAAAAAGTTGCGGGAAATAAGATAGGTATCATTAAAATATTGTACCATGTTTGAGCCGACGAGGTCGTCGGGGATGGAGACATTTGTGCCCCTTGATTGATGCTCCTCGGTCACAGGCTCCAGCTTAACCGGTGCTAAAGGTAGCATTTGCAGGTTTGGCGGTGAAAACCCTACGTTGAGGTCACTCTGCAACCGCCTATGCCCTGCCCAAAGCGGTGGCTGGCCTGGTAGCCCTTGATTGAATCCTACCAAAGATGAGGTGAGTGGTATTACTGTTGACCCACCCAAATGGGTGTATGCGGGAAGAGCGATGGGGTCCATAGAGAAGAAAGGGAAATCGGAGAGCGAGCACATGTGATGGGACCCGTCGCCGACGCCTCCTGTCGTGGGAGTCAGTGCCGGGGGCATGTGATAATGGAAGAAGCCCGGGCCCCTTGAAGAGTTGAAACAAACAGGCATAGGGTGGAACGGAGGCAAGAGGACCGAAGAAGGGAGAGGGCGGTGGCAAGAGGCCAGATCTACGATGGAGGAGAAGCATGGCGACACCATTGAAGGCTGGTGCTCGCCACTACTTCCGCCTAACAACAAGAGGCGGCGTGTAGGATCATCCTCCATGTTAGGGGTGCAAGGACTTGGAAAGGAGGAGGAGGAGGAGGAGGCGGCGGCGGCGGCGGCGGCTAGGGTTCGAAGAAGGCCTATAACTAGTGCAAGGAGGCGGATGTCAGTGGTGACGAGTTGCTACCCGTTAGGTGGGAATGCGAGCAAAGGAGAATTTGGGTATGAATGCGAGTAAAGGAGAATTTGGGTGGGAATGCGAGCAAAGGAGGCCTTGGGTGAGAATGCGAGCAAAGGAGGCATTGAGCAAAAAGGGAAAGCATTTGTTTGTGCGGGATGTTGATCCTTTTTAGTTACCATCAGTGACATATGAGCCATATTCTCCTCTTGACTCACAACAAGGATGTCAATGGGCCCCAGTTTTTTCTCAGGGAATTCTTCCATTAGGGGATGGGGATGGTTGTAATTTATTCCTAGGGGGAACCAAATGGGGGAAACAATTCCCCATCGGTTTTTCTGTTTTGGTAGGGGAGGGGATGACCCTTCATCCCCGTCCCCAGTCCCCTCCGAGACTCGATTAATTGGCATAGGGGTCCAAGTCCAATGCAAATTATGCACACATGAAGGTCCAATCGGCCCATGATTAGTGGACGAAGGGCAATGTTGTATTCTTGTCATGTGAATTGGTGGATATATGCTAATATATTGATATAAAAAGTGTGGATGATATGTCCTGCATCACATATATGATTTGAGAAGTAGATATTGTTTTAAGCAGGGACGGGGCTTCGTGGGGATTAATTCCCCGCTGGGAGAGCAAGGAAGGAAAAAATGTTCCCACTGTTGCAGTTGGCAGGAACGAGGACGAAATCGCTAGTTAGTGATCAGTCGCATGCTCCCTCTCCCGCGCGGCGTAGCCACGTGGCGCCCGCGAAGAGGGGGGCGACGGGTGGGTGTGGGAGAGACACCTGGTGCGATTTTTTGGGTTTTTTCTTTTGGTTTTTTCTTTTTTCTCTTGGTTTTTTCTCCCGTTTTTTTCTCGTTTTTCTAATATGTATGTATACAAATTTTATATATGCACGTATATGTATACAAACTTTGTATACATATGTATACACAGTGTTTGTATATGTATATGTATGTATACAAAGTTTGTATATGTATACGTACGTATACAAAGTTTTTATATGTATACGTATGTATACAAAGTTTGTATATATACGTATACAAACTTTGCATACGTAAATATATAAACTTTGTATACGTACATATATATAAAATTTGTATACATAAGTATTCAAAGTTTGTATACGTATTCATACAAACTTTGTATATATACATATACAAAATTTGTATACATATACATATTTTTTTATATATCAAAAGAGTATACGTATACATAATTTTTTTATATATTCATTATATATATACGTATATATATATATTTTTTATATACATACATATAAACTTTGTATACATGTATACAAAGCTTATACTATGCATATAAAGTATATACATACGTATATACGTATAGAGAGAAGTATAGAGAGGAGAGACTAGAGGGGGCAGACTGACCCCCGAACGAGGATGGGGATGTACGGCGGAATTCTCCGTTGACATCTCTACCGTCTTTCTTTGTTTCTCAAATAGACATCTCTACATGTTAGAGGGATACTGTTTTGGTTGTGAGGCATGGGCAGCGCACGAAAGGAAAGGCGCGTGCTCAATAAAACCAACAGAATTTATAAATGCTTACACGCAAGCAGGGACGATCCCAACAAAGGGGGAAAGAGGGAAAGGGAGGCCAGCCAGGCAGGGTGGGCCTGAGCACCCCCTCAAGTTGGCCAAACCCTTCCATATATTGTTCAGTTTAGAGAAAAAAACTTGGTTTTTCAAAAAAAAGAGAAAAAATGGGAATTCATCTGCATAATGGGAATTCTCTTATGTCCTAAAAATGCTGTGCAAAGGTTTCCAATAGCAAATAAATAAATAAATAAATAAACGCTATGTAAATGGATGGGAGACAAAATTAGACATCACACAGCGGCATGCTACTTCTCATTTCATAATCCAATAAGTAAATTACACCATACACAGTATCTGTTAGATCAATTGCTTGCTCACTTGATACAAATACCTTAACTTTTCCTTTCACTTCGATCCAACTACAACCAG
The DNA here is from genome assembly GCA_008326285.1 of Oryza officinalis. Classification (NCBI taxonomy): domain Eukaryota; kingdom Viridiplantae; phylum Streptophyta; class Magnoliopsida; order Poales; family Poaceae; genus Oryza; species Oryza officinalis. The sequence continues at coordinate 32,089,924 of BDMV01000009.1, read as the reverse complement.
GAGACTTCTTGACACCTTGCTCAGCCATGGCTCTCCTCACCCTCTCAGCCTCGTCCCATCGCCCACTCGCACAGAGCAAGTTGGAGAGCATGACATAGCCCGTGTCTCTCGCAGGCGCCCTCGCCACCACATCGTCTCCTACCTTCCTTCCAACCCAGAAATCCAGGTTCTCTGACGAACAGAAGCTAAGCAAAGCCTCAGATAGGCCGCTGCCAGGAGACTTGACAATTTCTGGGTATTGCTCCATCATCTCAATGGCCTTTGCAATGTTACCTGATCTTGCATACATGTCAAGGACACAGGATAGATGCTCTGGTTTTGGTTGAACTCCATGGACAGACACCATTGACTCAAAGAAGGTTCTCCCTTGCTCCAGAAGACCAGAATGGCTGCAAGCAGTGAGCAAGCCAGTGAATGTAACCTCATCTGGGGAAACATTGTGGGATGTCATGCTTTCATACACTGCCAATGCTTCCTTTGACAACCCGTTTATAGCGAATCCGAACAGCATGGTGTTCCATGAGACCATGTCCTTCTGATGGATGGCATCAAATACATTGTTTGCACCCTCGACGTCTCCACACTTGGCATACATGTCCATCAAGCTGTTGGCCACATACAAGTAGGATGCAAATCCACCTTGGAATGCACAACTGTGAACCATCCTTCCACTGGCCAGACATGGCGCAGATGCGCAAGCATGAAGCACAACCCCAAATGTGTAGTCATCAGGTTGGATATACTCCTGCGTCAACATCTTCACAAAGTGCGCAAGGGCCTCACTTGTCAAACAGTTCCTCGCAAAACCTCCGATCATTGCAGTCCATGAGATGACATTGGTCTCGGGTGCACATTCAAAGAGTAAAGCAGCTTGCTCAATGTAGCCAAGCCTTGCGTGCGCATCAATCAGTGAATTCCACGAAGCAGTGGTTCGAGTCTTCATGGACTCGAAGATCTGCACAGCACAATCTAGCAAGTTGAACTTAGTGTAGAAGGAAATGAGTGAGTTATTGACCTCGGGGATGCCATTCCAGCCACTTTGCACTACAACCTTGTGGATTGCAAAGCCAGTAGACGGGTTGGGCAGCTCCGCACAAGCGTCAACAAGAATGCAGAGCGTCGCATCATCGCAAGTCAGTCCTGACATCTGCATCTGGTTAAACTGAGCAAGGCATTGTTTGGCATTGCCACTGCGAGAATGCCCCATGAGCAGCGTGTTCCAGGCGACATTGCTTTTACTGGGCATTTCGTCGAACAACTCGTGGGCAAGCTCCATGTGGCCTGAGACCACAAAGGCATGCAGGAGCGAGCACCAGGACACCGCATTGCGCTCCGGCATCTCCCGGAAGGCGCGAGCGGCGTCGGCGGCGCGGGCGCACTTGGCGTACATGGAGACGAGCGCGTTGCCGACGGGGAGCGGCGCCCGCAGGCCGAGGCGGAGGAGGCGGCCGTGGAGCTGCGCGCCGGCGGCCGGCGACCGGAGTGCGGCGGCCGCGGCGAGCGCGGCGGTGAGTGAGAACGCGTCCGGCGCGCGCATGCGGGCGAAGAGCGCCAGCTCGGCGCGCGGCTGCGCGGCGCGGGCGTAGGCCGTGAGCATGGCGTTCCAGGCGACGGCGTCGCGGCGGGGCATCGCGTCGAACACGGCCCGCGCCGCGGCGGCGTCGCCGGCCCGGCCGTGGGAGGCGATCCGGGAGGTGGCCGCGGCGAGGCCCCCATCCCTTGCGGCGGCGGCGCTCATCGAAGTGAGCGCGAGTGTGAGAGACCCACCGGTGCGCTGATGGCTAAGGGCGATACAAGTGTGTGCCGCTGGGTGCAGGGCGATACAATTGTGGACTTCGCCGGCGACGAGCCGCCCATGCGATTGCTTGGCTCCCGGCGTTAGGTCCAGGGTGCCATTGAAGCATAGTACTCCGCTCCCCTAATCAATATTTTTAGAATAAGATTCAGTTATAACTTTTGAAATTGTGACCAACAACTTTGTATTAGAACAAGTTTCTAAAATTTACCAAGCCTAGTGAAGTGAGGATAGCTTGGTGGAATCAGCACGCTCGGATTCAAGTTTTGACTTTGACATGAGACAGTAAAACGTTCGTGGTGACTTCATTAATCTTAAGATATGTCAATGTTGTGAGCGTATACATTTGTATTATATTTTTTTTAAAAAAATACTAAATTTATGATATTATGATGGTAATTTTCGAGGCAAATTCATGCATACGTTTTGTTTTCTGTTTCTAAACTAAGCATTATGAGAAGTAACATTTTCTAAACTTATTATTTGAGAAGTAATTGGTGGCTAAAATTTCAGAAGTTTTGACCAAATGTTGTCCTAAATCTAGCAGTCATGACCGGAACATAGATAATTTCTGTTCAATGATTTAACACGCAACAAACACACCAAAGCATAGTAATAATACATAAATCATTGAAGCATTCCGCCAGACAGCAAGCACAAATCGACCCCGAAGGAACATGATTCAACTAAATATATAATTTGCACTAATGTAACATGGAAATTGACTTTCGTATACATAGCAATGCATGTGTTTCTCACTACTTGTACAATTGCACATATGTGTGTGTATATATATATACATGATACATGTCGACGCAACTAGTGTACACACAAACAATATGGCGACAAAGGTCACAGTATTTTCCATCAATGGTGTTGCGTTGCTAAAATGAGATTGTCGTACAAGACATTATCTCAGGCCGATATTAGGCCTTCAGGGAGAGAGAGGCCTTCATCTCCATCTCCAGATAGAAACTTACGGCATGCGTGGAAGACCGCGGAGTGGAACCCCGAAGGATTATCTATGAACACAAAATGTCCTCCCTGCATAACCATGGAGTTCACAAATGTCAGCAACGTTATCGTAGCTAAGCTCTGTTATATATATATATATAGTCAGTGAAAAAAAAACTCGCCTGTGGAACTCTGATGATCTCACAGGGGACTTTCATTTCTTTCCGTGCTTGCTGTGCACCTTGGTAATTCATCCAATCTTGTTGGCCATATATGAAAGTAGTTGGCACTTTCCAATCAGATGCACTGTTACAAGTTATAGGGCAGTGAGACACTGAGAAGCATGGTATGACTAAAACAAGAGCACCGTGAAAAATCACAAAAGGAAAAGAAGTCAGCTAATAATCATATATCCTGGCACAACAAAAAAGCTAACTACAGATCATATGCGAAAATTTGATGTTCCTTTTTTTTTTTTTTTGCCAAAGCCATGCTTATATGTTCAAGGTAATAAAGTATCAAGAAAGGAGGTCACTACATGGAGAAAGTAATGAACTGTAGAATTGTAGATTACCCTTCAAGGAAGGAGGACCAAAATCACAGAACAAAATCAAAAGAAATGTTATCTGAACTATTGTGTCAACAAGTATCAAAGAGGTCATCAGTCATCACACAATTAGTGTGTGAACACAACTAACTATTGTGCATGCTCTCAAGATCACCAGGGTGCTCATAACTCCTACATTTAGTTAATACGAAGAAAACTGACCTTTGCAGAAGAGGTTTCCTTGCGAACGCCCCAAAGGAAAATATATGTTTTAAGCACAACTCTCCACTAGCTTTGGCAGCCAAAGTATGGTAAATGTAATCTTCAAAACAAAGCAACAGTAAGGTTCTGTTGCAAGAGTAATTTAACAGATTGAATCTACTAGATTGGCGTAACAAAATTTACCTGTCAGTAATGTGGATTCCTGTTCTGTTAGTAATTCACCAGTTGAATGTGAGCCAAATCTGGCACTGGTATATCTCTGAACTAAGCCTGGTCCCCAAGGACCCAATCCTCTGTTTTAGCAAAGCAAATATAGTATCAGGAGAAAATTACAGAGTAACTTGGAAATATGATTAATGAAGTGCAAGAAGTTCTAGCTTTACCTCACTATTCTTTGAGGAGTAAAATTGGACTCCCATAGATGATTCACTAGCATGCCTTTCCATGTAGCTCGGAACTTGGTTAACCACTCAGAGCTATGCTCTGTTTCTGATGAAAAGCCAGCAGGGCCAACCAAAATCAAATGTTGGACGTGCTCAGGATGCTGAAATAGGATTTCAATTTCAGTACAATCATGAGCACCAATGAAGAAGCTTCGTTCCGTAATTTTTTATGAACATACCTGTAAAGCGTACTTTGCCGCAACATATCCTCCAAAAGAGTGACCAAGCAATATAAAATTACTGAGATTCTTTGCTTTGCGCCATTCCTCAAAGGAATCTATGAACCAAGCCTCAGTTTCTGTTCACAAAATGAACCAAAAGAAAGGAAAAAGGGAGCACATTACTTCACAGTTTAATATAAGCATGTGCCAAACAAAATTACTGAACATGTATGTGATTTTGTTTTAGTACCAATTGTTTACAAAGTCAACTACAGTTTTACAATGGTGCCCTAAAATTTTTCACCATAAACTAGGGCCCATGCCATGCTCACCAAATGGAAATGAAAGCTAATGGCCACAAAGGATTATCTGAAACATAAGAGTGTACTGACAAAATTGTTCAAAGATGCACAACAAATAGATTATCTGCATCTAACCTTCAGTACTTTTACAAGTGAAGTCAGGTCTGCTTGATCCACCCCAACTGCAAAGGAAGAGAAATTCAATTTTATGCAACATCAAACAATGTGAAATAACTAAAAAGAACAGTGTAAAGCATTATTAAGCATGAGTTCATTTTCTGCAACAATATACATTAGACAAACACTTCTAGGTATCACCAAACTAATTTTACTAACTTGGGGATGAGGAAGGATTTTTCCTGTGAATGCAGTATTGTATTTTGCTCTCACAAAATAGATGAAACGAAGATGATAAAAAGGTAAAGAGAGGCAATTGATTCCCCTATAACAATACCACATCTTGTGATAATAAAAATCCTGAACCCTCAGATCAATACATGCACCACTTTCCCTTGCTCTAGTAAACTACTAGATTGGTGGGCCAGTACCAATACTCATAGTGGATGATATTCAAAATTAGATCTGTGGCTTGGCAGCATGTCTGTGTAGGTCCATAAATATTTTGTGCACAAAAGAAATGTATATCTTTTAGTTCAACAAGGGTCATAGAACTATTTTGATAATTGAGAAACAATGAGGAATGTAACGGAGATACTGAGTGACCATATTGAGGAATACAAGACGAAGAGTCCTTTTTTTCCCCCTCAAAACTTACCCAAGCTGATCAATGGCAATCACCCTGAAATGGCTTGCAAGGGCATCAAAGTTTCGAAAGAAGAAACCCTGTGAAGCACCATACCCATGGACCATGACAAGGGTGGGAGCATTTTCCTCGCTATCAAATGTTACAGTATTGATGAATCTAGGCTCATCACTTGATGATCTAAACCATCTAACTTTTGAACCAGGTGGAGCGGAGCCAATGTTAACTTGTTCTTGGACATAGCCAGTTCTGTAAAGAGATATAAAAAGTGCATCACCAATTATAAAATTGCAAAGAGATCTAGAGCAAAATGAAGAAAGACCTGAAGTATATTTATTAACAATATAGCTGAGCATAAAACCAGGAAAAAGTGAAGCACCACACGAACAATTAATAAAACCTTAGGAGGTTATATCTTCTAACTACCACAAGCCATTAGACTATTAGGTTGTTCAGGAATGGATGTCACTAGTTTTTAAATGCCTCCTTACATGAACAGAAACAGAACAATATATTGGCACTCACGTGTAGTTGAGAACAAAAAGGGATTCTTAAATATTACAGAATGTAGAAAGATCAATGTATATCAAATATGATGACCCGCTTGTTTTTGCGGTGAATTTGTTCATAGGTATGGAAAAGAAAATCTTTAACATTGTGCTACTGTGTGTGACCTCAAAGAGGGAGCAGATTGCCACCAGCTAAAATAGTCTCTTCCATACAACTGAATCCACTAAACAAACTCCACCCTTTAGTGATGCGGCGAAGTAAAAAACATTCTGTTTCTCATCACAACTTATGCTTAACAAGTACCATTCAGATCAACAGCTCGAGAATGAATCAGCAGTAGCTAACAAGACTTGCTTAATTATGACACAAACATATCGAGAAGAGAAAGGGGGGGGGGGGGTGTGAACAGCCGTTCTACATTCCCAATACCCCTCCTTTGAGCTAGGCTGCAATGCAAACATCTCATTACAAATCTAGAGCCTACCCAATCCCAAAGTAACACCACGATAAGCAATTCGTTGTCCGGGTGGTCAAAAGCTGAGCTGTACGAGCGGACGCGAAGTTCTAGACAGTCCATCAAATTGAATTAATCGGAGGAAGGGGGAACAAAAATTGGGGGCGGAGGGAGAGAGAGCGGTACTTGACTATGGAGAGGAGTCGCTTCTCGGCGGCGATGATGCGGTCGGTGGAGGTCGGGATCCAGCGCAGCGCGGACGGCCACGCCCTCCCCCACCTTGACCCCGCCGCGGGCGTCGCCTCCGCCGCCGCCGTGGCGGCGGCGGCGGCCGTGGACATCCCCTCCGCCGCCATCCTCGTCGTCACCGTCACGGCGGCAGCCCGGCGCATGCGATTCTCGAATCCCCTCCTCCCTCCTCCTCGGCCTCACTCTTCTCGCGGAGTTCGTGGTTGCCGGCGGCGGAATCGAGCCGATGACGCGGCGGAGGCGAGTTTTTTATGGGGGAAAAAACCGAGCCGTCGAGCCGAGCCCTGGTTACGTAATGGCTTGCGTTTGCGTGCGCGCGAGATGGTTGGGGCGCAACCGCGGAAGCAAACGAGGCGGCTTCTGCGAGACTGCGGCGAAGCCGGCGTCGCCTCGTCTCGTCGGCTCGGCGAATCGGCGATCGCAACGTGGCGGTGGTTAGCCCGGCGGCCCACGTGCACGGCCCAGACAGAAGGTTCGGTACACGGCCTCGTAGCAAATCTGTTTCTGTCAAGGCATCTCGTATCTCTTCCGGCCCAAGAATGAAAATGGGCCAGCCTACTAGGCCTTGTTTGGATTGGCCGAAATGACGGCCCATCCACTTATGTCGTCTGGTATTTGAGGCCCATCCATAAGAGGCCTGATTAGTGGAGGCCCAACTTGGAAGGGCAGAGAGGGTTTTGCAACAGGCGCACGCATCAGTCAGTCCATTCCATCTCCATTTCCTGCCCCGAGAGCTCCCAAACCCTAGCCGGCGAGCGACCCCGCCGGGCGCGCGAGGCGGCGGCTCCCGAGCAGCGCCACCGAGAGGCGGGCGGCAGTCCGGCCGGCCGTCGGGGAGAGTGACGGTGAGTTGGCGTCTTGCCGCAGCGGCAGCAGCGAGACGCGGAGCGGCACGGAGGTATACGAGTAACTTTAACTAATCACTAATCCCCATTTCTGTTCTTGCGGCTGCTATGGCCTGGAATGTTGGGGTGCTTAGTATACCTAAGTGGAAATGTTTGCTGCTGCATCTTCGCGTGCTCATCCGATGGATTGCATTTCTCTTGTGTACTGGCGTGCCCGTGGTTGAGTCTAGGCCCTTTGCTCCGAGTTGTTATGTTAGTTGCTCTGAATTTCAATGTGGAACATGTTTCATACCGGTCTGCAAGGATGCTGTAGACTCAATCACTGAAACAGCGAGCCAATTTGTTCTGGCACAGTAATTTCGGTAGTGATGTTCACAATGGTTGACTCGGCGGGCAGTGAGGTTCTAGAAACCAATTTGGGATTGCATTCATGCTGTGAACTCAAAAGGACAGAGTTTGGGTTCCAATTTTCTGCTTGGTTTGTTAACTATTGAGTATTGACTATTGACAATGCGCGCTTGCAGAGAGCTCCCACGTCTACTGTGTTGTGTGCATTGCATATTTCCATCAGGCGGATTGCTTTTTTGTTGTTGTTATTATGTTCCAATAATGTATGATGGTTTTATTAGTTGACCTCTGCTTGCTCTGATTGTGGGTAAGCTGACTATGTGCAATGAACCTTGCAGTTGTTCTTTTGGGGAAAAAATGGCTGGGTAGAGGCCTTTTGGCACTTTTTTTTTTTAATCAAAGATCGATCCAGCTTTTTTAACTGAAAGCCCATGAGAACAGAGTCTCATACTTGCATATAAATGGGCTGCACAGATTGATTCTTGTGTTGCTTGGATCTTGCAATATGTGTTGCTTGCCATGTTTTTGCTGCTTTGTCCTTGAGTTTGTGAGGAGTGTCGATTGGGGTTTCCTTTTGTTAAGAACTGCAGTTGAGTGGTCATGAATTGGAGTCTGAACCTATAGGTTTCTCATTTCTGATGTTCCCATGTTTTGTATTGTATACTTACTATAGTTTATTTATGCTATTGTTTTGAACATATTTGAAAGTATGTAAACCAAATCCATAAGTCAAAGTTGAAATTTCTCTTGGAAAGACTTACAGGAAAACATTGGTAGAACTGAAGAATAGACAAATATGGCTTCTGGTGGCATGAAGGACTTTTACCGGCAGAAGAAGAAAGGAGGTCCCACCAAAGCATCGTCATCTTCCAAGAAGAAAACACAGCATTACACTGGAGGGGCCTCCGTTGGGGCATCAGATACTGCTCAGACATCAGCACTAATTTCTCATGGTAACCTAGATCTTAAAGGTACTTGCTGTGGTATTCATGATTCAGAGTAACCTTTAGCCTTTTCCTTTTAGAGATCCCAAAGTTCTTTTCATTCATGATGGTCCATGCAGATGATTTTAGTGAGCAAGAGGAGCAGTTGCGACTGTTTGATATGGACATGAAGTTTGGCCCTTGCATTGGCGTTACTCGTCTTCAGCGTTGGGAACGTGCTTCTGCCATGGGTCTTCACCCACCACCTCATCTCAGGGATCTCTTACTGAACAATGCATCAGCAGGCAATCGCAATAACAATGGTCCCTCCCTTGAGTGCCTCTGGGAGGGCAAAGTCTAGAACAAACAAATAGATACTGTACTACTGTAAATACTGCACTGTTCATAGCGACTCGCTATGCCTAGCCCTTCAAACCCCACCCCAACTTATGGATGAATCCCTGTATTTCTTCTTAGTTGAGGGCTTTGGACCCAGTAGTCGAGTCAAGAAACCTCAGTTGTCGCAATCCTTTGTTTCTGCTATGTTTCTGACAATACTACTTTGCTTTGGCCGTGTTTCTTCAGTTTGTTCTGAATCCTAAGCTGTTAGTAAAAGTAAGAAGAATGAGCTGGCAGTGTATCTTCAGTTTGTCCCGAATCCAATGTTTTCCAAAAGGATAATGGAACTGCTGGTGATCGATGCAAGAAAAAAGAAATAGCCAGTGAAGTTAGGAAGAAACCAGACTACTGCTATAGTCCTAATCAGTGTGGTCTGTGAAGTAAACTTGTCAGTGTACCTTAGCCTTGAAAAGTGCATAGTACTTGATTCTTCCTATTGTGGATGCTTTGCTTTTTTGGAGCATGCAAAAAACGAAGTACCCAACTGTCAGGCGATCTTTCATGGTCACTGTGTTTGGCTGTGCTATTTTTCAATACTCCTGTATGTGTTATTGTCAATGGCGTGCCAGTCTCTCAGCGACTTGTCAAGACAATGATGAGCTTCTACAACGGCTTGTGCTAATATTATATCAAAGTTTCCATTGGGGACTCGAGAATTTAACTCGAATGCCTGTTTTTGTAAGTTTTCCACGGTTTCATATTCAGAGATGAGCCGTGCATTGCAGGGTTTGCTATTGATGGTTGCATGGTTTCCTACTTCCTTCCCCCGGCCGGCCGAATCAGGCAGGCTAGGCTCATATGCTGGAAGATGCCACGCACGCCTCGCCGGTCAATACCCTAACAGCGACGCCCCGGCGACTGGCTGAAGCAGTGGCTATTGATTATTATCCTGTACAGGGTTCACAATTCCGACGAAATCTGGTGGGATTTCACGAAAAACCGAGGTTTTGACGTGGCTTGGAAGTTGTTACCGTCTAGAAATTCGATAAGTTTTGTCCAAATTCAAATTTGAATTGATAAATAATGAAAGAACAAAAAAAATCCTAGAAATAGTATGATATTGGTAGGACCTATTGGGATATAAATTTTTCATAAAAAAAGGGTGAATACCACACATTATGTGAACTGTATAGTACGAAAAAAGATTAATCATTTAGAAAAAAAAGCCTTTCCTGGTCAAATTCCATGAAATAGGAGCATTTAGCACCTATATACGTAATGGAGAGGTGATGTGACCTGAATCTCTAATTTATCGATCCAAAAAGGACGAGTTGCTTTCTATGTCCATTCTATGTCAAATTTGCTCTAAATTATTTTCTTTTATGAATATGTATTGCATATTGTGTGTACGTCAATTTGATGCTATCGAATTTATAGGAAAGGGCATGCTAAACTTTTTTAGAAATTTCCCAATTTTCTAACATTTTTTCTCTATTCTTCACTTTTACGAAAACAAATAAATTTTGTATTTCTCATCGGTTTCTCGACAAAACCGATCGGTTTTCGCTACATATCGATCGGTTTTGTAAGGTGTGTTCGGGAGGAGGGGTTGGGAACCCTCCTCTTCGGCATGCAACATGAAGCAAGCATTAGTGCATGATTAATTAAATATTAGCTTAAAAAACTTTAAAAAAATTAATATGATTTTTTAAAGCAATTTGCCTATAATTTTTTTTTGCAAAAAGATGTATCGTTTAGCAATTTAAGAAACGTGCGCGAAAAAAATAAAGGATGTGAAGTTGGTAACATAAACTTAAGAACACGGTCTTAGAAACGTTTGTGAGATAGATGTTTAACGTACTTTTAGTATATAATAATAGATTTGGCAATGGATGTTAAATAAAAAAATAAGCGATGGACGCAATCATCCAACGCACGAGAAATAATCTAGAATTAACGAGCTAACTACCGTTGTCTCTTGTTGTCTTCAGCCGTTTACCTTTAAAGTTTCTTCCTCGCCCAATTAATGGCTCCTTTCCACATGCATGACCTTATGTGATTCCATCAGCAATCCCTACATTAATATTATACTGCCACGTACGCTAGGTTGTACCAAGCCGGCCGGGAGATTGGTGATAACATATATAGATCGGAGACGGTAAGGTGTAGTTAGTGGCTGAAAAGTTTTTAGTTAGACGCCGTTTAGAATTTTGCTGGTTTCTTTCGGAATTTTGATCACACCGATCCGTTTTCGACACAAGATCGATTGACCTAGGAAATTTGAGTTTAAATTTTGATTCATGAAATTTGTTCGAAATTTATCAGTTTTTCACAGGATTTCATGAAAACCTACGTCTCGTCGGCAACCAGCATGGAAGGCTGTCTCCAAATTGTAAACCTTGATCCTGTATTTGTGCGGTTATGCTCATTTATGCTAATCAAAGTAGCAAACACAACGTGTCTTTTCTCCTGAGGCATGGATGATTGTTGATCTTTTTTAATAATTAAAATGGTCTACATTTTCGGAGTCAGTTGTTGGCATATAACCAAATGGAGAATCATTGATATATGTGTTATTCTGACATCTTGTATGAACAATGTTAACCCGGCCATCATGACGATCATAGCGATAGGGAGTTATATGATTGCTAGCTCTCCTTCACTGGAGTATCGGCTAGTTGAATGCGGCAGGTTAAGCTAGGCTTCCTATGCTGGGAGACACTACGCCTCGCTGACCAATGCCCTGACAGAGAAGCCCTGGCGACTGGCTGAAGCAAGGTGCTGCTGTGTCCGTTTCAAAATATAAAAAAATTAGTGTTAAATATCATTATTAAAAAAAATAAGTAAAATCAAATGTGAAAGGATTGTGATTTGATGAGAAATAAAAGTATATGAGAAAATTAAATGGCGAAGGGTGATGATTGGTTGGAAAAAAAATGTTGATGAAAAAATTGTTATATTTTGAAAGGCTAAAAGTTGTTATATTTTGAAACAGAGGAAGTATTGATTATTGCCCCGTGTTTTTGCGGTTCTTCTCATTCATGCTTGTCAATGATAAGTATCAAACTTTACAACATTACCATTGATCCATTAATATGCCCATTCTCCTAAGGAATGGAGGATTTGTCGATCCTTTAGTAATGACAGTGGTTTATATCTTCAGCCTTTCCTGTTAGACATACAACCAAATAGAGGATTATTAATATATGCGTTTTTATGACATTTTGTATAAACAACCCAGCCATAAGTCATCATGTTAATCCTTACGATAAGAGTTACTCCTTCTGTTTCATATTATAAATCGTTTTGACTTTTTTAAATTTTTTTTTAAGTTTAACCAAATTTATAGAAAAATATAATAGTATTTTTAATACAAAATAAACATATTATCAAAATATATTCAATGTTAGATTTAATAAAACTAATTTGGTGTTTTAAGTATTGCTAAATTTTTTTTATAAACTTGATCAAATCTAACAAAGTTTGAAAAAAAAAAGTCAAAGCGACTTATAATATAAAACATAGGTAGTAAGAAGACTACGGTCGGCAACGGCAAGGTTTATACTCCCTTCATCCAAAAGTATAAGATCTATTTCTTTTCGCACCAAAACCAAAGAGTAATTAACTCATCTACCATATGACAAAACTAATAAACCATACACATACATGCAACCAATAAGTACTAAGATGACTTCTTGAGTTCCGATTAATGATTTAATTTAGCACATACTCTCTCCGTCCCAAAAAAACAAACTTGGAATAGGATGTGACGTTTTCTAGCACAATAAATCTAGACATGTCTAACGTCACATTTCATCCTAGGTTAGTTTTTTTTGGAACGGAGAGAGTAGAGACTATAAACTTCTAGAAAAACCAAAAAATAAAATAGGTCTTAGATTTTTGGATAAAAAGAGTAGTTCTTAACTCCTATATTTTGTGGGCTAGCCAAATCAGTAATAAATAGGTCTGAGATTTTTTAATAAAGAGAGTAGCTGCTAACTTCTATATTTTGTGGGCTAGCCAAATCAGGCAGCTAGGCTCTGTATGCTGGGAGACACACTGCGCCTCGCGAGTCAATGTGCCCTGAAGGCGATGGCCCAATGACCAGCTTAAGCTAGTGCTATTGATTATTGCATATATGTTTGCAATTGTTCTCATTTATGCTCATCAAGGTTACTTACTTTATTACCATATTAGCATCGATCCAATAATTAATGTGTCTTCTCTGCTGAGGCACGGAGGATTACTGATTTTTGTAATGATGGAAATAGTTTTCATCTTTGGCCTTTGTGTTAGGCATATAATCAAATAACCAAATAGATGATTATTAATATATGTGTTCCTACGACACGTCGTATGTATAAGAGCATGTTTAAAGGTAGAACATCCTATAGGCTTTTGGTCCACTTAAAAACTATCATCATACAACAGCTGAGATGACAAAAGATTCTAACAAGTAATAAAATAAAATATTTTTAATTATCTTTCTTTTCTTTTCTTTATCCTCGTGCAACAAAGTTTTCTTTCGTAAAATGCTAACAATTGATGTTAAACTGTTTATCATGCGCATAACAACCATCTTTCCTCTCTCTTTTCCATATTAACAAATTAACTTATCTTATTAATAATTTAATAATTCTAAGAGTCTGCTATTAGTTATCATTAGTCCACTATATATACATGTCCTAACCACCATATCGGTCCTAGCGATAGGAAGTTACTTCTAGAAGAAAACAAGACAATAAGGTGTGTGGTTGCTAGCTCCTCGTTTCGCCTATCCCAGTTAGGCAAGGATAATTTGCTAGGCTCTCCTTACCAACCGACACACGTACTATGGTATGTGTCACGCCCGAAAAATAGAGCACTATATTCCGATTGTGAGTGCATAATTCCTTGTCCCAGGAGGCAAGGTACACATTACAAAGTTGATAAATATCAGAATAAACAAACGGAAGCGTAGATAGAGTATTTTATTACATGGGCGACCAAAGGCCCAACACTGAAAGATAAACGAATAAAAAGGCGGCAGCTACGACGGACCACCACAGGCACTTCGACGTCAGGCACGAGCTAGACACCAAAGTCTTCGACTTCAAAGTACTCCTCTGCTGGAAGGGGGAAAAAGGAGCAAGGCTGAGTACAACCACCGTACTCAGCAAGCCATGCCGGAAAAAATGCAAATATAATGCTAGGGAGTACAAAGGATTCATATATAGGGATATTTTGCATAAAACCAGCATTTCGAAATATTTAAATATTTAAAGGCATTTTAAATCAACACGAACCTATCTCTAGTCAAATTATCATCAAGCCGCGTACCAACGCGATCTTGCCTTATCCTAGGCCAACAAGTACTAACTCCAGTTATTTTAGTTTTAAACAGAATCAAATTCTAACTTGGGTACATTGCTCAGCTTGCACATAACCGAGGGCGCGGCTATTCGAATAGTTTAAACTCTGATCAGAGGTGTACATCTCTACCCACCAGACATGTCTTCCTCACGTGTTGCGACGTGCCACATGCCACCACGGCATACGGACGAAAGCCATGACATAACCTACCGCCTAGTATTGCCCTAAGCGAAAAAGACCGACATAGACTTCCCCCGCCAGGCGCCCTGGGTCGAGCAGACAGTCTATGCCCCCGGGCGTACTGCCAGAGACGTCAACCCCACCAAGGGTTTCATTCATCCCTATCTGTGTCTTTTTGCTCATGGCCGTCCTAGACGACAAGTTAAGCCTTACCCATTAGACAAGTGGTAGTACGAAATATGCCTTGCAACAGAGGCCCGAAGACCGGTCCTTATGACGGCCGAGGTGCGACTAACAAAACCAAGCACCCCGAGCCCAGCCGAAAGCAAGTTTGGGGAAATTTTGAAGGGGAAACATCATTTCATGGCTAAACAGCCATTAAACCAAAATTACCATTAATTAGAAATTATTCACAAATCTAATTGTTGGAAATTAACTCTAACTGTTTCTATGTAAGCAAGGCTAAGCATATTCCTAAAGTTTCTAGTAAGCACCACATAAATAAAGTCCTCACTAGTTTTATTTTTTCTATGGTTATCAAGGATCATAATAATACAAATAGTAAGGTCGTAACAAGGGAAATCGGTAAGGCTAAATAAAACGGTAATAATCGCGGGAATTTTATAAAGCGAAATGCAATAATTTAAATAAACATAATTTTGTAAACTGGGATAGCAATATGATCAAAATGACACGACTTGCCTTGCTCGCTACCAAAGTCTTCCGCGTCAACCTCGAGAAAAAGCGGCTCTTCCGGATCTGCAGCGTCGACACGACATACGCAAAGGAAAAAGGCCAAAAATAAATAAAAACCACATAAGATGCATGAACAAAGCATAAAAATAGGTTCGTTACTGTTTAAGGAAAAATTAGCAATTTGAACGGGTCGGTTCCGAGTTCAAATAGTCGAGATACGACAATTTGAATTTTAAGTGTTGTTTGAATGACATATTACAAATTTGCTAATTAATATTTTTTTCCTCTCTTTTTTTTACAGAGAGAACAGAAGAGACAGAGAGAGGGAGACAGTGAGGAGGAAGAAGGAGACAGAGAAAGAGAAGGAGTAGGGAGGGAGAGAGATGGCAGTGAGGGCGACGGCAAGGCTCACCGGAGCTGCGGGAATGGCGAGGGGACGTCGACGACGAGTTTGGCGGCGAGGAACAGTGGCGGCCGGAGTTGTGACGGCAACTACGCAAGACAACAGCGACGCGGCGGCTCGGGAGACCGGGAGAGGAGGGTGGCGGCGTGTGGGGAGGAAGGAGGAGGCCGAGGGCTGCCTTTTATAGGCCGGAGGGAAGAGAGACGGGTGCCAGGGAGAGGGATCGACGCCGGCCATGGTGGAGATCACCATTGATGAGAACCTTCAAAATCCACCACAAAATAATGCCGAATCGAGTGGGATTTGTTGGGGGAAATGATGAGGAGGAGGTGAGGAATCCATTTTCGCAGTTATTTCGGAGGGGAATCGATTGGGGAGGGAGATCAAACGGTGGCTGCAGCTGTCCTGTTCACGGGAGAGAGAGAAACAACACTGAACGGGAGGAGGAAGACGCTACTGTAGTGAGAGGAGGCGTATCAGACTTTTCCTTTTTTTTCTTTTTTTGGGCTGGATTAAGGGGGAGGATAAACAGACTTCACCGGGAAAGAAGAGGGGCTGCTGGCTCGGGTTGGGCCAGCGGGGAGAGAGAGAGGAATTGGGCCGGATTTGGCCCAGAGCCAAGGAAGGGATTTCAATTTCTTTTTCTTTTTTAGAAAATCTGAGAAATGTTTTTGTTGCATTAAAAATATTTACGGTGCTCTGAAAATTCAAGTAAAAATTGTTTAAATATTTTGAAGCATGAGAAATTCAACAAAAATTCCCACACGCCGATTCGAGTTGAATCTTGGGGATTTTTAATTGTTGAAGGCTAAATTAGATTTTTACAATTTCTAGAAATAATTTAGACGGTGAAATTTTAAGGTGATTTTTCGGGCGTGACAGTATGTGCGCATGTTGATGTCAGTGCAGCAGTACGAGTGATGTTACATACGTTTTACTGCTGATCAATGATGTCTTGTCGTCTCCATGAGGATCACTATGGGATCACATACCCATAGTGATCCCCATAACGATGCAGGTATGTACGGTTAGTGGTATATGTGGCTGTGATCTGCTTCGATCCACTTGACGATCGACTGGCCTGTGTGTGATCCTAATCGAGTGGCCATGGGATCGACCATACATTACAGATATCGGAACAATCAAGCTAGCTAGCTATTAAAGGTGCAAACAAGTCGGTCTGTGAACCCATTTATAATACAAATAATACAAATAAGTGGATTCGTATGTCGGCCCGCAGTGGATTCGTACGTCGGCCTGCTTTCACCCTTACAAGTCGCTACCCTGTGCTTTTGCAAGAAGACGGCCGAAGCCGATCGATCAGCCACTGCCGCGCATTTGCCGTTGTCTAGCTAGCTACCACTTCCGCTTCACGAGTCACGTCTAAGGTTTGCAATTTCGGTTCGAAACCATCTAAATTTCAGACCACTACCCTAGCACAAAACTATTTAGTTCAAAAACATCTTTTTTTGGTGAACTTAGCAAAACTTATTCAGATCCGGTTAACATTTATTCAAATTTCAAACAATTTCGTTCAAAAATTATAATTTGGTACTGGTAGATTTTTTTAAAAAAACATTACAAACGCAAACGCTCACATATGCACACACACTAACCTCCTACCTCTATAAGCATATCTGAAAAACTGAGCCAACATGACGAGCATCTCACTATCGATGGGTACTAGCGAACACACCTTTAAAATACGGATAGGATGGTCTTTATAAGGTAGCCCTAGCCGGTTGCTGGCTAGGGAACTAGTGTCTGATGTGTGGCACCACGTACATAAAACCATAGTCAACGGTTTATAGCAACGGTATGATGACACATCACACGAGCATCGAGCGAGTTAACAATGAAGATGAATAGTTGAACGAATATCGGAGTGTCGAAACTTGGTTTCGGCAATAAGAATCTGGGGGTAGCAGTCAAGCGCCAAACACGATGGGTTAGTGTGCAAAGAGGTTTAGACAGGTTCAGGCCCTCTCTTTCGAGAGGTAATATCCTACTCCTGTTTCGGGTATTCGATCCGCTAAGTGATTTATTGATCTCTTGATCTCTTTCAATATGTGCTCTCGTGAGTTTGTGTATTTGTGTGTGTTTCCCTTATCTAATTCTCTTATGCCCCTCAAGGGACGCCTTACCCTCTTTATATAGTCCCGAAAGGTGGGTTTACAAGTCGGAGACCCTATCATACTTTATGTCGGACTCCTCAACTTTACCAACTATAGACTATGAGCCGTTACCTTATTACAATGGTAACGTAACACCCAAGTCATAAACCGGTTTACATAATCATGAGTCATAACCTATCCCCTATGATAAGTCGGATAAGCTAGCCGTGAGGGTATCCGGTACCCATAATCTCCACAGTAGCCCCCAAGACCTTCACAGTCGACGAGATAATCCTGCTTCGAACTAGAATAACACACAGTTGAGTGACTCCTTAGCCGAGTGCTTCTATCGCCGAGTGCCTCCATCACCTCTGCCTGAGTCTCCCGAGTGCTTTATCATCCAAAAAAGGCTGTGAAGGACTGAAAACATCTCAAAAAATTAAATATTTAGGTGCATCGACTGATGCACCTAATTAGGTGTAGCCCCCGACTATGTGGTTAGTTAAAACAAACTAAGCATATAGTCAAGAACTATAATAATCATACTCATATAAAATCATATAACACATAACCTTATAATTAAGACATAGTATATAATGAATTTGAGTACTTGGCAAGCTCATGCTTATCCGAGTCGTTTTGCCCGAGTCATCTCGGAATAAACAACTCAACCAACCCTCATGGATAGAAAATTTGAATTAATAAACTCATAATTCATCAGTCATCTGAAAAAATATGACCAAAATATTAAATAGCTCCAGCCATAATATTGGTCTTAGTCAAAAAAGAGCACACCAAGGTGGCAAAATAACATTGATATATAAAAAATCAAATACTTTGTAAAAGACAAAACAGCTCCTGCAACCTATGAAAAGATTACCAGGACAGTTATAAAAAACTTTACTATTTGTCACCTTTCAAGTTGCATCGTACCAACCTTCAAGTTTCATCGTTGACTAGTTCTGTTGCCTCTATTTCGCAAGCTTCGTCACTTCACCAATCACGACGTCTCTAAGAGTCTCAACATGACATCCTCAATGCGTATCTTCACTCAAGCAATGGCTACTCAATGACAAGCTATAGTTCTTGACTCTATAATCAGTTATTTCCCAACTAAGCATAGAGTCGAGGGTTACACAAATACAAGACTCAAAATCTTTGCTCCAGAGCAAACTTTTCTACTTCAGCGACTCCAACATTTTCACCAATAACTTTGGCTCTCAGTTGATACTACAGTCTACTCCAAGTTTTTCAAATATATGGGCTTTGATTGGGATATGAACGTCGCCATCTTCATCAACACCTTGCCATGTCTCTTCGGCCTAATCAATTCTGCCACCGTCGACGGGCAACTTTGTCTCTACAACCGGTTGTTTTTTCTGCTACGGGTCGTCATCACCGCCGGTTGCATCGGTTGCTACGGTCATCATTACTGCTGGTCACGTTGTTAACGACCAAATTTGGTAAATCAAGTATTGGATTTGAAGATAGAATCGAAGCGGATTTGGAGGAAGCTGGCGGTTACCAAAACAGAGCAAGAATCGGTTGGTGACCGAATCGGCTACGGTGTGTATCGGCTGGTGACCGAGTCGGCTATCGTGACCATCGGCTGAGACAGAGTCAGACAAGGATAGCCGATGTAGCCGATTCCAATAAGAAGATAACAGAGTCTTTGTCGGGTTCGGTTGATGAGCTTCATAAGGATTCCCACGTACGGATTGGGTCCGAAAAAGGGAATTGTATCTATTAATTAGGATATAATGTTAGTGTTAACGACCAAATTTGGTAAATCAAGTATTGGATTTGAAGATAGAATCGAAGCGGATTTGGAGGAAGCTGGCGGTTACCAAAACAGAGCAAGAATCGGTTGGTGACCGAATCAGCTACGGTGTGTATCGGCTGGTGACCGAGTCGGCTATCGTGACCATCGGCTGAGACAGAATCGGACAAGGATAGCCGATGTAGCCGATTCCGATAAGAAGATAACAGAGTCTTTGTCGGGTTCGGTTGATGAGCTTCATAAGGATTCCCACGTACGGGTTGGGTCCGAAGAAGGGAATTGTATCTATTAATTAGGATATAATGTTAGTTTCCTAATAGATATTGTCGGTTAGAGTTTGTATTAGGGAATTATCTTCAATATGAGTTGTAATAGAGACAAGAGTCGTGTCCGACAAGGACATATTGTGTAATTCTGGGTATAAATTGAACCCAGGTTCGTGTAAAGAAAGGACGAATCAATACAACAATTTCGGCGCATCGCCACCTTTACTCTTTCACTGTTTTCGATGAGTTCTTGCTTTCGAGTTGGGCTGCATCGGCATCGATCTCCGACAAGAGGTAAAACTTGTTATGGCGGCTTGCGCTCTCGGGATTAGTGCTTCCATCTTTATGACACTCTGATCCTGTTTGTGTGAATCGTCGAGTTATCATATATATTGTATAATCTGAATTGATATCAATATATAACTTAGATCGGTTGATGTCTGTTTCACAGAAAAGCAACCGATAGGGTTATATATCGCTGTTGATCTAGATTATATAATATATCTACCATCTCGAAAAGGTTTTCATCGACTTGATCATCTAGACGTTGTGTTTCTTTACATGTTTGGTGCTGCATCAGTTAGGTTTGACCTACTAAATCATGTTTAGAACCACAGTTTCTAGCCTGTCTATGATTGCTAATAGAGATAGCGTCGGGGTTTCAGCCGATCTTACCTGGTTTAATTATCTTGTTATCTTGATATATTAAATCTGCCCTTTATATTGAGATATTAACTTAGTAAAATATATTGAGCTTGTTGTCAAATCTGGTTAGGATCATCTTAACATTAGTTTGACGAGTTGTTTAATATATTTTGTTCATGATAATATCTCTGTATAAAGTAGTATCGGAGTACTAGCCGATACATGTTAGATTTACCCAATCGGCTATGCTATGAACTTGTATAATCTATGCTTTGTAATATATTTAGGCATAAGTGATTTATACTGTCTCGGCGCCCTGTCCGATCTATCCCAATCACTTGGTTTGAATATATTTTGAGACTTAGATTATATTTTGTTGATATCTACAGCCGATTGAGTGGGTTTAGCTTTATCTTGCTTTGTCTGTTATAGCCGATTTAATGCATCTTGCATCGGCTCAGTGCTCAATGATATGTCATCGGTAAGCCAGCCGATCGGCTATCATTGGTGGATTTAACTACGTTTTCTTTCTTTGTTTCTTATTGGTTGCAGGATCAAACCAATTGGCACGCCTAGAACCCAAAAGAAATCTTTGGACCTGCACTGGAGTTAAGCAGATCTCCCAGGCTAGTGTGTGTTTTTTACATCAACACGCTTTTGGCACGCCCGGTGGGACACGAAGAATTTTCATCATGGTAGACTTCAAGACAACTAACGTTGACCCAGAGAATATTATTCCAATGACAGTGGACAGGTTGACATCGGAACAAAAGGCAGAGCTGGAGGATATAATGAACAAGCTTCAAAACCAGTACTTGCATTCTTTTGTTCAGACTAGATCGGGAACGGTGGTTCAGAGGTACAAAGTAACTTTGCCCAACAATGAAGAGCCAGAATCAAGTTCTGGGAAGGAAAAAGGGGTTAAGCAAGAGGAGTCTCCTGAAGAACCCAAGAGTTTGCAAGATCGAATTGACTATGCTGTGCATCATGCTTTGATCAACCAGTCAGGAGTGCTTGTCAATACTTTAACAAATATGATCAAGTCTGTGGTTGATGGTACTATTGCTGAACATCAAGCCAAAGGACCAATATTCTTACCAGATGGAGTCTTCCCACAATACAGGCCGCTTATGACCAGCCAGCCAAAACCTGCCAATATAGCCCCAGGACAGCCGATGGCGTCAACATCGGCTACAGGTCAACAGGAGATACCAGCATCGGTACAGAAGCAAGTAGAGTTTAATCCTCATGTACTGGTCCGACAACAGCCTCAGCATGTAGGGCAAAACATACCTCAAATATCAGCTGAGCAAGTTGCAACTATGTTCAATCCCAATCAGCCAGTCGCTCAGCCGATCTTGCATACACCAGTAAGACAGCAAGTGCCAACCTTCCAGCAACAAGCTGCCACTACTCAATTTGTTCCTAATCAACAAGATTTTAGTGCTCCATGAATCTCTCAGACCCACACGAGTGGCAATCTTAATTATCAATATCAACCTCATTCACCACAGGTGCAATATCGGCAGAGAACATCTCCTCAATCATATCATCACCCGCAGTTTTATCAAGATGAGCCGATGCAACCACAGCATCAAGATGGAGCTCGGCAGAAACCTTGGGCCGATATGATAGCCGATGTGATGAGAGAACAGTTTGGATTAAAACCAAGGGATGGTGACAATCTGTATCGGCATCCATATCCAGAGTATTTTGAAAGAGTGCCATTACCAAGCCGATACAAGGTCCCAGATTTTTCAAAGTTCTCAGGACAAGATAATGTATCAACTTATGAGCATGTTAGCCGATTTTTGGCTCAATGTGGTGAAGCATCGGCTACGGACGCTTTAAGAGTCAGGCTATTCCCTTTGTCTCTGTCTGGGTCGGCTTTCACATGGTTTTCATCTTTACCTTATAATTCTGTTCACAGTTGGGCGATCTGGAAAAACAGTTTCACAAATATTTCTATAGTGGAGTTCATGAGATGAAACTATCTGATTTGACAAACATTAGGCAAAAACGAGAAGAGTCTGTCCAAGATTATATTCAGAGATTTAAGGAAATCAGAAACAGATGTTACAGCTTGGCGTTGACAGATTCTCAGTTAGCCGATTTAGCTTTCCAGGGTTTGTTAACACCAATCAAAGAGAGGTTTTCGGCTCAAGACTTTGATAGTTTGGCTCATTTGGCCCAGAAGATAACAGCACACGAACAAAGATTTCAAGAGGCCAATAGAGCATTCAAGAAGGTGAACTTCATTAATTCTTATGTTTCTGATTCTGAGGAAGAGGATGTTCCCGAAGTAGCAGCAGCCGAATGGGCAAGAAACAAGAAGGTGATTCCATGCCAATGGGTTAAGAGCTCTGGAAAAGAGGAGAAGTATGATTTTGATGTCAATAAGGCTGATAAAATTTTTGATCTTTTGCTTCGGGAGAAACAAATTCAGTTGCCTGCTGGTCATGTGATTCCATTGGCTGAGGAATTAGGGAGGAGGAAATACTGCAAGTGGCACAATACAGGGTCTCATAGTACTAATGAATGTAAAGTATTTCGGCAACAGATCCAGGTGGCCAATGAGCAAGGCAGGATAAAATTTGATGACTCCAAGAAGCCGATGAAGATTGATGGTAATCCTTTTCCTATCAATGTGGTCCATGCAAGTGGGAGGACAGCCGACAGAAAGGACAATCGGCTCAATAAGTTTGACTCTACGAGTATGATCAATAAATATCAAAAGAGATATGATCGACAAGAAATGCAATATTATGAGGATGATGATAGCTTTGATCTACATTGGAACTGTGAATTTTTCATATTTTGTTGGAATAAAGGCATGAGGTTACCATCGATAAAAGACTGCCCAGGTTGTGCTAATGCCGATGGAAACTATAATGGGAGTTTTAGCCGATTTCGTTCTAAAGAGGATCGGCTGATGCAAAGGAAGTTGCCTATTCATCAGAGGTTGGGCCCAATTCATCAAGATTATTTCCAGGAGGAGGATGCTGAAGATACTTCAAGAGCTCAATGGTGTCCTTCTGGGATTTTTTCTAAAAGTCAGAAGAGAAGGGTTCAGAGGATGAGGAGCAGGGAACAATTTCATGAAGTTGAACAAGAAATCGATCATCGGCTGAAGAGAACAAAAACAAAACAGGAATGGCGTGTTAAGGATAAAATAATACCAGCCGATGAGAGTGAAACCGATGAAGCGAGAAGGGTAGTTAAAGGAAAAGCCATTGCTTCTTCATCGGTCAACATGGTATTTGTGCTACCCGCGGAATTTGGGGCTAATCAAGACAATGCGGATATCATGGAACAATCTTGTGCCAGATTGATGTTGTCACCAGAACAGGCTGTTTTTGAGAAACCCGAGGGAACAGAGAATCGGCACCTTAAGCCATTGTATGTCAAAGGATTTGTTAATGGCAAGCCGATATCCAAAATGTTAGTTGATGGTGGGGCTGCAGTGAATCTAATGCCATATGCGACATTTAAGAAATTGGGAAGGAGTTCAGAGGACCTCATCAAGACTAATATGGTTCTTAAAGATTTTGGTGGCAATCCTTCAGAGGCCAAGGGAGTCCTTAATGTAGAATTGACAATCGGCAGCAAGACGGTTCCTACTACATTTTTTGTCATTGATGGGAAAGGTTCGTATAGCTTATTGCTTGGAAGGGATTGGATTCATGCTAATTGTTGTATTCCTTCAACTATGCATCAAAGCTTAATCCAATGGCAAGGTGACAAGATAGAGGTTGTTCCAGCCGACATGTCAGTACACGTTGCTAATACCGATTTATCTGTTTGGGAGATGGATGGAATTAATTGCTTATCAGGAAAAATCTGGCAAGGAGATTATCTAAAAGTATCTGATTGTGATATACAGCCAATTGGAGATGGAGAACCCCAGTTGTTACTTTGAGGGTGTTGTGGAGGGTTCCGATTTCTATACTAAAGATGCTGTAGATGATCTTGATGGTAAGCTTGGTCAGGGTTTCATGTCGGCCGATGATTTAGAAGAAGTTGACATTGGGTCAGGAGATAAGCCTAGGCCGACATTCATCAGTAAGAATCTATCATCTGAATTCAAACTTACATTATTAAAGCTTTTGAAAGAATACAGCGATTGCTTCGCCTGGGAGTATTCTGAGATGCCAGGACTTAGCCGATCGATTGTTGAACATCGGCTTCCTATCAAACCGGGATATCGGCCATATAAGCAACCACCTAGGAGATGTAAAGCTGATATGTATGATGCGATTAAAGCTGAAATTACTCGTTTATATGATGCTGGTTTTATTCGTCCATGCCGATATGCTGAGTGGGTTTCTAATATAGTTCCAGTAATTAAGAAAAATGGCAAGCTTAGGGTTTGCATCGACTTCAGGGATTTAAATAAGGCTACTCCTAAGGATGAATACCCAATGCCGATTGCTGATCAATTGGTAGATGCTGCTTCAGGACATAAAATTATAAGTTTTATGGATGACAATGCTGGATATAATCAAATTTTAATGGCAGAAGAAGACATTCATAAGACTGTTTTTAGGTGTCCTGGTGCAATCGGCTTGTACAAGTGGGTTGTGATGACTTTTGGATTGAAAAGTGCTGGGGCTACATATCAAAGAGCCATGAATTATATCTTTCATGATCTGATCGGTTTATTGGTTGAGATTTATATTGATGATGTGGTAGTGAAATCCAAGGAGATTATTGATCATATAGCCGATCTAAGAAAAGTATTTGAGAGAACAAGGAAATATGGCTTAAAGATGAATCCTACTAAATGTGCTTTTGGTGTATCGGCTGGGCAATTTTTAGGTTTTCTTGTGCATGAGAGAGGTATTGAAGTGCCACAAAGGAGTATTAGTGCAATACAGAAAATTCAACCTCCAGAAGACAAGAAACAGTTGCAATCTTTGATCGGCAAGATAAATTTTATCAGAAGATTTATTTCTAATTTGTCTGGGAGATTAGAGCCTTTCACACCTTTACTCAGACTTAAAGCCGATCAGGAGTTTACATGGGGGGCAGAGCAACAGAAGGCTTTGGATAATATTAAGAAATATTTAAGTTCTCCTCCAGTTTTAGTTTCTCCACAGAAAGGGGTGCCTTTCAAATTATACTTGTCAGCCGATGAGAGGTCAATCGGCTCGATCTTAATCCAGGAGTTCGAAGGTAAAGAGAGGGTAATCTTTTATTTAAGCAGAAGACTTTTGGATGCGGAGACCAGGTATTCTTCAGTGGAGAAGTTGTGCTTATGCTTGTATTTTTCATGTACAAAGTTGAGGCATTATTTGTTATCCAATGAATGTACTATAATTTGTAAGGCCGATGTGGTTAAATATATGCTATCGGCTCCAGTATTGAAAGGAAGGGTTGGAAAGTGGATTTATGCCTTAACAGAATTCGATCTCAAGTATGAGTCACCTAAAGCTATTAAGGGGCAAGCTATAGCCGATTTTATCGTAGAACATCGTGATGATTCGATCGGCTCAGTGGATATTGCACCTTGGACGTTATTTTTTGATGGATCAGTTTGTACTCATGGTGGTGGCATCGGTTTGGTTATTATATCACCAAGAGGGGCAAGTTTTGAATTTGCTTTTACCATCAAGCCATATGCTACAAATAATCAAGCTGAGTATGAGGCAGTTCTCAAAGGTTTGCAACTTTTGAAGGAGTTTGAAGCCGATGCTATTGAAGTCATGGGTGATTCATTGTTGATAATTAGTCAACTGGCCGGAGAATATGAATGCAAGAGTGATGTATTGGTGGCTTATTATGAAAAGTGTCGGGCATTAATAGATGAGTTTCGGCTGGTGACGTTGAGATATGTTCCTCGGGAGCAGAATTTAGAGGCTAATGCTTTGGCTCAGGGGGCATCGGGATACAAGCCGATGGTGACAGATGTTGAGATGGGGATTGTTACAATTGCAGCCGATGATTGGAGATATGATGTGTTTCATTATTTGAAGAATCCTTCTCAATCGGTTTCAAGGAAATTGAGGTATAAGGCTTTGAGATACGTCTTGCTAGATGATGAACTGTATTATCGGACGATTGATGGGGTGTTGCTGAAATGTCTAAGTGCTGATCAAGCCAAAGTTGTGATGGGAGAAGTTCATGAAGGTATTTGTGGTACTCATCAATCGGCTCATAAAATGAAGTGGTTACTTCGAAGAGTTGGGTATTTTTGGTCGACAATGTTGGAGGATTGCTTCAGATATTACAAGGGATGTCGAGATTGCCAGCAATTTGGATCAATTCAGAGAGCACCAGCATCAGCTATGAATCCAATAATCAAGCCATGGCCGTTCCGAGGTTGGGGAATTGATATGATCGGCCAGATCAATCCACCATCGAGTAAAGGACATAAGTATATATTGGTGGCAACCGATTATTTTACAAAGTGGGTGGAAGCAGTTCCATTGAAAAAAGTTGATTCTGGGGATGCAATTCAGTTCGTTAAAGAGCATATTATATACCGATTTGGTCTTCCACAAACAATTACAACTGATCAAGGATCTATTTTTGTGTCAGATGAATTTGTTCAATCTATGGAGAGTATGGGAATCAGATTGTTGAATTCTTCACCATATTATGCGCAAGCTAATGGGCAGGCAGAAGCATCTAATAAAAGCTTAATTAAGTTGATTAAGAGAAAGATTGCCGATTTTCCAAAGCAGTGGCATAGCCGATTGGCTGAGGCGTTATGGTCTTATCGGATGGCTTGTCATGGGTCAATTCAAGTTCCTCCATATAAGTTGGTCTATGGGCATGAAGCAGTTTTGCCATGGGAGCATGTCATCGGCTCAAGAAGGATTGGTTTACAAGATGCATTGACAGCCGATGACTATCATAATCTTATGGTAGATGAGTCAGAAGACTTGGTTCAATCCAGAATGTATGCTTTACAAAAGATCATAAAAGATAAGGAGCGTGTTGCGCGGCATTATATTAAGAAGGTGGTACCGAAATCTTTTGAGGAGGGAGAATTGGTTTGGAAATTGATTCTGCCGATTGGAACTCGTGATAATAAGTTCGGCAAGTGGTCACCAAATTGGGAAGGACCTTTTCGGATTTACAAATCTGTTTCTAAAGGAGCCTACATGTTACAAGGACTTGATGAAGAAATATTTGGAAGAGCTCTTAATGGAAAATATTTGAAAAAGTATTACCCAAGTGTTTGGATCAATTCATGATTCGGCTGTGTCTTGCCGATACATGGTAGCCGATGTATTGACATCGCCTTTAGATGGCCGATATAAGTTATATCGCCCTTGGCACAATTCTTTTTAGTATAGTCGGTTGTTTCATGGTTATTTTTTCTTAGCCGATTGTAATTTTGTGATGTTTCGTTCTTCATGACAAAATTAGGGGGCATATACATACAAAAATTTTCAATTTTCAAAATTTCAAAGCAAAAATACAAGTATGGAGTTTATATTATCATCGGCGGATTCATGTTACAAGTTTTTGGATAGTCGATATGGCCCTTTGCCTAATTTGTTCTATTTCTTCTATGGCTTGGGCATCGGCTGCATCACTTCCTGGGATGACTTTCATGGATTTGTTTAGATCGGCTAAGTGTCTGATCGAGGACTTCAGCTTGGATTTTTGTTCTTCAATGGCTCTTGGTAAATCGGCAAGCTTCTGTTCCTCCAGTGATAACTCAGCATTGCAGGCTTCTAATTCAGCCAGTAGTTCAATCTTCTTATTCTTTAGTCGATCTATATTGCTTTGGATAGAATTTGGCCCAGATATCATCTGATCAAGCTTGGCTTTTTCCTCATTTATGGATTGCCGATTGGCATGGATGGTTGTCTCAAGATCTTTTCGCTCTCGCCTATCGGCTATCCTCTGTCTTGCTCTTTCCAGCTTGTGACGATATTGTTCAAGGAAAACCGCTGGAGAGATGATTTCGGCTGCATCGTCTGGGATCTGATCTTGAATGTCTTCAAATCTTGCTCTAATTGATCCACAGTTGACAACCAAAGCATCAAGGGAACCTTCAAGCCGATGAGCAATATCCTTGAGGGTAGCCTTTAAGTCATCGGCTATAGGAGCAATAGCCTTGCTAGATGTTTCTTCCTCTTCATCCATGAATTGCCTAATGTCAAAAGAGAACATGTCGGCTAAGGCCTGAAAGAGACAAGATTGTTAGTCAATAGAATATTAATGGCCGATTTATATTTTTGATACAAATACTTACAGGAATAGGAGGAATCGGCTGGTCTTCAATATGGTGACTGTCTCTAGCCGATGTGGTATGTTCACTTGAATCATGATGAATAGGAGTTGGAGAGCGGATCGGCTGAAATATAAAATGAGTTAATACTTGATGAAATAAGGTTTAAACAAATTTTGAAGGAAGTGTTACCGATGGAGGTGGTGCAGGTTTCTTTTTGGCAGCCGATTTCTTTTTCTACAAAAGAAGGGTTAACGCTGAGATTGGTAAAGAAAATTATGAAAGGACCGAAGAATACAAAGTGCATACCCGAGGTTGATATGTCTTGTGGATCGGCGTTGGTGAAGTTTGCTGAGGAATAGGGATATTGATTGTTGGAGTTTCTTCTATTGTTTCACTCAGCTCGGCAGCTGCTTCATCGATAGCTTTTTCTATGTCTTCTTCATCTGGATCATTGGCTGTTATGTTTCTCTGCTTTTTGGTGGCTTTCTTCTTTATAGCCGGTGGATCGATAGCCGATGACCTGGTCCTTTTCTTCTTACCAGCTTCAGAGGGAATCGGCTCACGTGTTTGTCCATGGAGCAGGGAAGATGTCTTGGGGGTATTATAGCCGATGATTGAAGGAGCCAATCCACCACCGTTGGGGAGAATTCCAGCAGCATAGTTGATATTGACTCCGCTTCTGCTGACATGAGGAGGAGAAGACTCTGTGGTCTGCAAACAAAAGAAGAAAAGGGGTTAAGTTATTTTCTAAAGACAATCGGCTATCGATAAGGGTATTGAAAAAGAAGTGTGTTTACCTGTGGAATCATGTCTGGAATGATGTCAGTCAGATACATGGAAGCCGATTGGTGAAAAAGATGTTTTTTCCATTCAACCCACCATTGATCAAAAGTGGAACTCCTTAGCATAGCCAGTTCAATGTTTTCCAAACTTCCAAGGGAAGGTCCTTCTATGCTTAATAATCTGTCCATCATCAGAGCTGATGAGATTTCTCCTCTGGCTTGGATTTTTTCTGAAAAGAACAAGCCGATTGGCAACTGCCCCATTCCCATTTGTCTGGCAGCGCTCATAGGGTGATAGAATTCATAAGATATCTGGATATTCCTGCCTTGATGAATGCCAACAGGAAGGATACAGGGGGTGATAGCTGTTGTAAAAACTTCTCTGAATTTCTCAAATTTTTCAGAGTTTATTTCATCAAATCTGAAATCAGCTGGCAATTCAAAATCTGCAGAGAATTCATATGCAAACCAATTTCTAGAATCTTTTGAAAATCCATCATAAAAGTTGCCGAACCAGTCGACGAAGAGTTCAGCTGATAATTCTGATCCGGGATATGAAGATGCTGCCTCCCCGAACGACATACATCTTCTGGTTGTGACTTCATCTCCGTCGTCATCTTTGGTCGGCTCAACCAAGGGAAAATCAGTTTCGGGCAAGGCTGGTCTCTTGGCAATTTTGATTGTATGCAGATTAAGCCATAACTGCAATAGCCACCAAGGTCCACCTGTGCCGATTACTGAGTTGGTAGCAAGCTTAGCCGAAGCATTGCTCAAAATCTGATATAAATAACCCAGGAGGTATTTGCCTAGTGGGAATTGCTTTTTGTTGACTAGAGCTTCGGCTATATGTTGCCAGTTGGTGGTTGGACCGCAGCTTGAACCACAAAACATAAACTTTTCCAGCCACATCAAGAGGAAGGCTGTGTGTTCTTTAGGAGTGACAGGGCCAGATCCCATATTCAGAGAGATGAATCCACTCCAACCTCCAATGCTTCTGGTTTTGAAAATATATTGGTTTTTGCTGTTCAAGCTGATAGGGTTAGCCGATGAGGTGATGTCTAGCCCAGTTATCATGGTGATGTCCAGAAGAGTTGGGGTCATTGGTCCTTGATTGAAGAGGAAGGCATTCAAGGTGTGGGACCAAAAATAGCTGGCAGCCGATAGCATGGGTTCATCTTTGGCTAAATCGGCTATGGTTAGGGCTAAGCACTGAGCGATGCCGATTTCTTCCCAGTGAGTTTGTTTGCTAGCCGACATCCTCTTATACCATTCAGACCAAGTCTTGACAGCCGATGGCCAGGATTTAAAAGTGTTGCTCCAATGGTTCAAACTAGGGTTGGTTAACTTAAAAGGGATCCTGCTTGTCTCGGCATTGATGATTTCTATGGGGTCTTTGTTGCCGATTGGGCCCAAGAAGTACCGATTGGGATGAACCAGGCTTGGGATTGCAACTTGGTGGGAGAGATGCTACAGAAAAGAAAGGGGAGAAGAAATAAATTGCGAAGAAAAACTAATCTATGAATAGAAATGGGATTCGGCTGATGGGGTTACCTCAGGGAACTCGATGACCGGAGCGCTTGAAGGAGCTGCGGAAGATGACATCGTCGGAGATGGAGTTGTTGCTGACAAGAGAATCGCCTATGTGGTCGCCGGAGAATCCGATGAGGCTATTGCAAGAGTTGGAGGCGATTACGGTTGAGGCGGTGAAAACGGGAGTAACGGCGTGAAAACCTCCAAGCGGTGGTTGCTATTTAAAGAAGGTGTGTGATAACGGTTGAAATGCAAACAGAACCCTAGATCGATTCGGAGAGGATTCAAGCAAATCCGCAACATTCCAAATATCGCGGACTTGGGGGGCATGTGTTAACGACCAAATTTGGTAAATCAAGTATTGGATTTGAAGATAGAATCGAAGCGGATTTGGAGGAAGCTGGCGGTTACCAAAACAGAGCAAGAATCGGTTGGTGACCGAATCGGCTACGATGTGTATCGGCTGGTGACCGAGTCGGCTATCGTGACCATCGGCTGAGACAGAGTCGGACAAGGATAGCCGATGTAGCCGATTCTGATAAGAAGATAACAGAGTCTTTGTCGGGTTCGGTTGATGAGCTTCATAAGGATTCCCACGTATGGATTGGGTCCGAAAAAGGAAATTGTATCTATTAATTAGGACATAATGTTAGTTTCCTAATAGATATTGTCGGTTAGAGTTTGTATTAGGGAATTATCTTCAATATGAGTTGTAATAGAGATAAGAGTCGTGTCCGACAAGGACATATTGTGTAATTCTGGGTATAAATTAAACCCAGGTTCGTGTAAAGAAAGGACGAATCAATACAACAATTTCGGCGCATCGCCACCTTTACTCTTTCACTGTTTTCGACGAGTTCTTGCTTTCGAGTTGGGCTGCATCGGCTTCGATCTCCGACAAGAGGTAAAACTTGTTATGGCGGCTTGCGGTCTCGGGATTAGTGCTTCCATCTTTATGACACTCTGATCCTGTTTGTGTGAATCGTCGAGTTATCATATATATTGTATAATCTGAATTGATATCAATATATAACTTAGATCGGTTGATGTCTGTTTCATAGAAAAGCAACCGATAGGGTTATATATCGCTGTTGATCTAGATTATATAATATATCTACCATCTCGAAAAGGTTTTCATCGACTTGATCATCTAGACGTTGTGTTTCTTTACATGTTTGGTGCTGCATTAGTTAGGTTTGACCTGCTAAATCATGTTTAGAACCACAGTTTCTAGCCTGTCTATGATTGCTAATAGAGATAGCGTCGGGGTTTCAGCCGATCTTACCTGGTTTAATTATTTTGTTATCTTGATATATTAAATCTGCCCTTTATATTGAGATATTAATTTAGTAAAATATATTGAGCTTGTTGTCAAATCTGGTTAGGATCATCTTAACATTAGTTTGACGAGTTGTTTAATATATTTTGTTCATGATAATATCTCTGTATAAAGTAGTATCGGAGTACTAGCCGATACATGTTAGATTTACCCAATCGGCTATGCTATGAACTTGTATAATCTATGCTTTGTAATATATTTAAGCATAAGTGATTTATACTGTCTCGGCGCCCTGTCCGATCTATCCCAATCACTTGGTTTGAATATATTTTGAGGCTTAGATTATATTTTGTTGATATCTACAGCCGATTGAGTAGGTTTAGCTTTATCTTGCTTTGTCTGTTATAGCCGATTTAATGCATCTTGCATTGGCTCAATGCTCAATGATATGTCATCGGCAAGCCAGCCGATCGGCTATCATTGGTGGATTTAACTACGTTTTCTTTCTTTGTTTCTTATTGGTTGCAGGATCAAACCAATTGGCACGCCTAGAACCCAAAAGAAATCTTTGGACCTGCACTGGAGTTAAGCGGATCTCCCAGGCCAGTGTGTGTTTTTTACATCAACACACGTTTATCACCGCCGACTATTTTCTTTGTCTCCATGGTTGGGGGATTTCACCATCGCTGTTGATGGGCAACTATGTCTCCACCACCGATATCTTCGTTACCTTTGATGGGCGATTTTATCTTCATATTGGTGGTCTCGCTTTCATGCCGATTGCATCAGTTGCCACCAATGGATAACCTCGACTGTGACAGAAGGACAAGCAACATGCTCATGGGCTTCATAACTCTAGCATGAGGATTATACCTTCAATTTAAACTTATTCTGGCAATATGAGACATGAATACATGGCCGCGAGCTTATCTCCTATATTCATGGTTTGGATCAATCGTTATTTCCCACAAGGGTCACAAGCTGAGTTCTTGCGTCAGTCGGGATTCAATTATCAAATCTAATTTGGTGCATCCCATGAGGGATAACCATTCAGAGATTTTAGGGTATCGGTAAGCTTTCTCATATATGGGCCGAAGCCCATGAGAAACTTATAGCCCATAATTCAGATTTGCCCTGGCAGATTTGCACGTGTCTCATTTGCCCAATACCTTGAAAATCCTTTCATACAACAGTTACACAACTTGTTGAAAGTTGATACGATACAACTTGAAAGGTGACAAACAGTAAAATTATTTATAACTGTCCTGGTAACTTTTTTATAGGTTGCAGGAGCTGTTTGGTTTTTTACAAAGCATTTGATTATATGATTATGTCAATGCTTTTCTGCCACCTTGGTGTGCTTTTTTGATTAAGACCGATATTATGGCTGGAGTTATTTAATATTTTGATCATATTTTTCAGATGACTGATGAATTATTAACTCAGATTTTTTACCCATGAGGGTTGGCTGAGTTATTTGTTCTGAGATGACTTGGGCAAAATGACTCGGATAAGCATGAGCTTGCCGAGTACTCGGAATTCATTATACACTATGCCTTGATTATGAGGTTATGTGTTAAATGATTTTTTGGCTTAGGCTAGACATTTATTTAACTTAGGAGAGTATGATTATTATAGTTCTTGACTATATGCTTAGTTTGTTTAACTAAACACATAGTCGGGGGCTACACCTAATTAGGTGCATCAGTCGATGCACCTAAATATTTATTCTTAAGAAATTTTTTGAGATGTTTTCAGCCCTTCACAGCCTTTCAATTGGATGTTAAAGCACTCGGGAAACTCAGACAGAGATGATGGAAGCACTCGACAATAGAAGCACTTGGCTAAGGAGGTACTCGGCTATGTGTTATTCTGGTTCGAGGCAAGATTATCTCGTCGACTATGAAGGTCTCGGGGGCTACTGTGGAGATTATGGGTACCGGATACTCTTACAGCTAGCTTATCTGACTTACCATAGGGGATAGGTTGTGACTCATAATTATGTAAACCGGCTTAGGACTTGGGCATTACGTTACCATTGTGATAAGGTAACGACCTATAGTCCAAAGTTGGTAAAATTGAGGAGTCCAACATAGAGTGTGATTGGGTCTCTGACCTGTGACCCTATCCTCCAAGACTATATAAGGAGGGTAGGACGCCCCTTGAGAGGTAGGAGACGAATATAGAGAATCAGAACGAAAACTCACGAGAGTACAGATTGAAATAGATCAAGAGATCAATAAATCATTCGGCGGATCGAATCCCCGAAACAGGAGTAGGGTATTATCTCTCGTTAGAGAGGACCTGAACCTGTCTAAACCTTTGGTAAGTCAGATAAGCTAGCTGTAAGGGTATCCGGTACCCATAATCTCTACAGTAGCCCCCGAGACCTTCATAATCGACGAGATAATCTTGTCTCGAACCAGAATAACACATAGCCGAGTACCTCCTTAGCCAAGTGCTTCTATTGTCGAGTAGGGTATTATCAATCGTGTTTGACGTTGGACTGCTACCCCAGATTCTTATTGCCGAAACCGAGTTTCGACGGCCGGTTCCTGCGTCGGTCGTGCATGCCGTCGGTTTTCATGACCGATCGTTAATTACTGCATAGTGTCGTCGTCGCGGCGGCTCCACTACTCCAGCTAGCAGTACGAGATCGATCGAGACTCCGCCCGTACAACGACGTCGATCGGTGTGCACGGCGGACCACCGGCTCCGGCCGGAAGTGGAGACCAACCGTGTCCATCCGTTGCAACATCCAGGTACGGCGACGGCGACGACGTTCGATCGAGACGCAAAGTTGGTCGTACGCCCGGACGAGACGACGATTGCTAGCTTGCTAGCTACCAGCTAGCCAATCGACCATCGATCTCCTCGTCGGAACATGCATATATACACAGCCGTGGGTGAAGCGACGGTGATGTCTTGTTTAACGAGACCAAAAAAAATAGGGGTTGTATTGTTCCTTCAGTTTCAGGAGCCAGCCCAACTATAGAATATTCTCTTTCAAGAACATCATATCTTATCTATCTTCAAACCAAACACACTGAAAAATAGGATCGACTCAATCCGACTTATTTCATTTTTATTTTAGAGTATTTGAGAAGATACCAAATTTTTTAATATAAAATCTATCTCTCGGTATATTTGATATTAGAAGATACTAAATTTATATTAAAATTTTTTTGATACTTTTGATACCTTAAAGACCGATACGATCTCCAATCGATTCGGACGGCTCTCCAATTTTTTCGATCTACCTTGATCGTCTGTGATCGAGACGGTTTCGCATACGCCAAATTATTCAAGTCCAGTCCACGCTATTAATTCATGGTCCCGAGTTAACTAGAGGCTAAAACGTTACTTCCGATCAAGGAACGGAATGTGAGGCGCATAGCTCGTCCTACATATACATAGTACTTGAGAGCTTTAATTTTTACAGCTCCTGTTAAGTCAAGTTCGTCGTATAGGTGAACGAAAATCTGAAACTAGCTATAACGCCACAAGTAGTGTAGAATATATATGTGGTTGCTGCTAAAATGGATGTATTCCGTTGTCTCTGGTGTTTAGTCCCGATCTTAAAATATACATATTTCTGAAGTTTTTCATGAGAATGAGTATGGAAAGGTGAAATTAAATGGAAAACAATTATGATTGATTGAAGAAGAGTAGATTAGATATTTGCTATACATATGTTTTGAGACAAAATACAATCGTTAAAAATAGTTATATTTTGAGACGGATGACGTACTACGTCGGTCTCCTGCAGTTAGCTAACATGTAGCCATAACGCAGGTTTATCGCATGAGTGGAAAATCTGAAACTAGCCAAACCACAACGCCGGCCGTAGGTAGCAGCAGAAGAACATATGTGGTTGCTACTAAAATGGCTGTACTCTGCTGTCTCTGGTGCACAAGATCTACTCGGTAAATCTTGTTGGTGGTCCTGCGATGACGATCGATATGCATTTTAATTCGGTCACCATGGGATCCTGTTAGAATTAACGAAACGGCTTATGATCTACTAGAAAACAATTTATAGGTAGAGAATAGTTTCAATTGCTTAAATATATAAGGTATTTTTTTGCCTACGAGCCCGATTGAAGACTAAAGTCTAAATCCGACACATATGTATAAGTGATTATATGCCCTTGTTCTTAATTAAAAAAAGGCACACATGAGACTAAATTTGAACTTGTATATGTTTGTACAATGGTATATCTAATATTGATTTATATTCTTTAACTCTTTTTCACTTTTTAGTGACTTTTTAAATGATATGAAAAAAATGAGGAGACGTTTTTTTAAGGAAAGATTAATAGACTTATCTCTTTGGCACCCAAATCCAATATTTGTCAAAATGATAACATAAAGGGATAAGTTCATTTTATACCCCTCAACTTTAAAACCGAGTACTCAACAGTCAACACCCCTCAACTATTAAAACCATCTGATTTACCCTCCCAAGGTGGTTTTCATTGGATTAAAGTGGTTTTCTCTTGTGTGACGTGTCCAGTCAGCAAAACCAAAATTAAAAAGATAATGTAGAGCCCATCTGTTAGTTTCCTCTTCTCTTCTTCCATCTCACCTTCTCTCCTTCTCTCTCTGCATGTGCAAGCTCGAGCTTAAGCTCTTCCCTTGTGATAGTGAGCTCCCCGGCCACCACTGCCTTCGCCTCCGGTAAGCTCGTCGGCTCCTCCTCACTTTGATTCCACCTCTAGTGTGCATGCCGATCTCTGTCTCCACCACACATGTCCTCTTGGAGTTCACTGACGCACCTCCGGCCGAGTTCTGAGCAACGTAAGATGACGAAGGGAGAGGAAGCACATGCGCAATAGTCAATGCAAGCGAAAGCCGGTGAGGGAGCCTTCTATGCTGGCCTCGATCTGGACAGGGTGAGGTGGCGAACTGGCGATGATGCACGATGCCATCAGCTTGTCCATCTAGGCTAGATCGGTCGAGGCCTTGGTCAGCTGCTGCTGCTGCACTGCT
Organism: Oryza officinalis; assembly: GCA_008326285.1. NCBI lineage: Eukaryota > Viridiplantae > Streptophyta > Magnoliopsida > Poales > Poaceae > Oryza > Oryza officinalis. The sequence goes on along the minus strand of BDMV01000009.1, from coordinate 32,052,860 downwards.
GCCATCAGTGGAGGACTTAGGCTGTGTTCGGGAGGTGAGGTTGAAAACTCATCTCCCGCGCACGTAAAACGGAACGACATATTTTCATATGATTAATTAAGTATTTGCTATTTTTTTTTAAAAATAGATTAATATGATTTTTTAAAGTAACTTTTGTATAGAAAATTTTTGAAAAAAATACACCGTTTAGCAGTTTGAAAAGTGTGCGTGCAAAAAAAGAGAGAAGTGAGTTGAAAAAGTAGGATAAAGAACATAGCCTTACTCATCGCTACTAGTCTGCTCGATCCCGTCATCTCCGTCCGCATGCATTGGAGGATCGCAATTAGTTATAATTTTGTTTTTTTTGGTTTTGCTGACTGGGCACACCACACAAGTGAAAACCATATTCCAAACCACCTTAAAAGGTAAATCAAACGGTTTTAATAGTTGATGGACGTTGAGTATCCTGTTTTGAAGTTAAAAGATGCTATTTAGACAAACTTAATAGTTGAGGGAGGTAAAATGAACTTATCCCTAATGTAAAAGCTTGTGATTGATGCAAGGAAACAAAACAGCCAATAAAGTTAGGAGATGAATAATGTAGTTAGTTTTGTCGGAAGAAATCAGACGAGTGCTCTTAATTATTGTGGTCCGTGAAGAAAGTTTGTCAGTGTACCTTAGCCTTGAAAAGAGCATATATTACTTGATTCTTCAATACGGTAGGTTGGAGCATGAAAAAAAAAAGATGGTTACTGTGAAAATTAAAGTAACCAACTGTCGGGCGATCTTTCATTGTTACTGTGCCTGCATGTTCTTTTTCAATACGTCAATAGCTGCGCCCAGTATCGATCTGTTGTTGTCGATGGCGTGCCAGCCTTTCAGCGACCCTTATCCGTTAGTCGTTTCGTCTTAAAATATATTTCTTTTTTTCCGTTGTTTTTTTTAATAGACAACGACACGACCTCTAATATTATTGACTACTTTTTTTATTATAATATATATAATATATAAATAATTTTTTATTTTTGTTATAGGATAGTATTTTGAAAGAAAAATCTATATATATTGGTTTAGTGTTTTTAATTTTTAGAGTTATTGATAGTTAAAGTTATAAAAGTTTAACTTTAATTTTATTTAAAACATTAACAATTATAAAATTATAAAATCGAAGAAAGTAACGACTTAGCCTATTCATAATAGAAGGTTTATTCTTATTTTTTTAAGAGTACTATATAAGTAACGAGTAACAAGATATTTAGGCTGCGCTTATTTCTTTTTTTTTCTAACTTTTGCCTCTGCCGTTAGGCACATAACTGAATAGAGTCTTATTGATATGCGTTCTTATGACATCTTGTATGAATAATCCGTCGATTATATCGATCCTGGCAATAGGGAGCTAGAACAGTACAGTCGATGAGGTCTGTGTGGTTGCAACGCTCCTTCATTTTGTTTGCTAGCCAAACATGCGGCTTGGCTTAATTTGTACACTGGGAGATCGAGATACCATGCCTCGCTGGTCAATGCCTTGACGGTGATGCCCTAGTAAGCGGCTGAAGCAGTCGCAATTGATTATTGCTTCGTGTTTGTGCAGTTGCGCTTATCAAGGTTATCAAAATTTACGTATATTGACAGCGATCTGTTAACATGTTCTCTGTCCCGTTACATGGAGGATTATTGATTTTCTAGACGATAAAAATGGTTTTTCATCTTTGATCTCCGCGTGCCATTTGACACATAGAGAGTACTATGTATAATAACATGTATAATAACTCTAAATAATTTTCTTACTCGGTGTACTACCGTTTTGGGGAAGAGGGGATCGCTGTTAGTCGCTCCAGGGAGTTTGCTAGCATGCAACGCTCGATGTAGCGTGACCGTACGGTGACGCTACGTAGAGCGTAGCGCTCCAACGATTTCCTAGCGCGTCTCTGTTTGCTCCCTGTTCCTTGTTTTTCGTTTTGTTTTCACTGTATCCCTATCCTGCCTCCGCACAAGGCCGAGTAACAAAATTACTCTCATCTCTACCTGCGGAGGTGACTCATAGAAAGCATTTCATTCGTAATTTCTGTTTTTTTCCCAGGGAGTATCCACGGAGCATCTCATCCGTGATTTTCATTTTTTTCACGGAGTATCCTATCGGTGGTTTCTGTTTTTTACCTTTATCCATCCTGATTTTTCCTTTTTTTCCCGAGCGCTCCCTTGACCAGATTTTCTGTTCCCAACGTGATCTCCCCTTCCCATCCTTTACAAGTAAAAAAATCCCTCCTATTTTATAACTTTAGTAAACAAAATTGTTCTTTAAGTAAAAAAATTACTGCACATGTTATGTCCACTGTATTAGGGTGTCTAACGATTTGTTAGTAAAAACATTACTCCACGCGTTATGTCCAATTTATTAGTGTCTTCCATAAATTTGTTAAGTGCAAAATTATTCCACGTACCATGTCCACTTTATTAGGGTCTCCAGCAGATTTGTTAAAAAAAAATTACTATGTCTATTGTTTCAACATTGTTAGGGTCTCCACCAAACTTATCAAATTCTTTTCATTTTATGGGTTTCCGTGGGCATATATCTGAAAGTAAGACTTTTCACTAATTAAAAACCATAGTACATTTTATCATCAGTGGAGGGATAGCTAGTGCCATGGAAAAATCGATGCATATGTTATGACGGAGCGTGACGCTTCTCACCGGGAGACCGCGCGGGCCCCCCTTTGCCAGTCCGGCCGGGGGCGCTAAGTGAGGTTCTTCGCCCTCGATTTGAGGAACGTCAGCGAGAGAGGAAACGCACAAGACACGGGCGACGTAGACAGGTTCGGGCCGCTGAGAAGCGTAACACCCTACTCCTGTGTTCTGGTGGATCTAGGGGTCTCCAACAATACAAAGTGAGTTCGGTCTCCAGCGCGTATTCGCCGGAGTCCCCCCCTTCTTTCCTAGGCCTGGGCCTCCTTTTATCTAGCCAGGGGTCACCACATGGGCCTCAAGCTGTCTAAGAAAAGAAACATTCTTTTTACAATGAGGGCTAGTCTACAGCCGGAAGTGACCTCTGACAGGCACGGTGCACGCCTCCTGCCCCGCTCGCCAGCTCTCCCGGTGGACGCCCGTTTCAACTTTCATTAAACGGCCAGCGACTTCCTTGCCACGCTTGCGCTGAAGTCTGGAATGGATCTGACCGGGACTGACATACCAACTCCAGGAGTTAGCATGCCGGCTCCGGCTAGGGATGAGAGCCAGGAGGCTCTCATTATTCTGACGGAACGGGGCGAGGCGTGCCACAGGCCGCCCGTCGCCACCTAACCCGCGATCTGACCGGTCTGTGACCGGTCACACACCGCGACCGGTCATGGACCGGATAAGCGTGCGCTGCGTCGCATTAAATACGGCGTGACGCGCTCGTCTGATCCGCTATAAATGCGGTTAGGTGAGCCCTGCTGTGCTCACCTAACCCGCACACGTGGCGCCAAAATCACAGGGGGTCGGGGCGCCCCAGCCCCCGGGGCCGGAACGGGAGCGACCCGACCCCTCGGGGAGACAGAGGGAGGGGCGGCCATGTCACCCTCGGGCCCGCCCCCCCGAGGGGGTCGGGCCACGTGGGTGACCGCGACTGCTCAAGCCTCTAGTCATGACACCCCCGGTCCCATGTCACCAACAATAGCCCTCGGCGTTACGCCAGGGCGTCCGCCCCCCTCGAGGGGAGCGCTCGGGCGTGACGCCACTCCTTAGGCCTGGTGACAGGTGGGGCCGGTCCCTACAGGCGGGCAGAAACCCAACGGTTGCGAATCGCGCGCGTCGGCAAGAGAAAAAACTGACCAATAATAATGAGCGGCCTCTTTAAGACCGCTACATTACTCGAGCAGCGCGGGAATCGGGACGAGCCGGTTCGTTTCGCCTGGGGATACGATGATGGCGTTTTTCACGGTCGGCGAGCGCAGTTAATGCGCGCACGATCTGCCCCAACTCAACCGCCGCGGCCGCACGTCTGCCGCGTGCGCCGCACCCGGGCGAGTGGGGTTAGTGGAGGTGTGGGCGCGAGAAACGAGGGGGCGAGGTAGTGGGCGCAGGAAGCGAGGAGCCGGGCGTAGCGTTGGCAAGGTTATAAAGACGCCGAGGAAGGGATTCGTTTCCTTCCTCTCGCCATTCTTCCCCTTGCCTTCGCCACCTGTGCCCTAACTCTTCGTTTCTTGTGCCCTATCCTTGCCGCACGCGCTCGCTCTCAAGCTTCTCCTCCGCCGGCGCCATGGCACGGGGCTTCGTACCGCTCGACGGTAGCGTGCTGCCGCCTTCCCGCATCACGAGCGAGAGGCAGGCCGGGCTGCCGCGCCGATTCATGCCGGAATCTGCCACCGGCCGGGAGGTGGTCGCGCTGGGCGAGGGACGCCCGGCGCCACACTACCCAGGGCGGACCGTCTTCTTCCTCTCTTTCGCAATGGCGGGGCTGGTCCCGCCATTCTCTACTTTCTTCATGGATATTTTGGAGTTCTACGATCTCCAGATGGCGCACCTCACCCCCAACGCGATAATGACGTTGGCCATCTTCGCGCACCTGTGCGAGATGTTCATCGGGGTGCGCCCGTCTCTCCGGCTGTTCCGGTGGTTCTTCACCGTGCAGCTGGTGTCGCCGCCGACGGCAGTCGGTGGCTGCTACTTCCAGCCGCGGGGGCAGGTGCTGAACCGCTACATTCCCTGCGTCATCCGCAAGAAGTGGGACGACTGGAAGAGCGATTGGTTCTACACCCCCCTCGCCGACGAAGTGCGCCTCCGACTTCCGAGCCAGCCCCCGGCGCAGGCCTCCAGTTGGCGGGCGGCGGTGGATCTGGGGGACGGCTACGACGCCGTCCTTGACCGCCTGGCGGGTCTGCGATCCCAGGGGCTCACGGGGGCCATGGTGTTCGGCGATTACCTTCGTCGCCGGATCGCGCCGCTCCAGCGACGCGCCCGGGGCGCCTGGGAGTACACCGGGCCCGAGGACCACCTAAGGACCCACCAGGGGCGCAAATGGGACTGGGACCCTGAGGACTTCAGGATGGTAGTCCAACGGGTGCTGAATCTCAGCTCCGTGGAGGCATCCCTCATCCCCCAAGGGGTCCTCCCCCTCTGCTGCGACCCAGAGCGCGCCAACATCCTGGCCATCATGCAGGTGGTCGGGGCGTCGGGGGAACGGGCCCCCCGAGGCCACGATGGCGCGGGCGGGAGCCGCAGGGGGGAACAATCTACCCCGGGAGGGGGTCGTGCTTCTGGGCCCCGCGACGGGGGCCCGGGGGGCAGCCGCCCCGCCGACGCCAGGGGGAAGAGGAAGCAGGGAGGTACTCCTCCCCCATCTCCTCCCCGAGGGGGCGGGGCGGTGCGTGCCAGCAGCAGGCGCCCAGAGGGTGCCGTGCCGGCGCCGCAGCCCGAGGGGGAGCGAAGGAAGAAACGGCTCCGCAAGATGGGGGAGAGCGAGCCATGCCGGGGGAGCCTCATCTCGCCCCCGAGGTGGTCGTTCAGCCGACCTCCCCGCAGGTTCGTTCCCACGCCCACTGCGGCCGTATCTACTCCCCAAGGCGAGTTTTTTCTCACCCGCTTCTTTTTGTCTTTGGTTTTTCTTCTGCCTCAGCGAGATCCCGTCACGCCCCCCACGCCATTCCAAGTCCGGCCGGTCCGAGGCCGAGGAGACGGTGACCGCGGAGGCCCGGAGGCGAGAGGCTGACCGACGGGAAGCCGCGGACCGCCTCCGGGAAGCCGAGGAGGCCGCCCGGGAGGCCGCCCGGGTTCGCCAGGCCGAGGAGGCCGCTCGGGAGGAGGCCAGACTCCGCCGGGCCGAGGAGTCCGCCCGGGAGGCAGAGGCGGCGGGTGCACGCCGGGCAGCCTGCCAAGCCCCCGACCCGACTCCGCCCGAGACCATGACGACCCCCGAGGCCACCCACAACGAGGCCGCGGGCGCGCCGCCCGAGCCTGACGCCCCGGGTGACGCGCGGGACGGGCCAGCTTCGGGGGGCGCCCCCGAGGCCAGCACGCCGATCGGCGGGCCGAGCCGCGCGGCACCCACACCGAGGCGGCTCTCCCCTTTGCCTTCCGCTACCCCGCTGAGCGCGGAGCCCCTCCTGCAGGCCCTGGCCACCGCGAACAGCACGGTGCTGGACGGGCTAAGTGCCCAGATGGAGGCCCTGCAGGCGGAGCGGGCGGAGCTCGACGCGGCGTGGGCGCGCGTCGAGGAGGGGCGGCGCTCGGTGGAGGCCATGGTGGAGGCGGGCCGCAAGGCCTACCGCCAGCACGCCAAGCAGCTGGAGGCCCGTCGTAGGGACCTGGCGGAGATCGCCAGGGAGGTAGAAGAGGAGCGGGAGACCGCCCTCATCGCCACCGCCGTGCTTGACGAGGCGCGGGACGACCTCCGCCTCCAGTACGGGACCCGGGCGGCGGAGCTAGAGGAGAAGCTCGACGCCGCCCGGGGAGTCCTCGACGCCGCCGCTGCCCGGGAGCGGCGGGCGGCGGAGAACGAGGCGGCGTCCCGTCAGCGGGAAGAGGCCCTTGAGGCTCGCGTCGCGGCGCTGGAGGAGCGCGCCCGCGCCCTGGACGCGAAGGAGGGCGCCCTAGCGGACCGCGAGGCCGCCGTCGCCACCCGGGAGGCAACACTGGCGGCGCACGAGGCCGCCTCCGCCGAGGAGGAGTCCGCACTCCGCCTCCGCGAGGATGCGCTCGCCGAGCGGGGGCGAGCTCTCGAGGAGGCCGAGGCCGCGGCGCAGCGGCTGGCGGACAGCCTGTTCCTCCGCGAGGCGGCGCGGGAGGAGCAGGCGCGCCGCAATCTGGAAGGCGCCCGCGCCGAGAGGGCCGCGCTGGACCAGCGGGCCGCTGAGCTCGAGGCGCGGGCGAAGGAGCTGGACGCGAGAGCGCACAGCGGCGGGGCGGCCGCGGGCCACGACGACCTAGCCGCCCGCCTCGCAGCCGCCGAACACACCGTCGCCGAGCTGCAGGGCGCGCTGGACTCGTCCGCCGGGGAGGTCGAGGCCCTCCGCCTGGCGTGCGAGGTGGGGCCCGGCATGCTTCGGGACGCCGTCTCGCGTCTAGACCGCGCCGGGCGGCAGGCGGGCCTCTGGGGCGGGCGGTACGCGAAGTACGCCGCCAACCAGGGGGGCCTCGCCCAGCGCCTCTCGGAGATGGCCGGGGTCCTCGAACGGCTCCCCGAGGAGCTCGAGGAGACGATCAAGTCATCCTCGAGGGACCTCGCCCGGGGGGCGGTGGAGCTCGTACTGGCGAGCTACCAGGCCAGGGACCCTGACTTCTCCCCGTGGGCAGCGCTGGAAGAGTTCCCTCCCGGAACCGAGGACGGCGCGCGCGCGCAGGTCCGGGACGCCGCCGACCACATCGTCCACAGCTTCGAGGGTACGGCCCCTCGGCTCGCGTTCGCCCTCGACTCCGAGGAGGAGGACGGCGACGACGGTGCGGACGACAGCGACGGCGAGGCCGGCGGCCCGGGTGCGTCGGAGTGAGCCCCCAAGCCCCCGCCGATCTTAAATTTTACCTTCTTCTTCCGAGGCCTTCAAGCCCCCTGCTTGTATAGACTGGTTTAATCTGCAATCAAATAAAGAGGAAATTTCTATGTCAGTTATGTTTGTTGTGCGTATAAGACGAGGATGGTCTGTGCCGCGGTCCTTCTGAGTCTTGGCTTGAGCAAGGGCTCGTGCCCAGGTCCCAGCCTCAAACGGCGCGGGTCGGGGCTAGTGCCTGGGGAGATCCGCGTGTCGAGACTGGCCAGGCCGGGAGCGCGGTGACCGAGGGTTAGGAGGACCCGATTGTGGGCCTTTGCCGATTCCCCCCCGGAGTTCACCACGCCCCGGGGCACGGCTCGGTTCTGGGCCCCGTTTGGCGGTTTTAGCCGGCCCGGGCCACCGAGGGCAGGGCCGAGCACGAGCGTACTAACTCAAGCCGAGATTCTTCAAAAGGAAGCGACGGCACAGACACGGTCCTCTGGAAATCGAAAGTGCTTTTATTGAAATACGGAAGAGAAAAAAGATAAGTATGTGCATGTGGTAGCCCCCGGCCAACCCTGCACGCCCGGGGGGGGTGCGGGGTTGGCCCGAGCCCGAGACATGACACCCGACCCCCATCAGGGGTAGAAGCGACGAAGATGCTCGATGTTCCACGGGTTAGGCAGCTCTGTGCCGTCGCCCGTGGCCAACCGAACCGAGCCCGGCCGGGGGACGCCGATCACTCGATACGGACCCTCCCACATTGGTGAGAGCTTGCTCAGTCCAGCACGCGTTTGGACGCGGCGTAGGACGAGGTCGTCGACGCAGAGTGATCGGGCCCGGACGTGGCGCTGATGGTAGCGCCGCAGGCTCTGCTGGTAGCGCGCGGCTCGAAGGGCCGCGCGCCGCCTTCGCTCTTCCAGGTAGTCGAGGTCGTCTCGGCGAAGCTGATCTTGATCAGCCTCGCAATACATGGTGGCCCGAGGGGACCTCAGTGTGAGCTCAGATGGGAGGACCGCTTCCGCGCCGTAGACGAGGAAGAAAGGCGTTTCCCCGGTTGCTCGGCTTGGCGTGGTTCGGTTCGCCCAGAGCACCGCTGGCAGCTCCTCGATCCACGAATCGCCGTGCTTCTTGAGGACGTTGAAGGTCTTGGTTTTGAGGCCCTTGAGGATTTCCGCGTTGGCGCGCTCCACCTGGCCGTTGCTTCTGGGGTGGGCGGGTGAGGCGAAGCAGAGTTTGATACCCATGTCCTCGCAGTAGTCGCCGAAGAGCTCACTAGTGAACTGGGTGCCGTTATCCGTAATGATACGGTTAGGTACCCCGAACCGAGCAGTGATGCCCCTGATGAACTTAAGGGCGGAGTGCTTATCGATCTTGATGACCGGATAAGCCTCGGGCCACTTAGTGAACTTGTCGACAGCGACATACAGATACTCGAACCCGCCCGGGGCCCGCCTGAACGGTCCCAGGATATCGAGCCCCCAGACAGCAAATGGCCACGAAAGAGGTATGGTCTGCAGGGCCTGGGCCGGCTGATGCGTTTGCTTGGCGTGGAACTGGCACGCCCTGCACCGCCGGACCAGGTCGACCGCATCGGTGAGAGCCGTCGGCCAATAGAAACCCTGGCGAAAGGCCTTGCCAACCAAGGTGCGCGAGGCGGAGTGGGCTCCGCACTCGCCTTCATGGACATCGGCGAGAAGCTCGACGCCTTGTTCCCGAGGAATGCACTTCAGGAGGACTCCGTTAGCCCCGCGCCGATAGAGGGTCCCTTCCACCAGCACGTAGCGCTTGGAGATGCGACGGACGCGTTCACTCCCTTCGCGGTCCTCGGGTAGAGTCTTATCTGCGAGATACGCCTGGATCTCAGTGATCCAAGCAATCAATCTAGGGGAGCTGGGAGCGCTCCCCTCGGGTCCCGAGGCCTGGACTCCGACGGGCCTCGGGGGCCGTTCAGGCGCGTCCGTCTCCCCTAGGGGGTCGGGTCGCGCCGACGGCTGGGCAAGCCTTTCTTCAAAGGCGCCCGGTGGGGTCTGGGCTCGCGAGGAAGCGAGCCTTGAGAGTTCGTCGGCGACCGCGTTATCCCGCCTGGGCACGTGCCGAAGCTCTATCCCGTCGAAATGGCGCTCCATACGCCGCACCTGGCGGACGTAGGCGTCCATCTGCGGGTCAGAGCACTGGTACTCCTTACGGACCTGGTTAACGACCAACTGGGAGTCGCCTAACACCAGGAGGCGGCGGATCCCCAGTCCAGCCGCCACTCTGAGTCCCGCAAGGAGTCCCTCGTACTCCGCCATATTGTTGGTCGCCCGAAAGTCGAGGCGGACCAGGTATCTGAGGACGTCTCCGCTCGGCGAGGTCAAAGTGACCCCCGCACCGGCGCCCTGAAGAGACAGGGAGCCGTCGAACTGCATCACCCAGTAGGCGGTGTGAGGCAGCTGCGAGGGGCCCGGGCTGGCCTCGGGGGCGGAGACGGGCTCGGGAGCCGGGGTCCACTCCGCCACAAAGTCGGCGAGGGCCTGGCTCTTGATCGCGTGGCGTGGTTCAAAGCGCAAATCGAATTCAGAGAGTTCGATTGCCCATCTCACCACCCGTCCAGTACCCTCTCGGTTATGCAAGATTTGGCCGAGGGGGTAAGACGTAACCACCGTGACCCGATGCGCCTGGAAATAATGGCGCAACTTCCTCGAAGCCATCAGAATAGCGTAAAGCATCTTCTGGGCCTGAGGGTATCGGGTCTTGGCGTCCCGGAGGGCCTCGCTAACGAAGTAGACGGGCCGCTGCACCTTTCGGCGGGGCCTATCCTCTTTGCCAGGGGCCGCGTCTCCAGGGCGCTCTTCGTCCGAGAGGCCGTGTGGGGCGCACTCGGCTTCTGTGCCGACGACCTCGGGGTCGGAGGGCGACAGGCGCGGCCTTCCCGCAGTGGCCCCGGGGCCATCCTGGGGGTCGGGGGCGCCTGGCACCGTCAGACAAGCAGGCGGAGGGCCAGCTCCGGCCGTCGGGGGCCTTAGGCCGCCGTTCGGCTCGGGGGCCTCTCCTCCCTGCTCTCTCCCGGGTCGAGCCGACACAGGGTGGGGGGGCGCGGAGTGAGGGTTGTCCTCGTCACGCTCCACGACCAACGCCGCGCTGACCACCTGCGGGGTTGCCGCCAGGTAGAGTAGCAACGGCTCATCTGGCTCCGGGGCGACCAGGACTGGGGGAGAACTGAGGTACGCCTTCAACTGAGTGAAGGCGCGCTCAGCCTCCTCCGTCCAGGTAAACGGCCCGGAGCGCTTGAGGAGCTTAAATAGGGGTAGCGCCTTCTCTCCCAGCCTCGATATGAACCGACTTAGGGCGGCCATGCAGCCGGTGACGCACTGCACGTCCCTAAGCTTGCTGGGGGGGCGCATCCGCTCTATAGCTCGTATCTTCTCGGGGTTGGCCTCGATGCCTCGGGCAGAGATCAAGAACCCGAGAAGTTTGCCCGCAGGCACGCCGAACACGCACTTATCGGGGTTCAGCTTTATGCGGGCGGAGCGGAGACTTTCGAAAGTTTCCGCTAAATCCGAGAGCAAGGTCTCTTGGTTGCGTGTCTTCACAACCAAGTCATCAACATAGGCCTCAACATTGCGTCCTATCTGGCTACCCAAGGAAATTCGAGTAGTACGCTGAAAAGTAGGACCTGCATTCTTTAACCCGAAAGGCATTGTCGTATAACAATAGGTTCCTATGGGGGTAATGAATGCAGTTTTCTCCTCATCCTCCCTAGCCATGCGAATCTGATGATAACCAGAGTATGCATCTAGAAAACACAAAAGGTCGCACCCCGCGGTGGAGTCGACAATCTGATCTATGCGTGGCAGGGGGTAAGGGTCCTTAGGACATGCCTTGTTGAGGTCGGTGTAGTCGATGCACATCCGAAGCTTGCCGTTCGCCTTGGGGACGACGACCGGGTTCGCCAGCCACTCCGGATGGATGACCTCACGGATGAATCCGGCCTCCAGAAGTCGCGCCACCTCCTCGCGGATGAAGGCTTGACGTTCCGGGGCCTGCCGCCGCACTTTCTGCCGGACCGGCCTTGCGCCCGGCCGCACGGCGAGACGATGCTCAATCACCTCCCTGGGGACCCCGGGCATGTCCGCCGGTCTCCAGGCGAAGACGTCGGCGTTTGCCCGCAGGAAGGAGACGAGCGCGTCTTCCTATTTGTCGTCCAAAAGACCACCGATCCGGGTGGTCTCGGACGGGCCGTCGCCCAGGGCAACCTCCTTGACCGGGACCTCGTCGCTCGTGACCATCCGCTGCCTTGGGGCGGGCGGGACGGAGGTGCTGGGCCTCTCGTCGCCGTCCGCGGGCTTGGATGCCGCGGCGAGGTGGTCCGCGCGCTGCTCCATACAAGCAAGCGCGACTTTGAGGTCGCCATGGACGGTGATGGGGCCACCGGGGCCCGGCATCTTCATCTGGAGATAGGCGTAGTGGACCGCCGCCATGAACTTCACCAACGCGGGCCTCCCCAGGACCGCGTTGTAGGGCAGACTGAGGTCCGCCACATCGAAGTCCACCCGCTCCGTGCGGAAGTTGGCGGAACCACCGAAGGTGACCGGGAGGTCGATATGACCCAGCGGCCAGGTGTGCCCCGGCGTCACGCCGATGATCGGCTGGGACGGTCGGAGCACCATCCCCGGGGCCTTGATGGCATCAAAGGCTGCGGGGGAAAGGATGTTGAGGGCTGCACCCCCGTCCACGAGGACACGCCCCAACTTCACGTTGCAAACGGTGGGGGAAACCACCATCGCGATCTGTCCTCCCCGGGCAACGCACGGCGGGTGGTCGGTCTGGTCGAAGGTGAGGGCAACCTCCGACCACCGCGCCCGCCGCGTCGCCTCATGGGTAGGGGCCGCGGCCAGAAGCTCACGCTTCATGGCCTTGAGGCTCCGGCGAGAAGCGTGAGCACACGCTCCCCCATCGACGGTGGCGACGGTGGCCTCAGGCTCCTGAAACCCCAGGTCATCGTCGCCATCGTCGATGTCCTCGGCGGGGGCCTTCTGCTTGGCCTCACCTCGCCGGTTGCCAGCGGGAGCCGCCGGGGCCTTGCCCTCACGGCGCTCCTGCCTCTTCTCCTCCTCCCACTTCCTCGTCCGCTCGGCCAAACTTTTGACCGCGCGGCAGTCCGCGAGGTCGTGGAGGGAGGTGTTGTGCACGGTGCACCACTTGCCGGTCGGACGCTCCCTGCTGGGAACGCCGGCCTCCTTCTTTTTGTCGCCCGCAGGCCTCCCCTTTCGGGGGGCCCGCGAAGCGCCCTCGACGGCGAGGACATGACCCTCGTCGTCGGAACGGGCCGACCTCTTCTTCCTCCTCCTGTCCCGTCGCCCTGACCGAGCGGCGGACCCGGGGGCGGCCGGAGCTGCCACGCCAGAACCGGAGGAGTTCCAGGTCCAGGCCTCCTCCTTGCGGGCCACACGGTCCGCGAGCTCAAAAAGCTGCGCGGTGGTCTGGGGCTCCTTGGAGGCGATCTTCTCGAGCATGCGGTTGTGCCGCACGCCCCCCCTGAACGCGTAGATCACCGCGTGTGCGGGGATGCATGGTATGGTGTTGCGGACTTGACAGAACCGCTGAATGTACGAGCGAAGAGACTCATCGTCCCTTCGCTGTACCGCATGCAAGTCCGCCTCTTCGCCTGGGCGCGGATATGTGCCCTGAAAGTTCGTGGTGAACTGCTGGCACAAATCCTCCCAAGAGTGGACCGACGCAGGTGGCAAGTTCATTAGCCAACCCCGCGCCTGACCCTTCAGGGCCATGGGGAAGAAATTCGCCATGACCCTGTCGTCACCCCCCGCGGCCTCGATCCCGGTCGTGTAGATCTGGAGAAACTCGGCGGGGTTGACGCTTCCGTCGTATTTTTCGGTGATGGTGGGCCGGAACCTTGGGGGCCAACGGACGTTCCGAAGGCTCGCCACAAAGGCTCGACAGCCGGCACCGCCGACCGGGGACACGGGGGGCCGGCCCCCGTGACCGGACCGAAGTGGCGCTCCGGACGAGGAAGCGCCCTCCGTTGCGTGGGCGGCGCGACGAGCGTCGCGCCGGCGCTCGATATCGAGCCGGGCATCCGGCCCCCCACGCACATCTTCTTGGGTCGGAGGCGTTGACGAGGGAACGGCGGACGAGCGGCGTGTAACGGCCGTCGTTCGCCGCGCCCTCCGCCTCGACGACATGGAGCCGGCGGCGGCAGCGCCAGAGGCCCCGGCGGCGGAGGACCGCCCGCCGGCGCCTAGGCGCTGCTGCGCCGTCATGACCAAGTTGGCCACGTCATCCAGCCAACGTCGGGCTGGAGTCTCTGGATCGGGGACGACGGGCGGGTGACGCAGGAGCGCGCCCGCAGCCTGGAGCGCGCCCTGGGGCGTGCCGCCATCGCCGTAGACGAGGCGGCGACGCGCCCCGTCTCGCCGTCCTCCCCCGTCGCCCGCGAGCGGCGAGGTCGCGGATCCTTCGACCTCCTCGAGCGCCTTCCCCCGCCCAAGACTTCGGCGAGAGGGGGACGGCGGGGTGCGAGCCCGACGGCGCGGGTTCTGCTCCCTGTCATCACCGCTAGCGCTCGGAGAGAGGCTGTGCGCCACTGCCCGTTCGGCCATAGGGCTGACCGGGAGAAGCTTGGCACACACGAAAGAGGATGAGGGCTTAGAAAGACACGCGCGCCCCCTACCTGGCGCGCCAGATGACGGAGCAAGGGGCTCCTCACCGGGAGACCGCGCGGGCCCCCCTTTGCCGGTTCGGCCGGGGGCGCTAAGTGAGGTTCTTCGCCCTCGATCTGAGGAACGTCAGCGAGAGAGGAAACGCACAAGACGCGGGCGACGTAGACAGGTTCGGGCCGCTGAGAAGCGTAACACCCTACTCCTGTGTTCTGGTGGATCTGGGGGTCTCCAACAATACAAAGTGAGTTCGGTCTCCAGCGCGTATTCGCCGGAGTCCCCCCCCCTTCTTTCCTAGGCCTGGGCCTCCTTTTATCTGGCCAGGGGTCACCACATGGGCCTCAAGCTGCCTAAGAAAAGAAACATTCTTTTTACAATGAGGGCTAGTCTACAGCCGGAAGTGACCTCTGACAGGCACGGTGCACGCCTCCTGCCCCGCTCGCCAGCTCTCCCGGTGGACGCCCGTTTCAACTTTCATTAAACGGCAAGCGACTTCCTTGCCACGCTTGCGCTGAAGTCTGGAATGGATCTGACCGGGACTGACATACCAACTCCAGGAGTTAGCATGCCGGCTCCGGCTAGGGATGAGAGCCAGGAGGCTCTCATTATTCTGACGGGACGGGGCGAGGCGTGCCACAGGCCGCCCGTCGCCACCTAACCCGCGATCTGACCGGTCTGTGACTGGTCACACACCGCGACCGGTCATGGACCGGATAAGCGTGCGCTGCGTCGCATTAAATACGGCGTGACGCGCTCGTCTGATCCGCTATAAATGCGGTTAGGTGAGCCCTGCTGTGCTCACCTAACCCGCACACGTGGCGCCAAAATCACAGGGGGTCGGGGCGCCCCAGCCCCCGGGGCCGAAACGGGAGCGGCCCGACCCCTCGGGGAGACAGAGGGAGGGGCGGCCACGTCACCCTCGGGCCCGCCCCCCCCCGAGGGGGTCGGGCCACGTGGGTGACCGCGACTGCTCAAGCCTCTAGTCATGACACCCCCGGTCCCATGTCACCGACATGTTATCATACATTCGAACATCAAAGTTTTCTCCCGTCATCATCGTCAGAACAGAGTGACTTTGATGGCTGCCTAAATATAAATACTCTATTGTAGATAATGACTAAGTAAAAAAATTACTACTATTGGTAGGTGGAGTTTGTTAGTAAAAAAATTACTCTTGAGACTATGGGAGGACATGGTAGCATGACAGAGTAAAAAAATACTATCATATAAGTAGATGGTAGAGTTGGAGGTGGAGGTGGGCTGGGGCTGTGAGGGTGTACTACGAAGATAAGTAGCACCCTACATGCTAGGTAGTAGCGCGCGCGCGCTCTCTCTCTCTATATATATATATAACACTCGGATATCATATTGATCCTAGCGACAAGGAATACATAAAACGAGTACCACCGGCGACAGGGAGACCCATCGCTCTTGATCTCTCATGAAAAATAATGCTATAATAAAATTCCCCGCTTAGACCCCTCTTCCTTATGGACTCCCGACGGTTTTGCTGCTAGTGAAGGGAAGAAGAGGGGTCGGGCTTCTCTTTTCCTTCGTGTAGGGTATAGATCTGTCGGATTTTTTCAATTTCGCGAGCTAGTTTTGTAGTATTGTAAAGATCAAGGAAACCTGTGGTTGCCCTTGTCCTTCTTGCTTTGAAAATGGATAAAATTGTTGGTCTTTGCTCCGAAGTTCTCTTCCTGCTCAAAGCCTACCCGATACTACTCTGATGTTGTCTTATGGGAGTGCGCCAAGTCTCTCCAAGAACAGGTTGTGCCGGCCGTTCTTTTTTCTTCGGCCATGGATCTGTTTCAGTGTCAGTCTTTCTTGTTGGCTCCGACGGTGGATATACAAGGTGTGGCTGGTTTTTTCTTCTTCTTGCCAACGCCTCAACCTCTTTCGAGAGGCCCCATTTACGTTCATGCCGAGGCATTGATTTTCTGTAGCTCGTCGTGATATCCCTGCTTTCACCGTCGTTGCGTGCATCGACCAGGTTGTTGTCGTTGTGGTCTGAGCATAGCAAAGGACCCGATTGTTTTTTCTATTTATTGTTAGGTCCTGCTTTGCATAATCCTACGTTTATGTGTAACTTGCCTATCTTCAGGGGGCTTTATGTAAAACTGATTGTAGTCCCTGTTCTTAATATATAAATTCTGAGGCAGTAGCCTCAGCATGTCCTTAAAAAAATTACTACCTGTGACATTGAGGTCTTTAATACTACCTCCTATGTACCTCTGTTTTTTAATAACTGACGTTGTCTATTTTTTAAATAATATTTAACCATTCATCTTATTTATACAAAGTATTAGTTTACATAAGCTAAAGTATAAGTACTATATTTAAAGTTTTTTTAATAATAAAACATGTAAAAAAATAATATTTATATAATCTTTAAAATAAAATAAATAATAAAATATCATGTAAAAAAGTTAATAGCGTCAGAGTAATTAATTGTCAGCTCGTTTCTCCTAGCCGAATTAGGCATGCCTAGGCTCATCGCCCTACAGGCACACGTACAGTATACATATGCATGATGTCAGTGCCTGCAGCAGTATAAGCCAACGTTACATTCTACGAATTGAGAGTAACAAGTAAAGATATTACATCCTTACATGCATGATCAATTCGGTGTTATGTCCACAGGATATGATCACCGATCACGTACGTACGTACACGTACACAGTGGCGGAGCTACATGTTAAGAGGGAGTGTCAAAAATCCGGTTAAAATTTTTTTTAGTTAAAGTTTGTCTATTTAATTTCATCATATGTGTATTCTCTCGGCACAAATTTAGACACCCGCATCAGCTTTAACTTGATAAAAAAAAACAAGCGCATGACATCTCTTTTCATTTCACGTAAATAAGGCGCGCGTGTGTGCGCACGCGCGTGACTATGGACTGAAATAAAACCATTTTTATCTTGGGCATCCACAACACAAGCCAATTCCTAACTTTTAGCACTTGTGGATTGATGTGATATATGATGTGTTCGTTCCCATGGATCACACAGATGTCATGCAGAGCGCACATCATAGCAACGCACAGATACTCATACGTACAGCTAGGCCGGTGATCGTCATCGAGACATCGACGTCTGCCGGTGCAATATATATATATATATATATATATATACCGATCTCGCATTTAACAGTTTTCATCGATCGATCTCCTCCAAGCACTTGCCGTCGACTCCACCGAGTCATCGCCACCGTTGCCGCCACTGCCACCGCTCCTCCGTCGATTCCACCGCGTCCGTCATCGCCGCCGCACCTACGTTCGGCCCTACCGCTCCTAACTCATCTCCCCGGCCACCATTGTGTCATCGCCGTCGGAGTTCCGCCGTCGCCGAGTGCGGCTGCCGCAGTTTGATGTTGCCGCCGCCGCCGCCGACGACGACCTTACCAATGCTGCCGTCGCCGCCATCCCCGTCGCCGTTGGGCGGCCCACGAACGAGCCGACGCACGGAGGACTCGGTTCACCATTCGCCGACAGTCTGTGGGGAGGGCTAACAGGTCGGGCCCACCTGCCAATCCCTCCCCGATTTTTAACAAATAAAAACAAAAAAATATAAATTAAAAAATACATTACAAACTTAATAAAAATTATAAATTAAAATTAATACATTACAAAATTAAAATAGTACATTAAAAATTTAAAAATTAAAAGAATACATTAAAAATAAGAATAACACATTACGAATATGTTTAGAAATTTAAAAATCTTCTATAAATAATGTAAATATAGATAATACGTGAAAAATATATTTACAATTTTTAAAATCTTATAGAATTTATATATAAGTAACCATGGCTCCGATTAATTCCATTTTAAAATCATTAAAATAGTTAGAAAATAGGAAGAATACATTAAAAATATGTTTAGAATTAAAAAAAATTCTAAAACTAATTAAAATATAGATAATATATGAAAATAATATTTACAATTTGTGCTATATTTTAGTTTTTCAATTCAATGTACATGTTTGAATTAACTAACGATTGTTTCTTTGTCAGGATTGGACGCGGGTGACTTTCAAGTTGAACTATGTGCTCCGAAGGTCGCCAAGCAAAGCTAAGGCAAGTTATACGAACTATACAATTAGATATGACATGTCAATTCTAATTATATGCAACTTTTTTATATACCTAGTTCAATTAACTATTGCTTATATAATGCATATTTATTTGTGTGTACATAAGTAAATAATAAATTAGTAAATTAATTATTGTTTATGTATTATGTATGATTACTATATACATATAGGTTGCATATTTATTAAGTAAGTAAAATTTAGAAGTTCTTTATAGTCAAGTATATGTAAATTTGACTTAGTTTTGTCCAAAGCAACAAGTATTATAAACCCGAGGATGTATGCATATTTGTCGACAATGTAGATATAATAATATACCATGCATCTTTTATAGTAATTTATATATTTTTTGTATTATTTAATGTTAGGAATAGATGGCAGATCGCGATGATGAATAATTCCTCTTGGACACGATCAATGAGGACAGTAGTCAATACTAGGTGGACGAGGAGGAAAACGAGGACCCAAGCCAGTACCTGAATGAGAAGCAAGAGGAGAAGAACGAAAAAAATAGACGAGGAGGGGAAAAAGGATGAGCAACAGGACAGCCAATCGAACGTTAGTTCGAAGAGGACACGCGGATAACAAGGTCTCACAAAGAAGGTGGAGGAAAGACATACTATAACTGTAGTGAAAGCAGACTGTGAACCAGTTGCCTCCAAAGATGTAGCAAGGAAGTTTGTGTCACACAGCTATTGGGTCGTGAGGGATCACGTGCTCATCAGCATACAGAATTGGTGCAAAACAAGGTCACGCAACGATGTGGAAGAAACGTATATGCCAAATACAGAGAAGGACATGTTGTGGACCACCATGCTCGAGACCTTCACGATCCCTCAGGCAGAATAGACCAAAGTGAAGGATTGGACTCTCAAAAAGATGGACCAATAATTCCTCTGCTTCAAGAAAGATTTGTACAACAAATATATACTGAAGGATCTGACACCGGATTTTAACAAATTCCCCAAACTGAGGGATCATTGGAATGCATTTGTGGCCTACAAGACAGAAGAGAAAGGGCAAACCAAAATAGCGAAGAATATAGCCAATGCCTATAAGAAAAGGTATTTTCACCGGCTAGGGTCGGGCGGCTATAAGATGGCAGTGCCCATGTGGCAGTAAATGAAAGATGATTTAGTCGCAAGAGGTATCATTCCGGTCACAGTTGATTGGCTTGAACGATCAAAACATTGGTACTATGCTCATGGGGGAACACTCAATGCTGCTGATGGCTCCCTGATCTTTAGCGATGACATACGCCAAGCAGCTCACCATCTCATGGATGCCCTGGAGGCCTCTGCTCACGGAACATTCTAGCCCGACAAAGAGAAGGACGAGCTTACGCTGGCACTGCAGAATCCCGAGCACCCAAGACGAAGGCACGGAAAAGGTGTGATTGCATGGAAGTATGGGTTTCAAGATGACATCCACACGTACCGGAGTCGCATGAGAAGCAAGAGAGATCGGGATGGGAAGTTGACTGATCTCGAATTGAAGATTACGGATTACGACCAAAGATTGCAAAAGGAGGTGGCAAGATAGGTGGATACATGATTAAGTGAGCGGAGCCAGCAGACCCAACCGTCTGTTCCTCCCATCATGGTTAGCCCCTAAGGCAATCAAAGCAGCTACACTTCTTTGCACCTTCATTAAGTCAAGCAAGCAAATTAGGTTCATCCGACACTCGTATAGACATACTTCTTTTTCCCTATTTTCCTAAGCTCCTTGTAAAACCGATGGTTAGGCACCGTCCTGCCAGTGCACAGTGAAAGTTTGGCACCGTTTCCGTCTTCTCCGCTGAAGTTAGGCATCGCTCCGCGCCGCTCGCCGAGCAGGTCTGGCAGCATCAAAAGCAAGGAAAGCCTGTAGATGGAGAAGCAAGCACAGGTGCATCAATGGCCATTCTGGTCGCCAAGTTCTTCCTCCAGAATCACCATGGACAGTATAAATACCCAAGAAACTTACCGTGGAGTTCCTCAGCCACTTCACCACTCCGTTTTTACCACTCCGAAGCCAATTCGTCGAAGTCCCGGAGTTTGTCGCGTCGAGGTGGCCGACCCCTTTCTCCCCTTCTTCTGTTCTTCTGCCTGGTCCTCCTCCTTCTTCCTCCCCGGCTGAGCCGCCCCTCCCCTCTGCCTGGTGCCGATGCAGCCGCCAGCCGCTGGCGCCAGGCCATTCGCCAGCACCAAGCCGCCAGCCGCACACCGCCGCCGGCACCAAGCTATCGCGCGCCGCACCGCCCAGCCGCCGGCCAACGCTGTTCCCCGCCGCCGCCCACCCACCGGCCGACGCCGTAGCCCCGCCGCCACCGCCCAACCGCTTGCCCACGCCGCCGCCCGCCCCTTCTCCTGCTGCTCGGGAGAGAGAGGGAGAAGAACAGAGAAAGAAAAGAAAGGAAGAGGAAGAGATAAGGAGAGAAAAAAAAGTGGGACCCATGGGCCCCACATCTCTCCCTCCACCTTTGACCTTTGACCTTGACCTGACAGCTGAGCCCCACTCGGAATATTCCCTGGAATATTCCTTCCTATTATATTAATCCTATCAAAAATCCCCAAAACTTTAAAAATTCATATCTTTTCATCCCGAACTCTGTTTGACTCCGTTCAAATTCCAAAATCTTTCTAAAATTCCCCTCTATTTAATGACACTATCTTTTTCATGTTTTGTTTTGCTTTAGCAATGGTTTTATGTATTGTTTGTTTTCTCACGTTTAGAGTCCGAGACGGACGGAGGGTTCACGTAGGAGTTCGACGCTCCATTCGTTGTCGCGGAACAAGGCAAGCCCTCTTGACCATTTATTGAACCTATAATTTTTAATTAAGTATTTTGTTTGTCAAATTGCATGATTTAGGTCACACTGTTTCGGCCACGATTCAAATATGGATCGTCGGACCATCCCAGTAGTCGCACTTTTACTATATAGGAATTGATGACCCCTCCCTTTGTAACTCCACTAAATATTTTGCGTCGATATTCACAATGCTGAAGTAGATTACCTACAGGTCACGATTGTACTGTCGTGCGGGAAAACTGGGATACTTATTATTGCTCATTTATTTCGAAAACCCTACGAGACGTCGGTATGATTATGAAGAAGAGAAGTGTTTTGTAAAACCGGATAATGCGGGAGTTAGTACCTTGGTGGTTTGGCTACGCATTATCCATAAGGACTATTTTGTTTGGGAAATTCATCCGAACATATGACAGTACGACCACACGGGTATAATGGGATGCCCCTGGCCGAGTGAATAGCTAAAACATAGGTGTCCAGCATGTTAGCGGTTGAGGAGCACTGGTATGGTGGTTGGTATGGCAATCTCCTGCAGTGGGGATGTGTTAGAGTCCATACGGTGGGGCCTGAGTAGATGAGGGCTTGAAATTTGGCCTGATGGTTGGTGGAGAGATTCCATCCAACTGTGGGAGACGGGATATTTATGGGTCGGTTATGGAAAAGCCTTGTAGCGTGCTCTCCTTTGTCGGCCATGTCTGATCCACATATGTTCGGTAATGCGAGAAGTCCACGGCATGTGGGTAAAGCGTGCAACCTCTGCAGAGTTTAGTCAAACTGTTTAAACAGCCGTGCCCACAGTTATGGGTGGATGTAAGGTGCTTCTCATAGCGTAGTGTTTGTTTTAAACTTAATAAATTGATTCTTGGGATGAGGACCATTACCAGAGTTTGCCTTTGTGGCAAACGGCCAGCCTTCGTGGTTGGGAACGAGCTTGTGTGACTCGGGGTGTCGATTGGCACCAAGGTGTGGTTTAGTGGCTGAGATGGCCAAGGTAGAGTTGTTGAGATGGCTGGGAAATGCTAAGATTGCACGGTGTTTGTATTGAGGGTTACTACAGTGACAAGTTGTTGCAAAGACACCTGTGGAGTGGAGTGTGGCGTGAGCCTTACTTCGAAACTAAAAATCTTGGCTTTCCAAATAAAACCGTTCCACCCCTTGTTATTGGTCTTGCATGTCATATTTTTTTGGGCTTGTTGAGTATATTGAGTACTCACTCTTGCTATTATTATTATTATTATTTATAGAGTTAGAAGAAGGATATCCCGACCCTTCCGCCGAGGCCTACTTTCAGGAGCAGGCCGAGTACGACTTCTCTGGGTTTCAAGCCTAGTTCCCAAACCTAGCCTGTAGATTTATGGTTGTCTTTATGCTTCATGTCACCCTCCACTGTTGTTATGTTTCCGCTTGCGTATACCTTGTCGTTTCAGTGTTTCTACCAGTCTGGGGTTTGTCCACGACGGTAGTAATTTGAGACCTCCACCAATGTTGTAATAAAAGCTTTGTATTTTTGGATTCCCCTATTATTCTATGAGTACCAGCTCGTGTATCCTGGGATTGGTACTGTAATCACAGGTAATATTGTGACCTCCAGCCTATGTCGGTTGGTTTTCTAGACTAGCATAGTTTGGGGCGCCACAGCAGGCAACAATGGTCTTGCCCACCTCGTTCTACGTCATCAAAGACCACACAAATGAAGAAGCCAAGACTTGACGAGCCAAAGAAAGCTGCTCTCAAGAAAAGACCGTATAATTGGACTGATGAGGAGACTGACCAGGAAGTGAGAAGGCAAGTGAAGGAGCACTTCAAGCCACTGAGTCTACAAAAGAAGACTCCAATAGACAGGGCAACTAAAGCTTTTTTCAGAGATGAGCAAACCCACGAGAAATACCTTAGTATCAAACTACGACAGCTCAATTCATAAGTCTTATGGGAAGAGCACAAGAAAGACAAAGGCTGTCCCCCAGCTTGGAATGCAAGAAAAGCAAGCAGTTGACCTGATGCCATCGAACCTTGAGATTACTTTACAAGAATTTATGGCAGATACAAATCTTAGCAATGAGCAACTGCTTGGGATAGCCCCTATCAAGAACGCCACAGAATAAGATCTAAAACACTCATACGCAATCGGCGCACCACTTGTCAAGCCAGAGCTGGCCAAGAACCTATCTACATAGATGTACCGATTCCATCAATGGTACATAGATTAATCAGCTCATGGTAGGATTATGTTCGCGGCAAGGATTAAAGATGAAGATTTTTTTTCGTGAGATGTACGATATGTGGATTAACTTTAAGGATGTTTACGACGTATACCAACAAGACACCCTTGACGTCTCTCTTCTCGCTTGTTGGGTTATGTATGTGTCATTTAATTTTATTTCGTTCATTAGCCCGTCGTACGTAACATCGAAGATTTAATGTCAGTTTTTCACTGTACAATGGAGATTCAAAATTACTGTAGGCATGGATACTTCAAGTGTGGTTTCATGGACCCCTATATAATCAATGAGAAGACTATAGATGACTGGCTAGACGAAATCGAGGAAAACATTTACAAATTCCTAATGCAGCGACATTTTAAGTAGTTCATACTCTTGCCTTAAAACACAAAGTAAGTTTTTACCGCTTTTGTACAATGATATGTATATCATATTTCATGTAATTTGCAGATTCCACTGGGTTCTTTTTGTCATAGATATGTCTAGAAGCAAGATTCATGTCATGAACTCTATACGAAAACCAAGAGATACTTTCAACAAAATCGTTTACATGCTTAACAGGTAATGTCACTAATACCGTTATTATGATTGCTGCTATCGCTACTATGTGGATCAAAGCATCATTAATTATAGTTTGCAACTACAGGGCATGGGCAAAATTCCGTACAAACATTCACGGGGAATTCAAGGAACAACTGGCTGTGAGGATGGACTTTCCTGTACGTACATGGTCTAAAATTATATCTCTGATTTATTCTATAATAGAAATATTTCATAAGTTCGTTTTTCTTTTAGTGTTTGTGATAGTAATAGGGGACCAACTTGTGCGACTACTATATTTGTGATTTTATTCACTACGTAGCACAAGACATTAACACTGATAAAAATATCGAAGTACGTAAACAACATTCTAAAATTATTTACACTCTTCTCATTGATTTAATATATTCATATCTCATTTTTTTTTGAAAACAACATGTTATTTGGATGAAGGACCAACTCCTCCCGACAGATTACATAAAGGTTGTTGAAGAACAACTGATGAGATTTATTACGGATGAGATTGTCAATCCGTTAGGAGAATTCCACGACAACGGACAACCTATTTCTCATCACGAACAGTTCACCTCTTAGCTTTTGTAATATATGATAGAACATTAGAAATTAATAATGATTGTACATATATTAAAAATGTATTTAATTCGCATTGTACATAAGTAATAGATACCGGCAATTATATATACGTGATGTTATATACAAATATATATTAATGATATGTGTATGTATTTACTTATATATATATATATATAGAGAGAGAGAAAAAGAGAGAGAGAAAGAGATGTACATACGGTGGCACTAGACAGAGCGTTGCGTGTTAGGAAGTGCGACGGCGTGTTAGACAGTCCGTGATTTCCATTTTTTCGTTCCCTCTCCTGATTTTGTGATTTTTGTTTTTTTTTCTTCGTTACCCTCCTGATTCCGGGTTTATCTCTGTTCTGCACACATCTCCCCTGCTGTTGCGGCGAGTAAAAATATTACTCACCGATTAGATTGGGAAAACACCCTCATCATCCAGTAAAAAAATTATTGTCCTCGTAGAACCATGTAAAATAATCACAGTTCTCTCTCTTGACCATTCATAGAACCATGTAAAATAATCACAGTTATCTCTGTTGACCATGTGGCTGTTTTTCCATCCAAATAATTTATTTACTGACAGGTTTATTTTGGTAGTGATATTGTTATTTCAGCGAATAAAATTGGCAGTAAAAAAATTTCAACAATCACAACGTAGATAATAATTATTTTATGATGTATATTATTACATTCCATCATCAAAATCTCAGTGAGAAAGAATATGCATACGTGAAATCTTTCGTTAGTAGAAAATTACACACAACGAGCAAAATCATCTAACTCCGACGAGAAAAAAGAAGAAAAGGAGAAGGATATACATGACACATGAAACCA
Organism: Oryza officinalis; assembly: GCA_008326285.1. NCBI lineage: Eukaryota > Viridiplantae > Streptophyta > Magnoliopsida > Poales > Poaceae > Oryza > Oryza officinalis. Next base: position 32,027,708 of record BDMV01000009.1, on the reverse strand, counting down.
TCTTCACGACACAATGAAGAGGCAGACCTAGATGCATGCAACAACTCTCGATCCAATATAGCAATGCGGAGACATAGATGAGCACACCCATGGGGTTGCATCGACCCGCTAGGTCGTTACCTTGCAACGACGGAATCGGTCGCCGCCATGGCCGAGGCGGTCCCCACGCCGCTGTAGCAAGCTCGCAGCCGTTAGTGACAATGTATATCCCAATGGATGTCGTCCTTCTCATGCCTGGTTTCCTTGTCTGATGAAGCCTCATCACCGGTCTTCTCATTGTCGGCATCGACATGCATGACGGTTTGCTTACACTGCTGTGAATCGGCCTCCTCATAGATGATGCTTTCGCCACTTGGCCACGCACATTGTCGTCAAGGTTGCCGCTGGATGCAGGTGTTAACAGCAGATTTTAGTAATCTACTCGAAGAGAAAAGAGAAAACCGACGCAGAGAGGAAGGGCCAAGCCGGAGTCGGACCAAGTCTCGTATCGGACTCAGCAGGCGTATCGGACGGGAAGAATCGTTAGCAGAAAGGCTGTATCGGCCGATACGGATTCAATACGGCCATCGGCCGATAGAGGCAGGAAGCTGATAGAGTCAGTATGGGCTTGGTTTGGGCTCGAGATAAGCTTCAAGGAAATTGCCAAATAGAGATAAGGCTCGGTTTTAGGCAATTGTATCTTGTAAATTGAGTAGATTTAGATCTAATCTATGGCAAGAATCCACCGCAAGGACTTGTTTGTTAGTTAGAGATAAGATCGTGTCCTATAAGGACCATGTTGTAAGTCACGGGTATAAATATCCCGGTAGTCTGTACATAGAATAACTCTCAATCAATTCAACAACAAATTAATCTACTTTCGGCGCATCGCCAACCCTCGCAAGAGGTTAGCTTCCGGTGAGTTCTTGCTTCCCCAGAGCAGAGGTAAGAACTTATACCCGACGATCTACATCGTCGGGGCTAGCGTGTCGCTTTAGACACGTTAAGCTCTGGCGATGTGATCGTCGTCTATCATGTTTTGGCTGATCTTGATGTGGCTTTCTAATTCTATCTCGCCAGCGATTAACTCGTTTTAGGGTTTATTGCCGACGGTGGTCGAATTAGCTTGCTCATCTAGATCATCTAAGGCATCTACCATCCCCAAAAGCGATCGACGACTTGATTTTCTTTGTGTTAACATGGGCCGATGGGATTAGATCTATTTACCAACCTCATTATGTTATAACCTCAAGTAGGCCGATATAGCTTTGCCTTATCGGCTAGGCTCCCATGATGCAACATCGGCCTATCGGCCGATCGGCCATCATTTATAATGTGGTTTACTTGTTTATTCTTATTGATTGCAGATCAAATCAACTGGCACGCCCTAAATGCACCTAGGCAAGCCATTGGACCTGCACTGGAGCTAAGTAGATCTCCTAGGCCGCCGTGAAAACGTGGAACCTGCTTTGTTGTGAGGCAGGTCGAAATTCTACGCCAACACGCTTTTGGCACGCCCGGTGGGACCAACAAGAACGCAAGCTTCACAACAACAACAAGTTCGCTGCAGGATGTCGAAGTAGAGTGAAATCTGAGAGGAGAACATCGTCTCTGTGACCGCCGATCAGCTCAATGAGGAGCAGAAAGCTGAGATGAACAAGCTGGTCGAGCAATTCCAGAACATGTACCTGCAAACATACTCCAGGACTCGGCAAGGCACCCGCATTCAAAAATCTAAGGTGATAATGCCGAGCCCTGGGGACGGAGCCAGCACGTCAGCGGCAGCACACGACCAAGCTGTCAAGGTTGAAGACGATAATCGCAGTGCCGCGCCGATGCTACAGGACCGCATCGACTCCGCGGTTCACTCTGCGTTAGTCAACCAATCGGGAATCCTGGTGAACACATTGACCAATACGGTTAAATCAATTCTAGATGGTTCCATTCACCAGTACAAGCCTGTTGGCGTAGAATTTTGACCCACCTCGCAACAAAACGGGTTCCACGTTTCCACGGCGGCCTGGGAGATCTGCTTAGCTCCAGTGCAGGTCCAATGGCTTGCCTAAGTGCGTATAGGGCGTGCCAATTGATTTGATCTGCAATCAACAAGAATAAACAAGTAAACCATGTTAGAAACGATGGCCGATCGGCCGATGGGCCGATGTTGCATCGTGGGAACCTAACCGATAAGGCAAAACTATATCGGCCTACTTGAGGTTATAACATAATGAGGTTGGTAGATAGATCTAATCCCATCGGCCCATGTTAATGTGTTTGTGGCAATTTAATGGAAACGACCGATGGGGAACGCATGAAGATAAATACACTAGCTAATACTCTAGTGCAAACTTATACAAGCCAACCGACCGATATAAATATATTAATTACAGAGAAGTCTTGAGAACTCCTTGCAATGAATATATTTATATCTATTGAACTACTTATACAAGTGGCAAATACATGCAAAAACGTAAATAATTACATGCATTAGGTAAGACCGGCTGAAACCCCGGTACTATCCTTAATTACGATCAAAGACAGGCTTTGAGTTAAATCTCGAAACACGACTAAGGTCGATAGCAACTCAAAGTGTAGATTGAGAGTTAACACAAAGAAAATCAAGCCGTCGATCGCTTTTGGGGATGGTAGATGCCTTAGATAATCTAGACGAGCATGTCAATTCGACCATCGTCGGCAATAAACCCTAAAACGAGTTAACCGCTGGCGAGATAGAATTAGAAAGCCACGTCAAGATTAGTTAAAACATGATAGACGACGATCACATCGCTAGGGCTTAACGCGTCTAAAGTGACACGCTAGCCCCGACGATGTAGATCGTCGGGTACAAGTTCTTACCTCTGCTCTAGGGAAGCAAGAACTCGACGGAAGTTAACCTCTCGCGAGGGTTGGCGATGCGCCGAGAGTAGATTGATTTGTGTTGAATTGATTGATATTGAGATAGTTTCTATGTACAAACTACCAAGATATTTATACCCGAGATTACAACATTGTCCACATAGGACACGATCATATCTCTAACTAACAAACAAGTTGTCACACCCTGAAGTTTTCCTAAATCATAAAAATCAAGTTTAATAATTTATCTGAGAAATTGTTTAATTAATCTGGACAAAAATCCAATTAATTAATGCATTAAAGAAGTGGAAATGGCAAGGTGGAATTTTTCTTGAGTTCCCCATGTCAAAATACATTAACAGGATTTTTAGTGGAATTTTCAGAGCCCTGGAAATAATTTTAAACCAATTAAAATCAAATTCGGAATTTGATTAATCCCAGGAAAATCCCTTTTCCTTTCTTTTTCTTTTTCCTCTTCTTCTTCCTTTCGGGCCGTCGGCCCAGTCGGCCCAGTCCGGCCGCGCGCCGCGCGCCCCTTTCCCCTCCCTCTGGGCCGGTCCAGCCGCCCGGCCCCCTTCCTCCTCGCGCCCCTCCCTTTCTTGGGCCGGCCGCAGGCCGAGGCCCGCTAGCGCCTCCCCCGTTCGGCCTCCCCCGGCCCGAGCCACCGACAGGTGGGCCCCACCTGTCGGGGTTGTCCCCAACCTCCGGCCGTGTGAGCCCCCGGTTTTGTATACCGGGAACCTCATGTGTATTACAATACCATTCCCTGGATCAGTAGATGGTACACACATGGCACAGTTGTATATCTCAAGCTGACATCGTCTTACAGGTCTTACAATATATTAATAATACAAGGGTAGCCCAAATGGAACCCGAATAGACCAAGCATGGTCGACAGCAACACAAAATACCAAAACAACTAAATGAAGTAGCGGAAGCGAAGCAGCGGCGGTCCATCTTATCCCACACGCATCGACTGGTGAACCTAGGTCCCTATTCCACCGTCCTCGGTAACTCCTTGCCAGCATAGCACATGTACAGGTCGACACCAACACCTTTCTAAAAGATGTAAATAAGCAAGAGTGAGTACCAACCGTACTCAGCAAGCCACCACTACAGAATGCATATAATGTTCATAGGGGTTCAAGGATGGCCTGGTTTATTTGCATAAAGCTAGTTTTCACAAATTATTTTACAAACCTATGCCATAACAGTTTTAACTGAAAACCACGTTAAGTTGAAGTTGTCATTAACCTGCGAGGGTTCATCCACCTTCCCCAAGCCTCGCTTGGTCCGGTTTACCCTCGCATCCAATTTCCACAGTTTTAACCACTACGACCTTTTCGCACATCAGGCAAGGTCACGCCTTCCATACCCATCATATTTTAGCAATATTACAAATTGACGAGGCTAGTCAAGAGTAATACAAGTCCCGGCGCTCATTAACCGCGAGCACGGCTATTCGAATAGTTTAGTTTACTCACACTGCAGTGGATGTACGCTTTTAATCCCACACTCCGTGACGCACCCAACACATGAGACTTGTCACGGCCCGGTTTTTCAGTTACCCTCGCATGGCGGCACCCGCTCCAAGGACTATGAATCCCCATTGCACCCCCGGCGCCACATTCCTACCTCGAGCCGGTTGTGAGGGGAGTCCTGGCGCTCCCGAGATTGAAGGTTACATCATACATATATAAAGCTTGACGTCATTAAACCACACACTTCCACATTTCCATACCGATATCCAGAACCTACCATGTCTGGGGTGCCACCCCACGAGAAT